>JAQFVV010000580.1:257519-350019 GCA_028023455.1 Epiperipatus broadwayi | reverse complement strand
TTACCAGTACAATTTATTGTCAAAAGATGACACTGATACAATAAATTTCAACAATAAACCAAAGTTATTAAGCCCAATAAAATAATAACATAGTAACCAGAACAGTACTGTTTTTGCTGGAACAATAATGACTCCTCTCAAAATTATCCATAGATTCACCTTCTATAATAATTTCTTCAGTGATTAAAGCATTGGATCATCAAGGTATTGATCCATAGATCCAAGATATTGTCATATTTTGAAGAATATTTAGAAAAATGCAACAGCAACAATTAGATTACATAATGCTTCTGGGAAAGACAACATTGAGAAGGGTGTAAGACAGGATGACTCCATATCTCCAAAACTTTTTACAGCGGTGCTGCAAGAAGTATTTTGTGGATTAAAATGGAAAGCTGAAGGAGTGAAAGTAAATGGAGATTATTTAAGTCATTTAGATTTTGCAGATGATGTAGTTGTTTTTGCAAATAATGCTTTAAAGCTGCAGGAAATGTTGCAGGAGTTATCAGAAGAGAGTAGGAAAGTAGGACTAAAGATAAATTTTAAAAAGACTAAAGTAATGTTCAATGGATTTTTTCAAAATCAAAAAAATAAAGATTGGTTATGATGACTTAGAAGTAGTTAACAGCTAAAAATATCTTGGTCAGATTATTTATACAGATGGAAACATAGTGGATGAAATTAATCATAGAATTAAACTTGTTTAGAGTGCTTTTGGTAGAAATAATTTGGTAATAAAAGGAAATATGCCTACGTGTTTGAAAAGGAAAATTTTTAATAAATGTGTTTTACCAGTTCTTACTTGGACACTTAATAGATGAGCAATACAGAGACTTCAGACCACTGAAAGAAGTATGTTAGGAATAACAAGAAGATATTGAAAACACAATATATGGGTAAGAGAACAAACAGGTTTTACTGACCTCTTTGAAAAACTAAAAGACTGAAGTGGAGTTGGCCTGGACATATTACTAGAAGAGATGATAATAGATGGATAGTTGAAATCTTAAATTAGATTCCAAGAGATTTTAAAAGATCCAGAAAGAGACCATATGTGAGATGGATGGATGAAATAAAAAAGTGTGCAGGAATTATGTGGACAAGAGAAGCTTAGTAATGGTTGATGATGATGATAAATATTAAAATTATAGATAAATATGACTCTATTGTCATCTAACAATACACATATAAATAAACTGAAATATCATTTAATAAAGAATACTCTGAGTCATGTGTTTACATCAAACTGTAAGCTTTTAAAACGAAATAATTCGTATGATTGAATGAATACTTTCTTCTTATCTATTTTTTCATAGGAAATGATAACTATGGTTCAATCATTAATCCTTATTCTTTATCATATAAAACCTTACATTTTTCTTTATTATTGTGTAATTATTTCACATAAATATGCATTAAAAGTTGGATATTGGTGGTACTTTATTATTACTCATGCCTTTAAATTATATCCAATATTTATTCTTCAAGAAATCTTCTGGAATAAACTTCACAATTACCAGTATATAAAAATAAATAACAACTGTAAGTACCTTATATGCATGACTGCCATCTTGGTCAGCATTCTACAATCAAAATGTAAAAAAATATTATTAAAGAGACTTTTATAATTTATATTTATTAACTTAGTATGATATTTATTTAGTAAATACATAAATCACCAACTCTGTTCCAAATGTAAATATCCAACATGTATATAAATATTACACAGGGTACAAAATTAAAAATAAATAAATTCTAATTCACCAAGCGCTTTTGATATACCAGATTCATGGTGACTACTTTAAAGTGAACAGTTGATATTCAGAGCATGCTCAACTGGACACTCATATTTCATTGGTTAATGGTGCCATTAGAGTTTGCAATAAATCAAACCTCTTGTGACTTCCTTTTTCCTGTCATTAGCCTCATTGCAAATAGCACTAATCATTTGAAAAAAAAATATTTATGTCCATTCATTTTCTCATGAATAAAAAATACTGAATCAATATGAGATCCATTTTAGATTTCCGATATTGATAAACATGTTGCCCCAACTTTATTAGTATATTAGCTTTTGTTTTGCCATGATAAATAGCATTAAAATTATTCAGTTATTTGCCATGAGTCTGGTTGTAAGCTATTTATTATGGGGAAATGAAGGCTAATATATCAACAAAGTTGTGTCAACATGTTTATCAATATAGGAAATCCAAGATGGAATCTCAAGTTTATTCAGTATTTTTTAATCATGAGAAAGTTAGTGGGCGTCAATGTTTTACTCATATGCTTAGTGCCATTTGCAATGAGACTAATGACAGGAAGAGGAAGTTGAAAGAGGCTTGTGATATTGCTTATTCTAATGATGTCATTAATCGACATAATATGAGGATCCCATTGAGCATGAACTGAATATTAACTGTTCACTTTAAAGTAGTCGCTTGTTGAATTACAATTTGTTTATTTTTATTTTTTAAAATGTTATACTCTGTGTAATATTTATAAACATGTTGGATATTTATTTAATAAATTGACTATCATGTTGACACTCTCTTTGAATTTTAATGTTTTCAATTTGTTTTCTGTGTGCAGAATAAAAACATTGCCAAACAAAAACTTCTATTACAAAGAACTGAATGTTATGAAATTACTTATTTATATCTTTGACTGAATATTATAATTTACTGCACAAATGTACATGTTCATAAATTCTTTTTTTTTTTTAAATTAAATTTCAACTTGACAATGAAACGATATCCACACTGGCACATTGTTTTATATATATATTGAAACAGTAAGATTCGTATTCGAATCTTAAGTTTCACCTTTTTCTGTCGTCTCTCACTGACCGGTCTATCTCGCCCAAATTTAAACTTTTTGATATCGAATTGTGTGTGTAACAATATTAAAAATGTATAAATATGTGTAGAATTCAGCTTAAACACGCACACATTTCGATCTCAAATTAAATGCAATAAATAGGGATAAAATAATATAATTTAGATTTCTTTTAGTTATATAATTTTGTATAATTTTAATCATTTATTTTGGATTATAAAGTTCGTATTTATTGCTTTGTTTAAATTTCGTTTAATAATAATTCTAAAAATATCTGATGTAATATTTAATTAAAAGTTAAAATAATCTTATGTTCCCTTTTTGTTTTTGAAATTTAAAAGCATCGGTCAGTGATAGATAATAGATTAATTAAAGAAAAATTCCCCAAAATTAATTAGTAAATGTAAAATGTAAACAATAGAACGGCAGCTTTCTTTAATTAAAAACCAACTAAATGCATTGATTATCCTCAGGGCAGATTAAGTAGAACCTAAAAATATCTTAACAAAAATGTGAAAGATCAAGATAAGAAAAGAGGCCATCTTAGACTTGCTGGAGACATTCACTTAAACTTTAGCTTTGCTCTCGATCACTGAGAGTCTCCAAAAATATAAAAATAATTTGTTCCTGCCAAGGTATGATTAAAGCACCTAGATTATTCTCCATCAGGTTATGGCCCACCGGATGCTGAACTTTCCATTGCCTGTCATAAATTCACCATGAAGATCTGCTGCCTGAAATAAATGAAAAAGCTGCTGCTGTTGTGAAATTAAATGAAATATCTAAATACAAGAAAGACTTGCCACTCATGAACTTTTTGCTGCTAAACTAATGGAATTGGAGGACTTCTTATAAAACAGGTACCTGTCTGTGTTCAAACTCTAGAGTACTCTAATAATATGCTATAGCTCTTCTTCATAATACTTATCTAAATTATAAAATGTAAAACTACCATATGTATAGCTAAAACTGAATCATTAACTTAATGTGTAAATTTCTCTACTAATCTAGCTTACCTCATTCTATCTTGGATGCGTATTTCTATAATCTACATTTCTATCTATAGTTATTAGTTAATTATTGCATGCTTATAATTATTTCAATTTTCAAAGGTTAAATCTATGATCGCTTAAAACAATGAATGCGTGTCAAATTTTCATTAATATTTACTTTCTTTAATAACTTAACTTTCATATAAATCGACACGCATTCAATGCTTCATTTATTGTAATGCAGGGTCTACTACTTCGCAAATGGCTGACATATTAGTTATAATAATTCCCAATTTATATATATGTTTTATATTTACTAAATCATCATGAATAAATTCTAGAAAATCCCATTTCTTTGAGAGTCGCCAGAGTTCTTGAGTAAATGTTGGTAATGTAGGGCCAAGTCAGAAATCTACTTAAATCTTATCATAATCGTTTATAAGTATACATGTGTTATGTTTTAGAGACGCGATGACCCATTCCACCGTGAAATTTCCGGATTCTTCAGGGTTGAAATTAACCCCAGTCGTCCTACACAAGCGGGCATAATAGGTGCTCCCGTAGGACTTGACAACGTCATGCAGCCAGCCGGCAAAACTGTGACACGGACCGCTTGTCCCTGGTTATGCTTATGTGACACCTTACTTCGTCGGACCGAGGCAGAGACCAGTCTGATATTCTTATAAACCCATTCGCGGCATTGCAGTTTCGATATACTGCCATTCCATATCGCCTTTCTAAAGCGTACCACGTGTTCCTTTGCTCAATTCTATTATTCTATATATCACTCTGCCTCTGCATTATCTTCGTAATTCACTCTCAAATAAATGTTTGCCCTTAGTTATAAATAAATATTTTAATTAAATAAATATATGTCTGCCATTACTCTTATAACCCATACTTTAGACTCTTGCATTGCAAAGGTATAAATCCCTCCAGGCATGCATTAGAAATACTTACTCGAGAATTTTAGGTAGCTAGATTACGCCTTCAAATAAATGTATTCCTTTTGTAAACATTACAGTATCGGAAATACCGCTACTGAAATCCTCAATATAAAATAATGTCTAAATAAATAAATGTACTCTTTAAAATATTATCATGTCGCAAATTCCGCTACTGAAGCTTTCAATCCCTAAAATATTATTAGTCAATGTTTTATTAAAATGTATTAATAAATAATTTCAAACTATATGTCTGCAGTTACGTTTCATTTATTCGATACCCATTCTATATAATATTTCCTCGATTATGTAAATATGAATGTTTAATTAATATTAGTTTGATTATTGGCTAACTCGAGAATAAAATCATGAATCTCTTGCATCTCCCTGACCACCGTGCCTAAGGAAATATTTACTAATGTCGCATCAGATGCGTTGTTTCGTGGATTGTATTGTGGAACCGATAAACTATGTTCGAACTCAGTACCACGGGTGGCTTCGCTACTCGATGGTGCTGCTGTTCTGTATGGTGGTCGAATTCTGCACTATGTTTACGAGTCACACGTTTTCTGACCGTTACAATATATATATATATTAATTTTATGAGCAACATATTTTTATATCTTTTTAAAAATAATTACAATCTTCTTACACCTTTTAAGCAAAAACTATTTATTATTATAATTACAGTTTCAACTGTTCCTCACAGTCATCTTCAGATCACATTCTATTTCTTTACTTTTTCCTTTCCACTATTTTATTTCACTATCCCATAACAATAATAAATATTTTTAATAATAAATATGATAAATATTGTTTGCTTAAAAAGCGTACGAAGATTGTAATTATTTTTAAAAGATATATTGTTATATATGAAGAAGCAAAATGAAGGAAGAAGAAGGAAGAAGTGTTTATAGAATTGTATAAGAACATTTTTTTATTAATAATTCATCTACCAGTATTTAATCTTACAGTAAATGCAACATTACAATGTGAATAAACCATGATATAATTACACTACACACTCTTTATTTATATATGAATCTTTATTTATGTATGGTAATAAAATTTATGATTTCTCTTCAATATTTTACTTCCTCCATTCTATTTAATAATACATGAACATATATTTCAATATAAGTTATCACTTGAAAAAAAAACAATCCATGAATATAAACTTTTGTATAATAAATTACAATTTTCTGTGGTTAGATGTAAATTGCATTTGCAAAAGAGTCAGTTATTTGTATTTATATATTGAATTATTTCCATCAACTATTATTAAATATGGAATATCTTTAAAAATTAACTTTATTTAATTTTTCCAATTATATCCAACTGTTAGAAATAGCCCACAGGTTATTATATGCACAATGTTTTGAGAGACATCATTATTTTCTCTTCTTCAGATGTTACTTACCTGACCAAAACCTTGTCTTTTAGATTCTTGAATATTAAATTCTAAAGGAATGATTTAACCAACTAAGCCACTCTGTCAAAGGCAACATTCAGTAGAAATTTCATATACTTATCTATGAGATTCCTCCTGATTTCTCCATTTTTTCCCAAAATCAAAGTTTTCTTCTGGAGTTATTTACCATTGTCATGTGAGCAGCTTCTTTGACTTTTTTTTTTTGTATATTTTTTTCTCCATCTATTTTTTTGTATTTTGACAATTGAATATATGTCCATTGGTATGTACACAGTCTGCTACCTTAGGCACATATGTTTTCTATCTTTTAATCATAAGTTTATGCTCTTCTGATTGCTTTTATATATTTTTCCACATTCACATATTATTTTATAGATGCAGCTTTTGCTTTTCAGCACTTCCAATTTAGGCTTTGTAGATGTAAGAATTTCTCATAGTGTAGTATAGCTCTGAAAATCTGTTTTGATGTTATACTGTTTGCAGATTTTTCTTAATTTGTCTGCTGTTTATGGTGTGTATGGATACATTACAGTACCAATAATTGTTTCTTTTGATGATTTTTTGTCTAAGGTTTTCTTAATAACAACTGATGAATAAACATTTTCCATAAGAGTTTGTTCTATAAAGATCTTTTCATTTTTCAAATTACTGGTGTCTGAACAAACACCTTTTACTCTGTTCCATAGTAATTGTATAACTTTATGTTTTATGTTTCTGGTATGATTGGATATGTATGTTAAGTATTTTTCCCATATAAGTAAGTTTTCTGTAAACTGTAGTTTTGATTTTGCCATGAGGGAGTCTTGTCATAAAAATATCTAAAAATGCCAATTTTGATCTTGTTCTGATTCTATTGTGAATTTAATTGAAAGGGATATATTGTTGATGTGTGTCCAGAAAGTTTGCAGTAGTGATTTCATCATATGACCATAAACAAATGTATCATCAACATAGTGAAACCAAACTTTAGATAGATCTGTGGTAGTCATTATTATTGTGGTTTGAAATTCTTCAAACTATTGCTAATCAGGAATGTCAAAGTTGAGCCATAGATATTCCTTGATTTTATTGGAAGAATTCTGTGTTGTATTGAATAATTTCTTTACATGATCAATAGGAATTGTATCACAATTTAATGTTTTTCTTACAATAGACAGTACTTCTTCACATGGTACATTTGTGAATGAACTTTCCATATCAAAGTTTGCTAGTATGCAATTCTTTCAATGTTAATGTTCTTGATTAATTATACAAAGCACTGATGACTTTGAAAATAAATCTGACAAAATTTAACAAAGGTAGACTATAAAGATGAGAAATTTTGCTGAAATATGATGATAGCAAAATTCCTCATCTTTATGGTCAACCTAAAATCCATAAGGATCATGTTCCACTAAGACCTATTGTTATTTCTAGAAGTTCATCTTGTCAAAATTTGTCAAGATTTCTTCTCAAAGATCTCAGTTCTTTGTTTTGATGTGGAATGTTTATTCACAAATGTACCATGTGAAGAAGAATTGTAAAAAAAAAAAGATTAAATGGTAATAATACCTTACAAACCAGAACATCTCTTTCTATTGATTATAATGGAATTATTAACATTCTGCATAATAACAATATACTTTTAATATAACACAGAATTCTTCCAACAATATCAAAGAATGGCAATGTGCTCACCATTTTCACTCTCATTAGCAGTATTTACATTGAAGAACTTGAATCCATATCCATAAAGGCTATTCATTATTCACTTAAAGTTTGGCTTTACTATATTGATGATTCATTTGTTATATCACCACATGACAGATTTTCTACAAACATTTTGGAAATGCATCAACAATATATCCCCTTAAATTAAATTCATATACTTTAAGTGAATGGTGGAATTTGCTGTATTACTCTTCTATTAAGTGTCCAAGTCTCAAATCCATAGTAGAAACAAGTAAAACACATTTATTAAATGCCTTTCTTTTCAAACACATATGTGTATTTCCTTTCAGTATTAAATTATTTCTATCAAAAATTTTCCACTTAATTTTAATTCTATGATTAATTTCATTGATTGTATTTTTATGTGGATTGTTAATCTAGCCAAGCTATTTTTAGTTCGTAATTTATCCTAATTCATCATTATAAATCTTTATTCTTTGTTTTTATTTATTGAATATTATTTTGGAAATTTTGAGCATTTATCTTTAGTCTTACTTTTTCAGCTTCATCTGATATATTTTGCAACATTTCCTGAAGTGTTGAAGCATTAATTGCAAAAACAACTGCATCAAGTAAAACATCAATATACTGTAATTTAAATAATCTCTCTTTACTTTTACTCCCTTAGCTGTCAATTTTAATCCTCAAAATACTTCTTGCAAAACTGCTATAAAAAGTTTCACAAATATGGGGTAACCCTGTTGCATACCTTTTTCAATGTTAATCTCATGTTTTGATAAATATTTTCCCAAATATAATAATATCCTTGTCTATGATAATGTAATGCCTTTATCACTGAATAAATATTTGTAGAATCAAATGTTTTTTTCATAATCTACAATTCTAAAGCATAATGGGCAACTCATATTTATTGTCTTTTTCTACAAACAACTCTCACTATTTGGATGTGATCCATTGAGCAAAATTTATTTTTACATTCATTTTCTTTTATTGGTTTGCTTAAATCCAAAGTTTACTGTTGACAAGTATTAAATATATGGGTGGAAATTTTTATATAAGTGATAAAAAGACAGGTATATCTGTAAACACTAAACTTCTTTATAATTTTTTTAAACATCATTATTAATCATGATTTTCCAATTATATGTTAAATATTATCATTTAGAGATATAATTTTTCCAACATTTATTTTTATTTCTGTACCTGCTTTTTAAGATATTGATTATAATTATATCATTACCTAAAGCTTTTTTTTTCTTCAAGATTTAATTACATCTTCTTTTCTCATTTAAAATGCCAGGTAATTAAAAAGTAGTAATAGCAGGGATACTTTTAAGAGATCTTTATTTTTTATACATTTTTTTAGAGAATTCTTTTATACCATACATTATATCATCTTTTCTTCAGTAATAGTTTTATCTTTTCTTTTTATTGCTGAAATATATTTCATTCCAATACAAATATATTGTTTTCCATATTAGAGATGTTTATATTCTTATATAACTTTCCTGTTATTTCTTATATTGTTATTAACTGTTTTTGTACAGTTTACAAAACTTGAAATATTTAATTTTTTTAATGAATAGTTTTTATATATTTTCATATTCCTTCTTCTTTTTATAAATTTTTTTGTCTTAGTAGACATTTTTCTGGTCAATTTCTCTTTTTTTATACCAGATACCTTTGCTGTAATTGTGTAATTGTTGATAGAGTATCAGCCACTTTCCTATTAATTTCATTCAGATTTGAAATATCTTCAGAATCTGTTAATATTATAAAATGATTTGGAAGTTCTAATTTAAATTCATTGGAATGTTTCTGAAGATATCCAATATCAAGAATGAAACTGCTTTCTTTAATTTTTGTCTTTAGTTTAGCATTAAAGTGTATCTTACATTTCACCAATCAATGATTAATTCCTGTATTGAATTTACTGAGAACATTACAATCTTGAAATACATATTTTCTGTGGGTCAAAACCTAATCCAATTCTTCAATACTTTCATTTAAATACTTTCATGTTTATTCCATTTGGCACTTTTTTCAAAAATAAAAGTCATAATATAATTTTTTTTTACTTCTGAAAACTCCACAAGTTTATGTTCTCTTCTTTCTATTGCTATGACCAAATTTATTATAGCATTTTCATCTTTCAATCATTTACCAATTATTATATTTATATCCTCTATGACAATTTTAAAATGTTTGTTCTGATGAAAATATTTTATAGTTTCATATAAAATTATTTACTTCATCACAAAGAGAACTTGTTGGGAAATAAACCTAGATGGTCTGCATTTGGTAACTTCTCTTAAGTTGAATAATTAATTTTGCCATTTTCTCTGATGTACCACCAATATTACAATGTTATCACTACCTTTTTAATTTATAATGAAACCCATTTTATTTTTTCTTTTAATATTTATGCCTTTGTAATATACTACACACCACTTTTTAAATCAATTGATTCTTCATCATTCGTTGAGCTTTACAAAGTCCAATAATGTCACATTTAAATTCTTTTTCTAATTCCTGTAATCTTTTTTCACTTAAGTGTGATCTGTCATTATAAATATCTAAGCAAAATGTTGTAATTCAGGATTTCCAGGTCTACCATCATGGACTTTTAGCATACCATGCCCTTGACTTCCAACTGCTGTTTTAGCTGTCAATTTTAAAGTATTCTGAGGCTAAGAATTATAGTTTTGTTTGTCTGTTATGATTGTAAATATTTATTTTTAAAAAATTAGTTTACCCACATTCATTTTGCCTTCATGAAAATTTAACTGATATTTCAGTTAAAAACTATCAGGCAACTTAGAAGAAAGACTATGGTGTTTATTGGTCTTAAACTTAGAAGAAAAAGGATGGCTGAAGAGTTGAGGAGTAGAGTGGTTTGAAGCCTGTTCATTAAGTATAAAGATTGACTATCTTAATATAAGCTGAGTTTTGATTGTATATATGTGTGGAGATGACAACCTGGACCAATTGATGAGTGCTGGTTTAGCCCGAAATACATATATTGGTGATCATTTACCATTTCGACCTGTTTGTGATCAAGTTTATCAGCTGTATGAGATATCATGGATGGTTGGGGGTCGTGTGAAACTCTGAGTTCAAACCCCATATTTATTACATAAAAAGTAAAGATATGAAAAAGCCTGTACTGTAGAAAAAAATCCATATTTTAGAAGAAAACTCAATAAAAACCCCACACTAACTGATGCATTGTATATATATAAAAATGTCCTTTAAAAAAGTGTTAAACAAATATATTACATTTAATAGGTTTTACAAAATTAATATAATCTATTACATTTTAAATTTGTAATACGTTTGCTTTGAAATTAAATTTATATAGAAAAGTACATGAATATGTATTTGTGTATACAAATTTATAATTAAGTGAATATATAACCATTCTATTTTAAAATTGTCTGATATTACTACATAAATAAGCATAAAAATATCCAAAAATTAAATTGTTACAATGGAGGTTTTTTTTGTTATGTCCAGATTGTAAAATGATAATAAAATTCTCAAAGTAGTTTTTATAAATTAAAATTGTTTATGACTTTATTTACACGGAGCAATTAGATTAAAATTTCGTAATTAGATTTTTTTATGGGTTTATATTAGCCAGTTAGGAAGACCGATTTTCAAAAATCAATTAATTTTAAGGGCTTCGATCTTTCTTAACTATACTTTAACGTGTTAACATATTATATACAAGGAGAATAGAATCTATCGTTTTAGTTCTGTTCTTTTTGTCTATTTCTCTCAAAAGCAAATTTATTCAGCTTAAGTAAAGCAAAATAATGTTGATGGAAATATCACATTGACTTTCTATATAATTACAATCAAATCAATGACTTAGGTTTAAGCAAGAATTTCTATACCTTGAATCTCTAAGAAAATAAAATTGAAAATCTATAAATCTACAAAATGTCAGATACAGATCTTAGAAATTTTAATGCTGGTTAGTTTAAAATCTACGAAATAAGAAGTATTCGCAAAACGAAATGAGAATTTATAAACGTTCAGTTTTAATAATACAAAATGTCTGATACAGGTAATAATTTTTATTTTTTTAGAAAAGATACTGAAACCTAAAGTTCTAATATAGGATCCAAAATGCCACCACACACTAACATATTTTATTTTGAAGAAGCGCCCTATATATGAACAATCCAATTCTCAAAGGCAGTGTTTATTCTTGTGAACGCAATCAACTGCTACTTATACTCAAAGAAATATGAAGGAATAGACTACATTTTTATAAAGATAAAAAATTGACACATTCCTCAATTCTATTTATTTTTATCTTACATTAATGTCATTACAAATTTTATAAAAAAAATTACTATATATTACATCATATTTTAATATTTTAATAATATTATGATGCTGATTTCATTATTATTAAGAGTATATAAATAGTTCAACACACATTGTAAATAATGTATATAGAATTGATTTTAGTAACAATTGCCTTGATAGCATCTAACCAATGAGAACTAACTATTACTTATGTCAATCGATAAGGATAAAATTATTCCTCCAGAATTAGTAAACATTATGACAAAAATAATTATACCAAACCGATGAAAATCCATGAACATGTATCATAAAAATAAATCCATGTAAATGTCCAATAATATGAGAGGTTAGATTGATATAATGTTGATATGGGTATTACTATAATATCACATCAAAAAACGACTTTGAGCATTCCATCACCAGTTTTTTTTTTCCATGTGTAAAAGCATTGGCCTGTAAGTGAACCTGCGACAACTGCTTATAAGGCAGCTGCACTGACCACTCGGTCACCAACACAGTTTTTCAATAAAGTTAGTTGGAAGTGTGAGAAGATTGAAGCCTATCCATTAATTTTTGAGGAATTGGTATCTTAATATAAACCAAGCACTGATTGTACATAGGGTTGGGAAATTATCATCTGGCCCAACCGATGAAATATATTGGTGATAATATATCCTTTTCACATGTGTAGTCATGAGTATAGGTTGCTTGAGATAGAGTGGAGAATACAAAAAACTAAGAAATCCTGAGTTCAAACTTCTCTATTTGAATATATAAACCATAATTACAAGTTACTATGCAAAATTGCTGAATGCCAAACTGCAGCTCTTCAATAATCCTCGGAAATTGTATAAAACGATGTTGAATTTATATACATCTGAACTTCAATTACATTGTAAAATAAATGTTTTTTTTTTTCTATCTATAAGACATACATTATTATTTTGTTATTTATTCTTTGATTAATACTCTCATTTGAATTAACAATTTTTATATATAATATATATATTATAATTTTGAATTTTTATGAAGTATTATCCTATTGTTACTTTAGTTTTAAGAAATAAAGTGTGAGGGTGAATTGTTGAGGCTAAACTTCATGCATAATTATGCATTTTAAAGCAATTTAACAAAAAAAAAAACCAATTTACTTCATAGAAATTGTTTCTACTAATATTTATATTATTTAGAATCAAATCTGAGTTATATAATGTTAAATAAAAATAAATTAAAAACGTGTATACCAATGGGGAGATATTATATTGCAATTGTTGTCGAATAATACTGTGAGATTTATTAAATACTTTGTTAAAATCACATACTGCAGAGTGTGAGAAATTTTAGAAATTTGTTAACCAATTACAACTAATGTCTGAGATGTGTGTTTATCTTATTGATTTGCTTGAAATAGACGTGAATTTATTCATTAATGGATTTTTGACATTATATGATACATATATTAACTTTTATATACCCAGTAAAATATTAAAATAGTCATATGTAGTTTAAAATATATTTTAAGAAATTTATATATATATAATTAAAACTACCCCAAATCCAAAATTCAACCAGACCAGCATAAAAATAATATTAAAACACAACCAAAGGTTTCACTGCTACAAGCAGACTTCTCAAGTGTAAAGAACTACAAAAACTACACATACATATAATATTAAAAATTACCCACATCCATTCTAATATTTTCACTGATAAAAGATGTCATATTATTATTACTATTTGCGGATATTCCGTGTAGTGAAAAAAGCTAAATGCTGACGTTTCAATACAATATCAAGTGCATTTCTCAGAGCGTCCTCTTTCTCAAATCATTAGAATGTGCGCATGAGATTTAAAATCGTTTTTATCGTTTTCTTTCTCTTCATGTTTAAATTCTATTGGTTGAGAAGCTTTAAAATTTATTTTCTCTTCCAAATGTTGTTAATCTTCTTTAATTCACACCTTTCACTTATGCTCTTGGACCTTTTAAAAATCTCTATAGCTTCTCTTAGCAATCTCTGGTCATATTGTTCAATTTTTGCTAAAATATTTGATTTTTTCAAAATTGATATAATGATTTGTTAATTTTATATGAGAATAAACAGCTGATGAATTGGATTTTTCTCCGACTGCCAGAATGTGTTCTTCCTTTCTAATATTTATTCTACAATTATACACCATGACACTCCAAAGCAATTTTATCTTTAGGAAGTGGAAATATTTCACTAATTTTTTTTTATAAGTAGTATAAACTGTGTGAATATTATTATTTTTTAAAATGTTACCAATTCTATCAGTTACTCCTTTTATATATGGCAAAATTGCCTTAATTTTTGATGTATCGAAATCTTTTTCCTTTTTATATGTATAAGCCCTCTTAATAATGTTGTAATTAAAACCGTTATGAAGAAGCATTTTATTAGTAGCAAAAAGGTTCCGGTGAAAATAGCTATCATCAGAAAGTTTCTTTGTTCTATCTAATAATATCTTTGCCACTAAAAATAGTTGTGCAAGATGGTCATAAGAAGAAAAATGCAGATATCTTCCAGCATGTGTTGGTTTTTTATATATACAATGGGATCTTCCCTTCATTCAATCAAAACATCTAAAAAGGGCAATTGATTATTATTTTCTATTTCCATAGTAAATTTAATATTGTTGTGAAAAGAGTTTAAAAAATTAAAAAAGTCATCAAGAGCATGCTTACCATGAGTCCAAATAAGAAAGGTATCATCAACATACCTCAGCCATATAGATGGTTTTTTAACTGCTAAAGTCGAATTTTTTTTTTCCAAATCCTCCATAAAAATAGAAGCTAATGCTGGAGAAATTGGTGAACCCATAGCTAGACCTGATGTTTGTTTATACATCTGCCCATCAAAAACAAAAAATGTATTCGATAAGCAGTGTTCAATCAAAACCACAGCAAAATTAGGCAACTGAATATTTTTTAAAACTTGAATCGCTTTATTTACAGGTACACTAGTAAAAAGTGAAACCATGTCAAAACTTACCAAAATATCATTCTTAGTCAATTTAATATCCCGGATAAGCTCAAGAAAATGATTAGCATCTTTAACATATGATGACATCGTTGATAAATGCGGCTGTAAAAAAGAAGTCAAAAAACGAGCTAGTGTCTGAGTAGGTGAACCAACTGCACTTACAATCGGTCTCAATGGAATATCTGGCTTGTGAACTTTTGGTAAACCATATAATTTTGGATAAAGGGAAGATTTTTTTCCTAAGAGTAAGCTGGATATTTGTTTCTAAATCTAGATCAGGAGAATAAATTAATGCTTTCGTTTTCTTTTCAAGATAAGTCATAGGATCTCTATAAATTTTTTTATACATATTATCATTTAATAAATCATGTATTTTTAAAAAAATAATCAGCCTTATTTAAAATTACAGTAATATTACCCTTATCTGCCGAAAGAATAGTAATATATTTGTCATTTTTTAATGCAAACAAAGCTCTTCTTTCATTAATTGATAAGTTAGTTTTAGGTGGTTTTACTTTATTTAAAATATCGTATATTTTTTCCCTCACTATATCTGCATTCCCGCAAAATATTATTGATAAACTACTTTCCACTCTGCAAATAATATCCTCAAATGGTAATTTTGTTGGTGTTATTGCAAAATTAAAACCTTTATTTAAAACTTTTAGTTTAAAGTCTGATAATTTTCTGTCAGATAAATTCTTCACAGCAATATTAAATTTACTATGGAAATAGAAAATAATAATCAATTGCCCTTTTTAGATGTTTCGATTGAAAGAAGGGAAGATGGTTCTTTATCCCATGGTATATATATATATATATATATCATCAACCATTATCAATCCACTGCAGGATGAAGGTCTCTCCAAGTTTAATCCATCTTCTCCGATCTTTAGCTTCACTTCTCCGCAACACCCCTACACATTTTCTTATTTCATCCATCCATCTCACACGTGGTCTCTTTCTGGGTCTTTTACAATCTCTTGGAATCCAGTTTAAAATTTCAATTGTCCATCTATTATCATTTCTTCTAGAAATATGTCCAGCCCAACTCCATTTCAATCTTTTAATTTTTTCAATAAGGTCAGTAACACCTGTTTGTTGTCTTACCCATACATTGCGTTTTCGATCTCTTCTTGTTACTCCCAACATACATCTCTCCATACTCCTTTGAGTGGTCTGAAGTCTCTGTATTGCTCTTCTATTAAGTGTCCAAGTCTCAGATCCATATGTAAGAATTGGTAAAACACATTTGTTAAAAACCATCCTTTTCAAACCCATAGACATATTTCCTTTTAGTATCAAGTTATTTCTACCAAAAGCACTCCAACCAAGTTTAATTCTATGATTAATTTCCTCCAGTATGTTTCCATCTGTATTAATAATCTGACCAAGGTAATTGTAACTGTTAACTTCTTCTAATTCTTCATAATCAATCTTTATTTTCATATTCTGAGCAAATCGATTAAACATTACTTTAGTCTTTTTAACATTTATCTTTAGTCCTACATTTCTACTTTCATCTGCTAACTTCGGCAACATTTCCTGCAGCTCTGAAGCATTATTTGCAAAAACAACTACATCATCTGTGAAATCTAAATGACTTAAATACTCTCCATTTACTTTCACTCCTTTAGTTTCCCATTTTAATCCACAAAATACTTCTTGCAGCACTGCTGTAAAAAGTTTTGGAGATATGGAGTCACCTTGTCTTACACCTTTCTCAAGGTTGATTTTTACAGTATCATTATGTAATCTAATTGTTGCTGTTGCATTTTTATAAATATTCTTTAAAATATGACAATGTCCTGGATCTATACCTTGATGATCCAATGCTTTAATCACTGAAGAAATGTGTATAGAATCGAATGCTTTTTCATAATCTACAAATCCAAAACACAATGACAACTCATATTCATTTGTCCTTTCTATGACTTCTCTCAATACCTGGATATGATCTATTGTACTAAAACCACTTTTAAATCCAGCTTGTTCACTTGGTTGGTGGAAATCCAACGTTCTCTGTAGACGAGTTGTAATTATCTTGGTAAAAATTTTATATAAAACTGATAAAAGGCTGATAGGTCTGTAATTTCTAATATCTTCTTTATCACCTTTTTTAAATATTAATATTATTATTGCATTCTTCCAATCTTCCGGTACATCTTTATCATTTAGACATTTGGTATATAATTTTGCTAAAATTGTTTCTATTTCTTCACCTGCTTCTTTTAATATATCAATTATAATTCCATCATTTCCTGGAGCCTTTCCTTTCTTCATACATTTAATTGCATGTCTCACTTCTTCATTTAAAATTCTGGGCAATTCGGAAGATGTAATAGATACAGGAGGTACTTGTTCTTTATTACTATGTAATTCTTGATAAAAATCTACCAATTTCATGATGTCATCTCTCTTTTTAGTAATAATTCCATCTTTTTTTCTAATTACAGATATAAATTTCCTATCAGTACCAAAATGTTGTTTAACATTCTTGAGACTTTTATTTTCTTCTACAGCTTTCCTTTCATAGTTATACTATCTTATATCATTTTCAACTCTTTTCCGTACCATTTTACAAAATTCGAGATATTCAATTCTTTTTAATACATCATTTTTATATATCTTCATATTCCTTCTTTTCTTCATAAATTCTCTAGTCTCAGAAGAAATTTTATTAGTCAATTGCTGCTTTTTTCTACCAGCTATCTTTGTTGCAGTTTTTAAAAGTGTATCAGTTATTTTCATATTAATTTCATTCAAATCTGAATCATATTCAAAATCTCCTAACACTTGAAACCTATTGGTAAGTTCTAATTTAAATTCCTTAGAATATTTCTGAAGATTAGGAATATCAACTGTAAATATTGTTTTTCTTAATAATTTTTGTCTCTCTAGTTTTACATTAACACGTAACTTACACTTTACTAATCGATGATCACTTCCTGTGTTAAATTTATTAAGAACATTACAATCTTGATATATGTATTTCCTGTTAGTCAAAATATAATCCAATTCTGCTGTATCTTCATTTGGATGCTTCCATGTCCATTTCCTTATAACATTATTCTCAAAAAAAGAATTCAGAATATAAAGTTTTTATTTTTCTATCAACTCCACAAGTCTATGTCCTCTCTCATTTCTATTACCATAACCAAAATTACCTACAGCAATTTCATCTTTCATATGTCTACCAATTCTAGCATTAAAGTCTCCCATAACAATTTTAAAATGTTGTTTACTCTGATCTAAAGCCTTTTGTACATCCATATAAAAATCTTCTACTACTTCATCACTATGAGAACTTGTTGGGGCATAAACCTGAATTATCTGCATTTGGTATCTGCTATTAAGTTGTATAACTAATCTTGCCACTCTGTCTGATACACCATCAATCTCCACAATATTGTTCTTTCACTTTTTATTTATAATGAATCCTACTCCACTTGTATTTCCAATATGTGTGCCTTTATAATAGAGTATATGTCCAGTTTTTAAATCAATTGTTTCTTCACCTTCTCTTCTAACTTCACTTGAAAGTGATCTGCAGTTGTAAGTACCTAAATAAAAAGTCATCATCAAATGGCAGCCTGGGTCCGCAATCAGGGGATTCTGAGCACCCTCCACCTTCAGCCACCAATAGCTGCCTTGGTTGGTGACTTTACAACCTCCTGGAAATAAGGGCCATGCTTTATTTTTGTCTGTCAGAATTGTATATATGTATTGGAAAAAAAAATATCATTTACACAAACATTCATTCTGCCTTATCAGGCACTGAGAAGAAAGTCCATGGTGTTTCTTGATCTTAAACTCAGAGGTAAAAAGCCAATAAACTCACCACGCTGGCTAATGCATGTTGGTGAGCAGCCCATCCATGTTCGTATACTATATGAATAATCACATAGTAATAACAGCTGCAACGACAAGAACGTATGGAGTGAACATTAGGAGTGAACATTAGGAATTTGCACTGCTCAGTTCCTTTAAGGCCTCCAAGAGGAATCAAAGGGTCTCCTCTCAGTTAATAACAAACTCCTTTCTGCAGCCATATACATATATATATATATATATATATATATTATAACACCCACCGACATATCTATATCCCTCCAGTATGGACTCTCACCCGAAGCTTCGACGAGAGGTATTTATGAGCATGGTTTGAACCCATCTCATGCGCCAATCTTACCAATAGGTAGGAATTACCTCCTCAAAAACATATATATAGGTTCTGATATCTATCTGATGTGGTGACACACCGAACTAGCTCAATCTCAAGGTTGGGGACATCTGTCTATCTAGAGAACAAGGCTATAAATTAACCAACACTGTCCTACGCATATATTTATTTTGCGATAGCTTAAAGCTCGAAATCCTTAATCTAACCCGGGCCTGATGGGATTTATTCTACTTGATCATATACCTTCCCAATAAACCTCTTCGAACCTACATATATGATTGCTATGCAAACACTCAGGCCATCCATTATCAAACACACACATATATCACGCTCATTCATCCACACACCAAATAATGCAAATACATATATATGTGAGTGGTATGATTAATATAGTCATATATCTAACTTTAAATATAAAATTTTAATATAGCAATTAACTGAGGAAACACGAATTCTTTATTGAGATACATATACTGAAAATAGTTGGTGACGTGTCACTTTACCTGGACTCACGCGATTAAACAAGTCTGTATTGACGTCTGGCCACGAACTTGATCTGGTGGATCTCACGGATGGCAAACAGTTCCAATGGTCGTTAGGTCCGGCGACAGGTTTCAGAGGTGGAGTAGTTGGTGTATTCTTTCGCAAAGGTCTAAATCTCGAACGATTTTGGTCAACATTTCCTCTATGGAACAAAATCTTTTGATTTATTATGACAGTTCGCAAGTCCGATCAGGTGAATTCATGACGAGTATCCTCGGAGTCGAGTAACGACTAGCACACAATCCAATTACCCCGCCATTTTCTGACAAAAAAATATTAAAACTTCTTAAGAAAAATCTTTGCGTCCTCCTTGTTAGGATTCAAGCCGCTTCTCTTCTTTCTTTCCTCTTTTTCTCTACTCGAGCGCAAGACAAAAAAAAAAGTTCCTTTGTATTCACCTTTAACTCTTCAAAATCTTTCTGCATATTCCTACGCCGCTGACCAGTCCTTCCATTGTTCTTCAACACAAAAAAAAAACTATATCCACAGACCAGTTTTCTGCCTTCCCGACGCCAGTTATTACCAAAATGCCTACAGCAATTCATTCATCCTATTTCAGTCCTCATATGTTCATAAGGTGACTCAACAAAAGAAAGCACGTGTTACCAAAATTATTAATAAACTCAAAAAAAAACTATGTGAATAAAATCTATCTAAGAATAATTAATTGCGCTTTATACAGCTCTACATATATAAGTGATCACAACCCCTCCGATACTAACTACATATTTTTATACTCACACATACGCTATATCTACATTACTTGTAACCGGGTTCGAATGACCGTTTACATATATTCTTTTATTTATTTGTTTATACATGGTCCCTACATTAACACTATCAATCATGTCATATTTACATATGCGTGTATTCGAACCCGTTCGTTACATACCCCCCTGGTACGATAGCCTTCAAATACCTTCTTTGTATTTGAACGGCTTCTTAAATGACTCTTCTCCTTTACTTTCCCCGGGATCACCTTTCTGTTTCGGTGTCCACGATCCCTTTTCTTGTGTGAGCTTCAGCTTCTCCGGCAGACATTGAGCTTCCGGTTCGTATGGCCATCTCAGTCTATGACCATCCTCACCACTCTTCCTAGGTGTGACATTCCCGCTGGTGTGTCCTTCTTCTGCCCACATTGGATATTTGTCCTATCTCTACCTTGCTTCCATCGCTCTAACGGTGCATTATGATCGTATATACTCATGTCCAGAGCGTTAAGCAGCTCCGCCATTTCTCCAATGGATGCCTTCCTCATTCCCAACATCATCCTTTCCATGTTCATAGGCATATTGTGCCTTGCAATTCGAATGATGTGATTTTCAGACATGTGACACGCGTCCAGCGTCCTTAGTCTCGCCACTTGATGGTGAAAAAATTGAGAAAAATTTTCTTCCTTTTCCTCCCCGTATTTTTCTCGCATGATTTGGTACTGCACGAGTTCTTGGCGGTCTTCCAACCAGAAAGTCTCTCCTATCATCCTCTGATACTCCTCGAGGGTTGTGGGCTGTTGGGACAATGAGTCCCACCACTCTTGGGCATTCCCACTTAAATGACTGCACGCTACCACCAACTTTCTCTCCTCTGGCATGGGATTCATGTCGAAGTATCTTCGTAAGCTCCGTAAATGTTCTACGGGAGCTTCCCCCATTTGACCTGCAAACGGTTTTACCTTTAGAAAGTGGTTCACTTGGTTATGTACCGCCACCTTCTTGCATTTTCCCATATGCTCCGGCCTTTCCATCTCGCTAGGCCTCGGTCTTTGATTTACATCCTTCTTCCCTTCATCTAAACTTCCTTCTACTTCTTTCTCATTAGGTTTCTCCGCCCTTCCCTCACCTTTTATCCCTAGTCTCTGTTCTATCTCCTGAAATCAGAGTTCCAGACTTTCCAATTTTTCTAAAATCTTCTCGGATATATTTATTTCCTTCTCTTCCGTCGCCTTCTGCTTTTCTCCATTTTGTTTATTTTTTGGCTTCATTTCTTTATCTATCTTATTATTAAGGTTATGTGCCAGGTTCGTCACCCCGGCTTCCAGTGGTCCTGTCATGACCCACCTGATATACCTTTGCCTCTTCTTATCCTCTTGAACGATATCGTTTATGATATCTCACTATTGGATAAATTCTTAACCTCTGCTTTCTAAACCCTGACTTTATATATATGTTTCAACATACATCAACGCTATTTCCCCACGACCCTATGAGAACCTTTTCATCCACACATTTGCCCGCAGAACATGCCCATCTACCATCTTTCCCATATGTTTTCACGCTCTTTCCGCTTTATCACCACTATCGCTTTTATTTTCCCTTCCTTTCTTTTATTTAAAAAAAAAATCTGCTTACTTGCCCGTTCTCTAACATTCGCTGCCCCATTAGTTGGGACGCCATTATAACACCCACCGACATATCTATATCCCTCCATTATGGACTCTCACCCGAAGCTTCGACGAGAGGTATTTATGAGCATGGTTTGAACCCATCTCACGCGCCAATCTTACCAGTAGGTAGGAATTACCTCCTCGAAAACATATATATAGGTTCTGATATCTATCTGATGTGGTGACGCACCGAACTAGCTCAATCTCAAGGTTGGGGACATCTGTCTATCTAGAGAACAAGGCTATAAATTAACCAACACTGTCCTACGCATATATTTATTTTGCGATAGCTTAAAGCTCGAAATCCTTAATCTAACCCGGGTCTGATGGGATTTATTCTACTTGATCATATACCTTCCCAATAAACCTCTTCGAACCTACATATATGATTGCTATGCAAACACTCAGGCCATCCATTATCATACACACACATATATCACACTCATTCATCCACACACCAAATAATGCAAATACATATATATGTGAGCGGTATGATTAATATAGTCATATATCTAACTTTAAATATAAAATTTTAATATAGCAATTAACTGAGGTAACACAAATTCTTTATTGAGATACATATACTGAAAATAGTTGGTGACGTGTCACTTTACCTGGACTCACGCGATTAAGCAAGTCTGTATTGACGTCTGGCCACGAACTTGATCTGGTGGATCTCACGGATGGCAAACAGTTCCAATGGTCATTAGGTCCGGCGACAGGTTTCAGAGGTGGAGTAGTTGGTGTATTCTTTCGCAAAGGTCTAAATCTCGAACGATTTTGGTCAACATTTCCTCTATGGAACAAAATCTCTTGATTTATTATGACAGTTCACAAGTCCGATCAGATGAATTCATGACGAGTATCCTCGGAGTCGAGTAACGACTAGCGCACAATCCAATTACCCCGCCATTTTCTGACAAAAAAATATTAAAACTTCTTAAGAAAAATCTTTGCGTCCTCCTTGTTAGGATTCAAGCCGCTTCTCCTTTTTTTTTTTTTTTTTCTCCACTCGAGCGCAAGACAAAAAAAAAAGTTCCTTTGTATTCACCTTTAACTCTTCAAAATCTTTCTGCATATTCCTACGCCGCTGACCAGTCCTTCCATTGTTCTTCAACACAAAAAAAAACTATATCCACAGACCAGTTTTCCGCCTTCCCGGCGCCAGTTATTACCAAACTGCCTACAGCAATTCACTCATCCTATTTCAGTCCTCACATGTTCACAAGGTGACTCAACAAAAGAAAACACGTGTTACCAAAATTATTAATAAACTCAAAAAAAAAACTATGTGAATAAAATCTATCTAAGAATAATTAATTGCGCTTTATACAGCTCTACATATATAAGTGATCGCAACCCCTCCGATACTAACTACGTATTTTTATACTCACACATACGCTATATCTACATTACTTGTAACCGGGTTCGAATGACCGTTTACATATATTCTTTTATTTATTTGTTTATACATGGTCCCTACATTAACACTATCAATCATGTCATATTTACATATGCGTGTATTCGAACCCGTTCGTTACAATATATATATATATATATATATAACCAACACACATTGGGAGATATCTGCATTATTCTTCTCATCAGCATCCTGCACAACTATTTTCAGTGGCAAAGACATTATTGGATAGAACAAAGAGACTATCTGATGATAGCCATTTTCACCTAATAAAATGTTTCTTCGTAATGGTTTTAATTACATTATTAATAGAACTTATATATATAAAAAGATTTTGATACATCAAATTGGTAACATTTTAAAAAGTAATAATATTCACACAGTTTATACTACTTACAAAAAAAATAGTGAAATATTTCCACTTCCTAAAGATAAAATTGCTTTGGAATGTCATGGAGTATATAAATTTCCATGTAAGGTCTGTCCACATACATATATTGGATAGACTAATCATAGAATAAATATTAGAAAGGAAGAACACATTCTGGCAGTCAGAGAAAAATCCAATTCATCAGCTACTTATTCTCATATAAAATTAACTAATCATGATATCAATTTTGAAAAAAAAAAACAAATATTTTAGCAAAAATTGAACAATATGACAAGAGATTGCAAAGGGAAGCTATAGAGTTTTTTTAAAACGCCCAAGAGCATAAATGAAAGGTGTGAATTAAAGAAGATTAACAACATTTGGAAGAAGCTATTGAAAGAGAAAATAAATTTTAAAACTTCTCAACCAATAGAATTTAAATATGAAGAGAAAGAAAACAATAAAAACGATTTTAAATCCTACATGCATTCTTATAATTTGAAAAAGAGGACGTCTGAGAAAGGTACTTGATATAGTACTAAAACATCAGCATTTAGCTTTTTCACTGCATGGAATATCCTGCAGATAGTAATAATAATATGACATATATATATAAGATGGCGGAATACGCCGAAGCTGGCTATAGCAATGAATTTTAATCTTTAATTTTATATAGACATTTTTTAAAATTTTGTAGTTTTTATTCTAGTGAATATATATATATATGTGTGCGTGTGTGTTTAGTTGGAGAGCTAACTTTAAAGACATGTAGATGTCTAAAAGTTTCAGATCTTTTTCGTGACAGTTAACTCTTAGTTAAATGCTTAGCTTCAGTTGGTATTTTTTAATCTGGTGTTTGAGCTCCTCACTGAAAAGATCTGTAGCTTGAAATCGGTCTGGTGATGAGGACAATCCTAGATAAAGATGATTTGAATACTTTCTCTTGTAGTAGCTTTTATCATTAACATTTTAAAAAAAAACAACTTATATAGAGCTTATTAGCATGCTCTTAATATATATATGATTAACACTTTATATCAGCATTTAAAAAAAATATCCACGAATACTCCAATAAACAAATTCATTTCTTTAGTTGTAATTTTAATTTCCTCTTAAAGATTACATCTATCCTAAAGTAAATGGCAAAATTTCTTGTTCATTTTTTCATTATGTTGTTTTACTCAAAATATTTAAAATATATACACATTACATTTAAAAAAATTATGAAAAAGATGTAGTGCTTATTAAAATAATCAATATATATACAAAAAAAAAAACTTTCCAAGTTAATAAATGGGTTCATACTTTTGTTTGACTGATGCAATAATTATTCATTGAGTGATTACTGCCCTTAAATCAAGATGATTTTAACAGACCAGCAATCTAAACAAAATGTCTTTTTTTTTAATTTTAAAATAATACATAAAATATTAACAGTGATTCTTAAATTTCCTCTTTTGAAAATAAACAAAACACTTGGTTATATTGAAAATAATTATTACAATAATAGTTTTAATAACAAATATTACTTTTAAATCTTATTCATAATTTTAAAATTCATACATGCAGATAATTATTTGTATACACATGATAATTAATGTGACATTCACTCACCTAAATTTATCATCTTTAGCATATGTAGATAGACAAAAAATATTAATTCCTATCAAAATATATGTTTTTAAATTAATAAATAACTTTTAAAATAGGTTGTTAAGTTTACATTATATATTTTTTTACTTTTAAAAAAAGATCAATCGTGAATTGTTTTATATTTTGGTGTGTCTACAATAATGTTACATTTAAGATAAAATATCTCTTGACAACTTTAAACAATCAATAAGCTATAACATCGTAAGAACAAAACTTAATTTTTTTAATTATATATATATATAATCAAAACTACCACAAATCTAAAATTAAACCAGACCAGCATAAAAATAATATTAAAACACAACTTAAGGTTTCACTGCTACAAGCAG
Organism: Epiperipatus broadwayi; assembly: GCA_028023455.1. Classification (NCBI taxonomy): domain Eukaryota; kingdom Metazoa; phylum Onychophora; class Udeonychophora; order Euonychophora; family Peripatidae; genus Epiperipatus; species Epiperipatus broadwayi. Next base: position 323,942 of record JAQFVV010000580.1, on the reverse strand, counting down.
ACTTCTCAAGTGTAAAAAACTACAAAAAAAAACTATGCAATATATACACTATTAAAACTACCCACAAATCCATTCACTTCCCATCCACCCTTAATATTAAAAGAACTCTTAAATAAGTTAATTGCTTCAGAATAATAAATTTTCAATAATAAAGACTCTTTAATTCTTCTTTTGATTTCATTTCTCTCAAAGAAGACAACCTTAGCTTCATCAAAATCAATAGTGTGGCCTGTATCTTTTTCATGGGCATACAAAGCAGAACTAAGATATCTATTTTTAACTCTACTTTTATGAACCTTTATTCTTTTATTTAAACTCAAACTACTCTGACATGTAAATCTTCTTACAAAATAAACAAGGAATAAAATATACTACACCAGGAATAGTCTTTCTATCAAAAACTTCTTTTGTATTATTTAATAAATTATTCAATGTAACACCCCTTTTCCAAGTAATTTTCTTATTTCCAAACAATTTACTATTTCTACTCACAATTTTATAAGAAGACAATTTAAATGGCAAAGAAATAATATATATATATTGAACCAATTTCGAATGTGTGAATTCGAAACACCGGTCTCTTAGGCAGAGAAGAACATACTTGGAGAGTATGTATGCCCAAACAATAGCTATAAAGTATATAACTAGTGTTACATTTTCTGGACATAGCTTCTTCTTGGCTGTTAAGTTCAACACCACATCCAAAGCACTTTTATTTGTGTTTAATCACGGGCGCCAGCTGTCTAGTCTAAAAGAATCGACAGCGCACTTTGAACAGTGGCCACTAACTCAATGCCTAAATCCATGACTAGCTCAGCTATTTGTAATCACTAATAGATTATATTTAATTAGTGATTAAAAGAATTGATAAAAGAATTTGTTAAAAAAGAATTGATAAAAAGAATTGACTGACAAATAAAGTTTAATTTTAAAGATAATTTATTAACTAACATTTATTTACTAAATTTAAACATTTTATACTTTTAATAAAACACACACATATTTTAAATTAACATTCTAAATAGTTTAAATATTCTTGAATATTCTCATAACAGAACACTGGGAATTTATCTACTTTGACTAATAATATTGATATAAGGATCACGCACATATTAACTCATGCACACACATAATAATGATAATAAAGGACTACATAGCATTTGAAATTTAATCACACACATCAATAGTTCATTTATGTATGATATAGAGTTCATATAATTAGACTTTTGACAGATTCGTACGAATTACTGCAATGCAATGGCTATTACAGTATAAATGAAATAAGCAAATGTTTTACCTAGGCTTTTGAATGTTGACGTAGAATTTTGTTCTTTGGAGGCTGCTTTCGGTGAAAAGGTTTCCATTATGAATGCTTACCAGACGGCTGGGACGTTTCCTTGCTGAGTTTCCTGATTTTCATGATTATTACTATCGGAGACAATTAGATACTGACGGAGATTTTCTAAGATGTTAAGCTGAAATTATTTCACGGGCAGATCTGCTGTTTTCTAGGACATCTGGGCTGGAGATAAACGTGCATTTCTAAGATCTTCTCAACACTGCATTTTGTTTGTTAACTGCTCAATTAATTTCTGAACTGCACTCACTCAATAAATAAGTGAACTGATTACTGTCCGATAAAAAAAAAGTCTATTTATATCTGCAACATGTTGTCGAAATATTCCCGGCAAATATCTGTTGTCAAATTCCAATGATAATCATTTGATAAACGTGTTTTGAAAGATTGCTCAATTAGCAATAGCCATGCTCACACATTGTTTTATATCAATTAATAACCATTGCCATGTTTTTTAATGATAATCTTCTTTAACATTTATTTATTTATAATAACATTTATTCTTTTGTTGACACTCGCACATATATACGCACATATATTAGTTTTAACATTATTTTTTCTTGAATGAAAAGAGATTGGTATGATTTAACTTTTTAAATTATATTTTTACAAATACTAATAAAAACTCTTTACTTCCTTTTATAACCCTTAGTTTAATTTCTCAAACCAAGACTCCCCTCCCCCCTTTTGATTTTTATCTTTTTCAAAAACAAACTGAATAAACTCTTCAACATTTAATTTTATGTTTTTCTTTAACGAAAGATTATTTTAATAATATAATTTTAGATAAAATTATATGTGCCTATATCAATATAGGTACAATATATATATATATAAACATTACAAGCATAAAGCTAAACTAGTCAATATAAAATCAGAACTACCCCAAATCCAAAATTAAACCAGACCAGCATAAAAATAATATTAAAACACAACCTAAGGTTTCACTGCTACAAGCAGATTTCTCAAGTATAAAGAACTACAAAAACTACACAATATATATAATATTAAAAACTACCCACAAATCCATTCACTTCCCATCCACCCTTAATATTAAAAGAACTCTTAAATAAGTTAATTGCTTCAGAATAATAAATTTTCAATAATAAGGACTCTTTAATTCTTCTTTTGATTTCATTTCTCTTAAAGAAGACAACCTTAGCTTCATCAAAATCAATATATATATATGTGTGTGTGCATGTAAGTGTGTAATGCGCAAATAATTTAACGGTAAACTAACAGTATATATAAAAAATATTCAGTAGCACTTTCAATTACATGGTAATTTTCATCATTTGTTAACCAATCACAAGCCTTAATGTTAAGTAAATTTCCATAAGCTGTGTATTTGCAACTGTATTACTGATAACATTATCTTAACATTTATCTGTTAAAATAGCTTCTTTAATTTTCCTCGTTTTATGATTTCTTTCTTCCATTAATATTTTTGTTTCATTAAAATCAAATGCAAATCTATAACCACACGTTCTTTCATGGTCGAAGGATACTGAAGACATGTTTAATTGGTTATTTGCCATATTTTTAATTCGATTATATAATAATTGATGTTCCTCTAATCTTTTTTTCACGGAACTTCATGTTTGTTTTGAAATATTTCCTAAAGTAGTTTAATGACAATGTGTTTGTGATAATAATCAGAATGAAATTTTTAATATGTTTTGCGATGATGATTAAAAGAAAAATATTCATACAAGAATTATTATAAACTTCCCTGATTAGAATCTGTACTAAATTTGCCTGATAACCTACTGAATTCTAAAACAGTTATTTATCTTTATATTCCTGACTTTGTTTTGATATGTATAATCAACTGAATTATATAATTAAAGTTAGACAGATTATTGATAAATTATTAATATATGGTCCATGATGTCATATGGTTAGAGATATAGCAATGTTTTATCCATGTGGATATATAACATTGAATTTTAAAATAGTGTCCCATTAGGACATAATTTTATCTTATTATAGATTTCATGAAAAACTTATAAGAAAAAACAATACTCTGTAGAATCAAACTGTATTAAAGTCCATCAAAAATCAATACAGTCTGGCAAATAAAACGTAAAAGAGCAGAGTTATATGCACAGATTTTAGGTAGGAGACCAAGTATTAACTAAAACCTCCAATCTTAGTAATTTTGGGAAATATTTTCATACAAGAAATTTCTAAACTGGTATGATGGTCCTTTATATTATCATTGAACAACAGGACAACAATGTTCGTTGGATAATAACTGATATCATAGTATAAAAGAATCATATAATGTTCAAAGATTGAATTTATTCAATTGTAAAATAAAAACTGAATGTTATGCTGAGCTCTTGATCATTTGAAAGATTCATGTGAGTCATAAGTGATTTTTATATTTGTGGTTTGATGCCTCTGCTATGTTGGTAAAGTGTACTTATTGGGCATAATATGGTGATAATTCATAAAGAAACCACAGTTATTGTTTTGTATTACAGATGGTTACCCAGTAGCGGTATTATGGTTATATCTGTATATTCTAGTCAGTAACTTGATCTATCTTTTATTATTAGTAGTAAATATATAGAAGTCATAAGGGTACACCTGTGACATAATCCTAGCCTAGTTGTGAGGATTGATATAGCCCTTTTGTGTATTTCTGATTACAAAATACTTTTTATATCTGTTTTGCTATCTAGCAGATGGCTCAAATAGTCTTATTCTAATGCAGATTGTGTATGCAGTGAACAAATGTGAAAGAGGCCATACAACAGCAAATATTCACAGGTGTAGTTTTTATTGATAAAAATGTTCATGTGTATGCTTTATCTTTTTTATCTTTAAAAGATGTCAATGTGGTAACCAAACTGTGTCCTCAAAATAAGATATAAAAATATTAAATGAGAGGTGAAATGTTTGTTTTTATTGTCTCATTTTTAATGGAGAAGTGAATGTAATTCTAGAAATAGAATCCTGAAAAGATACTCAACTAGCGTATAAACTTGATATGTTTAGCATGTATTTGATTATGAAAACTAAAAAAATAGTACAATTTTTTTTCAAACAGGCATGCATGTGCATGCATGCATGAGTCCTGAAAAAACATCTTACTTGGATTCAGTAAACAAATAAAGATAAATTACACTTACAACATTTATTAAATAAAATTAATAAAGAAAAAAATGCTTATATTTAAAGCAAAAGAACTTGAACATTTTTTTTAAAAAAATTAACTTGATTAGATTTATAGATAACAAAAAATGAATCTATAAATATCATTAATAATGGTAATTATAAGACAAGAAAAAGTCACCAATTTAATATGTATTTTTAATTACTAATCTATTGTGTATTTTTTTTAAACAAAAGATTGGTAGAAAAGAGATTAAAAAAGGATGTGTCACACTTTTTTCATCAGTGTTAGACTGAAGGATTCAAAAAATCAGTGTAGCTCTAATTATTGAAAAGAGTAAAATAAACTTTTTACTTTGCAAACTATAACATGGTGCAAAAATATATGCCATTTGGAAAAATATATTGCTTATTAATTTAAAATGTATCACATATCATAATTATGTAGCCATACTCTAAAACTGATGATTTTGATGTCATAATCCTTGACAAATTATAATCTCTATAAAGAATATGTGCCCATTTTATTTTTTTAAATGAAACATTTAAACAGTATGAATTTCAAAAAGAAACCTCACAAGATTTTACTATTTTTTTTGCTGATCAATAATGGAAGTATAAAATCTATATACCATGGTAATACTTCTTTGTGAAAACTTTAACAAAAATAAAAATAAAAAGAGCTTTAATAAATCAATATAATCTGATTACTGTATTTGTTATTTTATATATTAATTTTTATATGCTTATCTATTGCATAATTATTTTTAACTTTGTGTGTATGTGTGAGTAGTGTTAGTTAATTGTATTTTGGTAAATAAATGGTTATTAGTTTATAACATTCAAGTTGTTGTTGCCATTTTCTACAGCATCTTTTATTTCAGTTGTTCACACTAGCTGTTCTCGTTTCCAACTTTATACAAAACAAAGTTAAATTAGAGAAAATGTTTAACCACTGAGCAAATGGTGAATGTTATCATGAATTGGAGAATTATAAAATTTGAAATTAGTCCATTTAGCTTTTTTTATTCATGTTTTTGTCAATGATGAGTTAAGAACCCATGTAAAGCCTGAAAATACATTTCTTTTTATTTAAATCAAATTACGTTCTTTGAGTGGCAAATATATTTTGAATCGTCATTGTTGATTTTGTGGAGGCGATTGGCCGATATAACCCATTTTAACGTTCAACCATGTCCATTCTGATCTATTTTATATATAACTGTATAAAGGTTGTACTGATTAATCATATTTAAAGGTAGTCTCCACTAGTTTACTAATACACAATTATATTAATTTTGATAACATTGTTTAAAGCAATATTTAATTATGAGATTGAAGTATGAGAGACTTTTTAATTATTATTTAAAAAACACACAAAAAAATACAATTATTAAAAATTATTAAAATTTTCAACCATGAGTTATCTATATAAAATATCAATTTACTACTTTTTGCCTTAATGGCAGACATTTTTATGCATAAAAAATATTAAGAAGTTTTCCCAATATATATATATTATCAAAATTTTAAAATTTATCATAATGGTAAAAACATTTTTTTTAAAACTAAAAGCCACTTTAAAGTCATTGTTTGTTATATATTTTTTTTACTATTTTTAAAAAATTTGTTTTAAAAATCTATATTTTATTTTCATTTTATTTATTTTTTCCTAATTGAAATATTTAAAAATCGAAGTAAGAGAATTTCTACAATTAGGCATAAAAATTAAACATAATTTAATTCAAGAATGCTTTTAATAATTTTTCTAATTTTTGAAATCAATAAAAATTAAAATCTGATATATATATATTAAAGAATTGAAAACTGGTCACAGATTAAAATTTCCATGAGTGAACAATATAAATGGTTTCTTTTTCTTATTGTCAAAAACATTGATGTATGAAGCAGCTATTTATTCTTAGATCTTCAGACTTTAATAAAACTTTATTTTATGACAAATTCTGGTGCCAATGCTAATGTTCATAGTATTACTCATTTTTTCAGTGAAAAGGTGATTGGTTGAAAAGGTCACTGGTTCTCCCAATAAGCTTCCACCTCTGATTTATTTCATGTCTTATATAGTGACACACATTAGCTATTCACCATAAATTTTTTAAGGCACTAGTTTGTCTAGATAACAATTTATCGTATGAAATGTAACAGTGTGTTTCTTACTATTATGGACAATTTTCAATATTCACTTTGCTATCACAAAGTCTTGTAAACACCTTGAAAATGATTTTGTCATTTATTGTTTTGCTACCATATACAGTTACAATCAATTTAAGTGTTTAAATAAGCAGTTTTTCCCAATTTAACACAATATTTAACATTGATGTAGTTATAAACCAAGCATTACATTTTATATTGTAACCCATCATATGGCCATTTTAGTAACTTAAATTTTTGTAGTGAATAACTAATTTATGTCCTTATATAACTCATACACTGATTCACAGACAGTTCTGCAGACACCATGTAGAGAGAAGTTGTCATATTTTCGCTGGTACACATTATATATATATATATATATATATGTTATGATTATAATATATATATAATATATATATATATATATATATATTATAACGGGACAGCCTATTTGATAGCCTTAGTTGAGGCATCAAATATAACGGAACGGCATTTAATCATCCCAGTTGATGTATTAATTGTAATATAATCAATTATATTTAATGTTTAGAAATCATTAACTTAATGCTTCATAGTTAGATTCGCCAAATATAACAGAATGGATTATATTTAAAATCTAAGTTGGTCTTGTTAAATATAAAGAGATGATTAAATTCCTTAGAAAGAGGATACGCATTTCACTACAATCGGACTTTGGGTCTTCAAGTAGAATGCTAGAAATGAATCGATGAAATACTAAATCCATGATTATATATATCTTTATTATGCTAGCTCAATATCTTTAAATAAGTTTAAATACAATTTAGACCAGGTCATCCATCTTTCATCCCTCTTTCAGTCACCATTATGCCACGATATTTAAACTCACGGAGAATTTGCAATCAGCTCTTTTCAGGAATAATTTCAAAAACAAGTTATTTCATATGCCTTTATATAAGCATTAATTATAACTATTATTCATATGATATTTATAATACTAGCATATATATAATATAATTCAATAATGATTAGACAAAGAAATCACGTTAACAAATCAATATTTAATAAACAATAAAAAAATATAATAGAATAGATAATAAAATATTAATAAATAAATACGGATGAATTTTATCATTTTAAAAGAATATTAATAAATGATATTTTTTATTTAATACCCCATGATAAAACTCAATACTATAATAAACTTTCAAAAATTAAAGAAAATAGCTTAAATTAACAGATATATAAAAACAATATCTGGGTTCAAAAATTAATAATTTATGTAACTTATTAATTTATTTATCGTTCTTATTTATATGCTTCACAATTACCCATATATAAGTATTATTTGCCATTGTATAACTTATATATTATATGTATTTTTAATAAATAAAAATACATTAAACGTTTACAATATTACGTAGTAAACACAATATAATCCTGTTTAAGATATCTGTCAAATAATAACTATTTTTTTATATCCCTCATCTAATTTGATGAATTATGTTAAGCTTTCAATTAATTATATTTAATAATAAATATAATTTTCCTTTTAAGATATATATGATGCGATGCCAAATTTGAAATAAAGATAATAATAATAATAATAAACATATTAAAATAATATAAGAATTATTATAATATATATAAATAAATAATAAAGGAAACTTATTTATAAGAGAGTTGAGAGTAGATATTGAAGTCTATAGTTCATCATCCCAATGAAGATCTCTTACGAAGCATATCACCAATCCATTTGTACAATGATGATTCCATTTATCCTTAAACGATAAACTGTTAATAACATCCAATGACCGGATTAATGTGAAATAAAATAAATATTCTTCGAATGTAGATGTTCTTAATCTTCATTTCTCTATTATCACTAGACGTTCTATATAATCAATATTTCAATTTTAAAATAGCATGCAAGGTTGGTTTCGAAACCTTTTACGATATAATGAGTGTACTACTCAGTGCACATTGTTTTATCCTTAATATATATAATTATCTTAAATTTATATATATCCGAAGAATAATGGAAGAGTTAAAACAACGTAGTTTCAAAACTTAAACAGACGTTCTTTTCTTTTATATTGCTATTCCTTTAAGATTAAGTAGAAAATTAAATATATTTTCCTTGCAGACTTTGAATCCACAAATTATTTTAATTTGAAAAAGTTAATATTTAAATTCCAATCGCTAAATAGTAGTATTGATAGAAGAAAAATGCTATTTTTAAAGAGAAAAGATTTTCTTTTTCTTTCGTTTTTATTTTTATTTTCCAGAGCACGAACGAATCTGCTCGTGTGTTATATAAGTTCATGTTTAATTCAACTATCAATTGTTCCACTGACATTAAGATTTAATAATAAAATAAAAAAATATATAAGTATTTATTCTTAACTTCAAATCTGGCATTTTACTCAAAAGCTTAAGGTATATATTATTTAAAACTTAAATGTATATATTAATAGTACATATATGTTACATAATAAAATAGTCAAATATAAAAATTTATATTTATAAATAATTTCACAAGAGATAATAATAACTGTAAGTTACTATTATAATATATATATATATATATATTAATCTCATATTCTCATAGATAAATGATGAATTCATAGTATTACTTCTGGGAACTTCCATGTAATAAATATATAATAGCTAAATAACTGATGTTCCAGTACAATAACAAGTACTTTCCTCAGAGATTCGTCCTTCTCAAATCATAAAAATGTGTGCGGTGAGATATAAAAGCATTATTTTTTTCTTTGTTATTTTTTCCTCATTCTCAATTTCTATTAGTTGAGAAGTTTTAAAAAGTAAAGTATTTTATCCTCCAATAGGTTTTTTTCAAATATTGTTTGAGCAAGAAGAAGCTCTGAGAAAAATACTTGTTAATATACTGAAATGTCAGCTAATTAGCTATTATATTTTCATTATGTGAAAGTTTCCAAAAATGATATATATATATATAGCAACCTTTTTTAGGTCTAAATAGGTTTTGTAAGACAAATTCTTAAAAATTTTAAAATTAATTGAGATTTAAGGATGGTAAGTGGTATAAAAATGTTAATAGAGTAAAAAAGCTTTGTTAAGATTAAGTTAAAGTTATAAATATTTTAAATCTGTGTTAAAATTATAAAGTAAAAGTTAAATATTGTAATTTTGTATGGTTGGAAGTGCTGGCCATAATGATAGTAATGAGAGCTTTGTATTAAAAGTCTAATTAGACAATATGGTGAAAGCTAATTTTTAAATAATGATTTAACATTAAATAAGATACTAAATATATTGTAATAAAAGTAGATTTGAATTTATATTAAATTATTTATTAAAAATATAATGTTTTATGGTATAAGCAAATGTGTTTAATTTTGTTGAAATAATTTCAAAATTTATTATTCCAAATTTTATCATTGTATATTATTGTTTTTATTTAATATATTTTTGAAATTAAATATTTAATCTCTTCTAAGACAGTGAATATAAAAATTGCAACATTTGTCTGAGTTTTTTTAAGTCATGTGACTAGTAGATACACATACTTTGTGATTGCAAGGTTTTAAAAGAAAGTTTCAAAATTACTTTCAGAATTGATTTAAAAATTGAAAACATTTGTATATCATAAAAATAAATATTAGGAAATTATTTACTTAGTTATCTTTAAAATAGTTGCAGTTAATATAGTTAAAATTTAAAAATAGATACATTAAAGTTAAGTATTAAATAACCTTATAAAGAATTATTTTAAAATATTATTTTAAAACATTTAATTTGTAGAAGTATAGTTGTAAAATTATTCTAGAATTGAATATTGTAATAATATTTAATATTATAGTATGAGTCAATATTTTTTATTTCTGAATTATAACAACATAAAATTGACAAATATGTAAATTAGATCATAAGATGAAGATTAAATAACCAATCAAATAGTCAATTATGTCTGGTATATAGTGGAGGCTCTCATTTTTTCACACATTATTATTATTATTATTATTATTATTATTATTATTATTATTATTATTATTATTATTATTATTATTATTATTATTATTATTATTATTATTATTATTATTATTATTATTGTTGTTGTTGTTGTTGTTATTATTATTATTATTATTATTATTATTAGTAGTAGTAGTAGTAGTAGTAGTAGTAGTAGTAACAGTAGTAGTAGTAGTAGTAGTAGTAGTAGCTGTAGTAGTAGTAATAGTATATTGATATATCATCTTATTAATACTATCAACACATCATCAACTGTCAATCAGTCTTAATTTTTTTTAAAATTTTATTATTTTGAAAAAAGTTGGAAGGATTATCAATTTATTAAGTCAAAGCAATTATGTGTCACTAAATTAAATTGATTCCCTGCTAGTTATTTTTATTTAAGCATAAACCAACTTCATAGTAAAACTGTGGATTATATACCAGAGATAATATGCCTAAAAGTGTTAACAACAAAGATACAGCTGATAAAGGAAAGTATAATTTTAAACACATTAAGTAAGAATTTTTGCTAATTATTTATCTTTAATAAGTTGGATATTTGCAAGAATGTTATGCGGAAATATTATTCAAAGGACTAGCATGTCTATGCATTATATTTTTAAAAAGACTGTATTTGGATAGCAAAGAATTATAAGGAAACACTTAAAATTTAATATGTCTTAAAATTCGAATATGAATTTAACATTGAACTTATAAGAAATACATTGTTTATGTATATATTAGTAACTGCATATTTTTTTTAAAAAAAGTTGCAGTAAATGTTTTTTAAAAAAATATTGATTTAAAAGTTATTACAAATCTTTCTTAAAAAATTATTGAAAGCAAAAAACAAATATTATTACAGATATTAAATATTTATCAAGTCCTTGTCATAAATACTATAATTATTGAGATATAATATAAAAACTGTTTTTTTAATTGTTTATCAGAAAAATAAAATAAAATGGACAATTAAAAAATAAATAAATATTATCTTGACTGAAGAAATATTTCATGGAATATTTAAATATACTATTATCAATGACTTTATATCTGCATTACTATAAAATAATATTTTTGAATCGATGTAAAAAATTGTGTATTTTCTGCAAATATATGTGTTGAGTTTGTATAGTGGATGAGGATGCATCTGAAGCCAGTATAATACATGTAAATGGGAAACTCTGGAGATTACTTATAAAATATTTTTCAAGTGATATCACATTAATAATAATTATTATCCTGGAAAGCTGCAGATAATGGACTATGTTTTATAGAATTTCAGAACAGGATTAATAATTAATCTTCAAAAATTACTTGGATTTAAAAGTTGATATTTTTTTCATTTGTGAATAACCATGCCAAGGGAGGAAAGGAGCTCTGTTTTTTTTTAAAAATAACTTTCAGATTATATTGGTAGCATAGTAACCATTCTGGGGGAGTTGTCATTAGAAAACATTGTGTTGGAAGAAAGAAAAACATTTAAAAAAATGAACTTTATGAAGAGAAGAGTTGGAGTTTTCATAACTTTAGTTTAATATCATTTTACTTAAATGAACTGTAATATTACTATTTTATTGTTAGGATAGGAAAAGATTACACTATACATATTTTTATATTTATTTTAACAATATTAATATTTTAAAAAAATACTTTATTTTAAAGTTTTACAAACATTTTTTTTTAAGTATAATAGTGTTGTGCTTAGTGACTGGTATTTTAATTAATATGTTTTATTAAAATTGAACCAGAAGACATCTAAAGTAGTGACTTATGGTGAATAGTTGCTAGGTAAAATTTTATAAAGTTATTAATTATATGATGTACATTTTATTATAGAAATGCTTGGAATATTTTTTGAGATATTGCTTTATTATATGAATGTATGAACATGTGTGTGTGTGTGCATTAATTACACATATAAAATTTTATTATTATTCTTACATATGAGTGAAGATTTTAAAAGATATGCATACATTTTCTATTATATTACACAGTTTAATATAATTTGTTGATACTCATAATTTTTTACATGATTCTTTACTGAATGAACTCTACTTTTGGGAAATATTTTTGAATACACCTGGGTCTCATTTTACGCGACAGATAGATTCCTCAGAAAACATGCGCAAACGAAATCACACAAAAATAGATGTAACTTACATTGAAAAAGGGGTGTGTGTGGTCTGTGATTTTTCAAAATTCACGTAAAAGCAAAGCACCAACATAAAATTACTTTAAAATTAGCGCAAAAAAAAAATAAGGAAATAAAATATGACTAATAAAAAATTTCAAATTTGAAAAAAAATGATACAAGACAAACTTTTTTTAACTATAATATTTAAATTTATTCAAAATAATATATTTTTATGCATAATTTACAGTACAGTAATTTACATTTTTTTATACACGGTTTAATTATTATCGCTATTTGCCAAAACACACATTCATTTGCAAACTGGTAAATAAATCAGATTCTCGATGTGATGTGATGTATTATGGCTTCTCCTTAAATGAAGTCAAGAATATCTCAGCAATTATAAACTTAGACTTATGATAATAAAAAGACATTTATTCACCACTGCTGGGAAAAATTTAATTAAAACTAACAACTAAAAATTAAATTCTTATTTTTGTCTTTAATTTTCAATTCCGTTTAAAAATCAAATTTTGTTTTACATCACATTAATTTCAAGTCGCCAGTAAGTAATTTTTAAATTGTTAATTACAATTAAAAATCAGATTTTAATTTTTAATTGTCAAATTTAATTGTGACCACTGCTATTACTCACCTTTTAAAAATAAACTTGCGGACACTAAATGATTAATAATTGATTACGTTCTTTTTTAAAAAGCAAAAACAGAATGTGATTTAAAATGCAAAATTAACACACACAATGTTTGAACAAATTTACATTATAATCTTGTAAAATTTAATGTGTGTATACATAAAATGTGGAAATCATGATTTTAATTTCATTATTGCATAAAATTTTACTATTATAACGCACTGAAAATATTGAAATTACTAAGATAAAAGTCGAATTCCAATAATGTGCTATTACTTTCAATATAATGTAAGTGTGCAAAATTTATTATTTAAAATAATAGCGCAATATCGGAGTTCGATTTTTGGTGAAAAATGAATCACGTAACTTCAAAATCGTGTTAAATAACTCCGCGTAAAAAGAGACCCAGGTGTATTAATTTTAATATTTTTAAAAACCAAAATCATTTGTATTTTTTATTGTTAAGTTTTGAAGTGGATACAACCTTTTTCTTGCAGTAGTTTTGGATCATTAAGCCATATGTGGACTTTGTTTGTTGTTTGGAGTAATGCTAGTTATTTTGCGATGTAGATTATTAAATCTATTGTGAAACTTTAACTTGTAGTGACTTGGGAAGAATATTTTAAGAAACTTTTGGATGCTTAAAATGGAGGATCTATGGAGAAGATAGAAAAAGTAGTCTATGTATTTTTATTTTTTATTTGGAATATTCACTAGGCTGATTTCTCTTTGTTGGATGTACAAGCTGATATTCAGCTTCATTTTATTTTTTTAGTAATTATTTGAATGGGCAATTCTTGCTTGAATATATAATAAAGACAATTTGTTATCCATTATTGTTATGGTTCACCTTCTAGTCTCTCTTTAACAACTATGATTCTTTAAAAATGTTTTTTTCTGATTAATGGTAAGGAACTGGCAAGTAATTATTTTAATTTGTTTTTACATCTTTCTTTTTTATTTTGTATTTAAAGAAAAAAATAGCAATATTTTCTTAGACTAAAGATAAATTATATATATATAATTATATCACTATATATTTTCAGAGTCACTATATAAATTCTAAAGTTCATGACCTAGCAGTGTGGCATTATTCAAGTGAATAATTTATGAAGAAATCTAGGATCATATCAAGTAAAACAAAAATGTAAACTGCACCTTCTCAGCACACATAAAATAAAATAAAAATTGAATAATATAAATTCTTCGACTGTTTGGCATATATGCTCAGAAATATAAAAACTGTGCTATTCTCTTAAGCATTACGGTAAACTATATTTATATTGTGAATAAATATGGGCAAATCAAAATTATACAATCTGAATAAACATATATTGAGAAATTAGACATTGAAAATAATGAATGTCTATTTTTCATCAGACACTACAGATTTCATTATGCCTGCATTTTTATATATTTCTTTGACTTTTCTTTAAAGGTTTTGACTTGATTATTTAAGAGTAAAATAATGTAGTTTTTACTTCAGCCATATTGTTTTTATTCATTAGAACTAATCCTTTTCGAATGCTGTGTGCCATCACATGACCTTTTTAAAGACCTGGATACTTCATAATAGATTGTCACAGGTTTTCTTTACCCATTTGATCATATTTATTTTAATAAAAGTGCTGGCTTAAATTTTATTTATTACTTATTTTACCAGCCTGCATTAAAAAATAAAACAAAATGTGGACTTGACTTTAATATAAATTATTTTTAAGCACTAGAAAAATTTTGTTTTGAATTGGATCTTGATGTTTCTGATGTCAGCTGAATCAGCAGCCAAATGCTGATACCAACATAATATCTCTTGGGAACATAATTTTCCTCCTAATTGCATTTCAAATCAAATTATGAAATTTCACTTTTCACTTTTTTTCTATTCCTAGGTCATATTCTGTATTTAATTTTTTCCTATGTCCTTTCTTGGAATTTAATCACCAATTCATTGATAGTTGATGAAACATCTCTCTTCAGCATGGTTATATCATTTGATCTATGGGCATCTTTATATACCTGAATAAATCAGTTTTTCTTCTTCACAATTACCAAAAAAGTAACATATGACAATGGGCTTTCTCCAACATTTTTAATATCTCTAACTTGAATTTTTTTGGCTACTATTTGAGTAAGAGGCTCACTTAGATGTGTATTTTTTATGGTTACAGCATTCAACATTTGATTAGTATTAATATTCAATGATGAATCAACTTTCTTTTTTGAGATTATTTGTTACATCTATGTCTGATTAACAGTATTGATTTTAACATCTATTTATTTCTTCATATCTTACTATATTTGTGGTATTATTTCCTTTGCATGCATCCTATCCATTTCTCATTTAATTCTCCAACTGAAAGTCACAGTGCCATTGCAATTTGCTATTGACTACAACTTATTTTACCTTCTATCCTTTCCAGGATAGTGTCTACTTTTGTTTATTTTTTGGAGATCAATCAGTATTTTGTCTACCTCTTTTACCCCTTTAACAATCCATACTACAGTGTTTTGGATTTATTCATTTAATCCCATTTTTCTCCCTTCCAGATTTTCTGCATATCCATTTGGGTTTTCTATATTTCTTTCCTTATTTCCAAAATTTGGTTTTAAATTATCTGCTGAACTCCATTTCTTGCTGTGAATTTTACATTGCTTCTGGTTCTTATTTATTTTGTGGCCCATTTTCTTTTTTCTTTATTATAATTGACTAAATATCATTTTCATGCTTAAAATGTGATCATTTTCATTATTTTCTTCCAACTTTAGAGGCTTATGTTGTCTAATTAATTTACAAGATTTTTTAAAAGTTATCTCAATTATTCTATTAATCCAACTTTTGGATATGGACTCATGTTGCCACCTTCTATATCATTGTGACTCCCTTCTTCCCTCTTAATATTTTCAGGTTGCTTCATTACTATTGTTAATTTTATTGATTATAACAGTTTCTTTTTTAGATTGATCCAAACCTTAAATGGTGTCTCTTCAATCACCCCCCCCATTCATCTTTTAATAGTTGTGTATCAATATCATTATTTCTTTTGTGGTTATCCTATTGCTATTTTTGCCATATTTATATAATCTCAGATTAATGATTTTATTCATACTCATTAATTCAATGATTATGATATTAAAATATAATGTACTTATTTCCATTTTTTTTTGTATAACCCATCAAACCAGATTTTTTGTCACTTTTAGGCTGTTTTTAAATCAAGCTTGCACATTGTAAACCAGACCTCATAGTACATAAATTTACATAATCAAAATGTAATGCAGACTTTAAACATGTATAGCCAAAATAATTAAATTTATTACTTTCAGAGTGTTTTTTTTATTTTCTAGAATTTTTAAAAGAACATTTATCTATGTAACGGATTAGGCTAAATAGATATCACACTCATCATAGATCGCCACTAGATAAAAAATCTAAACAACTGTTATTATTCTTAAAATATCTTGAACTATCCAAGAATAATGGAAAGATAACCATATGAAAAAAAAAATTACTGGCATAATAATATATATAGTCCAATAACCTCCTCAAGTTACATAACTTGCTATTAATAGTCTATTCAATCTCCCATAGTATGAGGAGAAACAAAAAGATAAAAACGATTTTAAATCTCACACCCATTCCTATGATTTGAGAAAGAGAACGCTTTGAGGAAGATACTTGTTATTGTACAGAAAAGTCAGTTATTTAGCTATTTTACTACATGGAATATCCCCAAAATAACAATAATATGAATTCATCATTTATCCATGAAAATATTAGAATTAACATATATATATATATGGGATTAGAGGAAATAAAACAACTAATAACTATAATTAATTTATTAAATAAAAGTGAAATGAATACATATGTATAATTATTAATAACAAATAACTTATCGATAACAGATGTTTTCTTTCATAATGATTAATTCAGTTATATATTTTCAGTTACAATTAATAATAGGACAAATAATATCACTAAGAATGGTGGATGAACTGAACATTATTTTAATATTCTAAGAATGACAATATTATTTTTTAAAATTATAATATTCCCAAATTCATGTAATAGAGATTGGCAAACATCCATATGCATTGGTAAGTTTCCCCATTAATACAAACAAAATCATAATATCTTTATCATAACAAATTAATATGGAATTAACTTTCATAATGAATACTCATAGGTCTAACATGTGACATAAAAGTAATAGATATAAAAATGAATCAATTGATAACACACATTGAACATGGTAGTGTGGTAATATGATATAATCAACCCTCACCTTATTCCTTATATATATTATACATACATCCAACTATAATTATTTCATTATCAAAAAAATTATGTTGTATCTAATAAATCACTTGCTTATGTACTCATGCATATATCACAGATATGATGGACAACAAAATAAAGTGATATATTAAGATCCATATAATGTTCTGCTCAGGACAAATAACTATAGAATACAAAAATTATATTAAACAATAAAAATAATATACAACTGCTCATATAAATATGTATTAAACATACAAATTTATATTAGCAGTTGTAAATGATCTTTATTTTTTATTATAATTTATATGAAAGAACAGCATATTAGATTTCATTATTTGCATTTTTGATGACAATAAAAAAATCTTAAAGTTTTTTTTAAATACATATAAATAGCAATCGATTTCTCTCAGTAAATCAATTCAGTACTTTAATCATTGAAATTTATCAATTTGACATAGTTAAATCAGTAATACTAATTCACATTAAAGCATATTCGAGTAATGTGGATTTAACCAGCATTAAACTTGGTATCTCTATTTGTGACTCAGAATGAACAACAAAATAAAATTTATTTAAAATTTCCACTTTTTAATTTCAATATCTAATTGAATCACTGAAATAACGCAGTTAATTGCATTTTTTGATATATGTCAAATGCATTGACCGGGAAGAAAACCTGGGCCAGCTGGTTGGAAGGCAGCTATGCTGACCACTAGGCCACCATAGCTTGAATTTATTCACCATTTTAATCTTTTAGAAAACAAAATATGAATTAATGTTCCCAATAATATGGTTTATAGTACATAAACATAAATATAATGAAAAACTCTTAAAATATTATGTCTTAATAAGTGATAGTAACTACATGTGAAATAAAAAATAGATAATAAATATATAAAAATATCTATGGCTATAAAAGCTAATCTAATATATTAAAACAGTAAAAATAGATAATAAATATATAGAAATATCTATGGCTATAAAAGCTAATCTAATATATTAAAACAGTAATTCATGTTTAAATGAAAAATTGTCTTTTATTTTAATATCTAATCCAGATGGCATATTTCTTTTGATGATCTACCTAACTCAGTCTTCAAACTCAGTCTTCAAAAAATAACAGGAGTTATAATAAATGAAGAAGCAATGATTTTGTGTCAACTATTCAATGTAATGTCTATTTACGGGTTTGTAATAATTTGTGATTATGGGATCAGCAATGCATCAGAAAATCCATGAACATCCTATAAAATGTGAAATACCCATATGAGATTTTTAGTTCCAAGAAGAGTACAAGAGCCACCCCATAATCAGTTTACACCTGTTATGTGTACTCGTATAAGATGATTTCTAGAAAAATTATATTTAATATTTGAAAAGTCAATTAACAAAATTTTGTTAGAGATAGTGTGAATCACTCTCAGATTTCTAATTTACATATTTAATTATTGACTTATCACTATCACTCTGAAAATCATTTTCTAATTAATTACATTAATACAATTACAATCGATTAAAACAGGCAAAACTCTTCATACAGTAGCGCCACTCAGTGCAAGCCAGAGTAATTAATGGATGCCAGAAAGCTTGTACATAAAATTCCTATTTAGTGCCTACTCATCCAATATCCCCAGACTAGTTTATGATTTGTGACCTGCACTGAATGGCAATACTATATGGAGAGTTTCGCCTGTTTTAATAACAGTTATGAGCCAGCATAAGAATTTGTGATCATGTGATGTTTAGTGGTGCAATGGATTAACTTTAAATTCTAAACATAACAAAATTGTTTTTTTTTTTTTTATTTAAACAAAAGGGAACAGGATATGTAATAATTTATATTTTAAAACCACATTTTAAAATGAAAATATAATTATTTACTTTTATTTGACATTTTTCTGAGATTTGTATTAAGTTTAAACATATCTAAAGATAAAGTGAAACTCGTTCAAACCCCCCAGATCGTTTACAGCATCTCATGCCCTTAACCTGGATGCCGTGCCTAGCCATCCAACATAGGTACCCATATAAAAGAGCACAGAAGAGCAATGATAATTATTCAATTTTTTAGAGCACTCAAAAAAGACTGGCCACACATTTGAACCTACCAGTCCTAGAATAGTTTGCATTAAGAAAAATGACTATAAACGAAAAATCAAGGAAACATACTTTATCACTAGCAACAATAATTCCATTAACAGCCGTGACACTTGCTTTGATATTTCTAATTGTTAAACAAATTAAACAATTTACATATAATTTCATATTGCCATCTACACACTACTCTGCATTATTTATTGTTGTAACTAAAATATGAGGCAACACGCCTCAAAAGCGCTCAGCTTTTAATTATTTATTTATTGATTTATGAGAGTACTTTATATAGCTTCTCTTGCTAGCGCCTCAACATGCTTGTAATTTTGTTATTAAATTTAGGTTTAAAATTAACTTTAAAACATAATAGTTTAACACAGCAAGATATATTCAGTATTTGAATTTCATATTTTTCATTAATTGATTCCTTAATTAAAATTTCTTTTATGAATATATGTATTTACATGCACAAATGAAGTAAGCATTGCATATATCCACATGGAATATTTATTTAATTTATATAATCAGATAAAATAGTATATAACAATAAAAAATTCTGTAATACACTGTACAATTTTTTTTTTTTATATGTCAAAGCGTTGACCAGAAAGCGAACCCAGGCCAACTACTTGGAAGGCAGCTATGCTAACCACTGGGCCACCAATGCTGTACAATTTTGAAATACTAAAATATAAAAATAAGTAACAGCTATAAATAGCTTATGGTAAGACTACCACCCTAGGTAGCATTTTATATAAAGTAAATGATATTAAATCACATATATAATAAATTCTAAAATAAACTCTACAATATTTAAAATATCAATATATAAAAATAAATAATTGTTATAACCAGCTTACAGCGTGACTACGTTTCTGAGTTCAGTTAATTCTGTAAAATGCTTCTTGGGATAATAGACTTACTGTAAGCCAGATATATCTATGATTCTTTTATGCATTAGTATTTACAATATTATTGAGTTTATTTTACTGTTTTTATATACTGAAATGATTATTTTATAAAATCAGTAGGGGGGGGTGTATTATAGTGTAATGTCTTACTCCCAATATCAACACAGTGAAGGAAAACATAAGGCACTTAAATAATATAAGAAAACATGCATTTAAAAAGCAAATAATTTATAATATTAGCAAATAGGTATATGTTATGTCAATATATGAATGTACATGTGTCTATATGTATAAAGAATACATTATTTAAATTTATGTATACATTTTTTTAAGTAAATAAAAAAAATTATCTTACAGAGAGGTTTTTGCAAAAAAAAAAAAAATGGATTAAGAACAATAGAGAAAAAATTATCTGCACTGGCTACAATAATTTTATAGCGTAAATGCTACAACCAGTACCTCATACTATTCCTAAGAAAAGTATTTGTTATATATAATTATCATTCCAAATGTGATTTTTTATTATAACCATTATTTACAATAAATGTAATATTTGAATAAAAAAGGTAATTATAAAATCACAAAAATAGAAAAAGAAAACCACTTTTGATTAGAATAACTTCTAACTGCAGTTACTTATTATAACAAAATTTTGTTTTATTATTATTATTGTAAGCATTATTTAAAATAAGTATTATAATATTTGTGTAATGATACAGAAAAAATAACCATAGATTGCAAAAAATCAGGAAAATTTACTTATGTTTAGACTACAAGTGGCTATGAGATTCTGCTAAACTCAATAAAAGAGCATAAACATATTCTGTGAGCTAAATTAAAGTAATTTGATTTTGACAAATTACAGATAAACCTAAGAAGGTTCTCAGATGGACAGCTGTCCAATTATAAAATTCTATGAAATTAATACCATTGAAAATTTGTTGTTGTATCACATTCCACATGTAGCTAGCTGTTGGAGGTTAATTAGATATACTTGAAATAATGAGAATTCCAAAAATATCATCTAACATTTGTTATGATCCAGAGAATGCGACTTAAAGTATCTGCACTACAGGCGCCATCTAGGCATTTGAACCTAGAAAAATTTATAAAGTAGGCAGATACGTAAGTAAAAAAAAAAAAAAAATTTTTTTATATTTTGCATCCGGTCATTAGCCCATGTCACTAGCTCAGTGGAATAGCAGAGATTTAATAATATAATCTAAGAGTATATATAAAAAAGAATAAAATAAGCCACTGCCAGTAATTAACATACAAACATTTATTTATGCACATATATATATATATATATATAAGATTTAAAACTATTTTAGTATTAGTTTTACATTTTAACATTTAACATTATTTTTAACTTTACCTTAGATTTTAATTTACATTTTAATTTCTATTATATTATAAGTTTACATTTTAATTAAGTTTGCACAGATGGGATTATAAAAGCCTGTTTTAATATGTTGCTATAGATCGGTTACATAGATTACACGGTTAAAAACATTTCAAACTAAACATAAACGATCAAAATATAAAATCATTGATACTGGCAATTGCAGAGGGAAATTTATAAGTAACCCAGTAGTATTCACCATAAGATACTTGCATTGTCACCAATGACTTAAAAGACATCCGAATAAATACATTTTAGATACTCACCGTAAGGTATCATTATTTATCGAATGTCTATATATTTTGATCAAATATGGAAACGCAAAACATAGTTAACCAATAAACAATCCATGCAAGCATTTATAAACAACTTAAATTTAATGCAATTTTATTTAGTGTCGATTATGAATAGACTACATAGATTTGCATTTGAAAATAAACATTCTATCCCTATTTAACCTTAGGCTAAAATTCGTAGTCAAACTGGCATCAATTCATCTGATATATCAATGTATTCAATGTAATACGGAATACGGCAGCACCAAAAAGATTAAGAGAAGATATTGACTCTCATCAGATAAGAATATTACTTCTATCTAATGAGAAGAACAATAAAAAAAAACTCCATAGAAAGGAACTGCGCTCTGCGTCTTATAATTCCTTCCATAGGCAAAATGGGAGAGTGCGGCGTATGAAGCGATTCTGCCAGTAGCGAATCTCCGACTACATCTACTAACTACACCAATATATCCAATCCATTGACCCAATTTAACAATGAAACAAATAACCTAAGATTACCATCCCCTAATATAACTTTACAAATCTATACAGCCATTCACGCCCGACTTAAGTTTAACATTTATATAATTTAACTTATCGGAAAACAGAAATCATAAATAAACTTAAAGAACAAAATTAAATAAATGGAAATGATTTTAAACAAATAAATAAAAAATACATCAAATAACATTTTAACTACTTTAGTCAGATAGGAAACTAATGCAATTATTTTAAGTATGAAAAGTTTTTAACTTAATGTTCATTAATTGTAAAGTTCTTGCGGTTTTAAACAGTTCATCTTTATCTGTCGTTTGTAAGTTTGAACGGGAATTCCCACGCTGTCCTGAAGATATTGGTATACATTTAGCCGATGTTTTATTTATTCATTCAGAGGTTTTTGAATTTAGTTGGTCCTCCATGTAGAAAATGATAGTTCATTTCTCTTTTCTTTAACAGCTGAAAGAATTGACAGTGCGTCTGTCAACTCCTTCACCTCCAACTCCGTACTAATACATATAGTCACATCGTAATAATCAATTACCAATCACTAATTAATAATTTCCAAATTTTCCTTTTATACGTATTCGAAGGATTGACTTGCCATTATGTCATCGATATGATGATCCTTTTCATTGAGGTCCGATTTCCCAATGGATTTATTTCATTTGCTAAAAGTTTCTATTGTTTTCCTATCTGACCGATGTTTTTACATTTAGATGCCCAAGGCTGGTTTACATTTGACTAATTAAATTTATCATTTCCATTTCTGATTAATTAACCTGTTTTCCAAATCAAAGATATATTTAAAGATATAATTTTATCTCCAAATCTCTTTAAAATTTAGTTTTAAAATACTTTTTCTTTAATAAAGTTTTATTTTAATAATTTTTCATTATCTGTGTGATTTAATATATACGAGTTTAAGATGATATTTAATTTCAATTTTTAATTCTTAAAGAAAATTTTTAAATGCGAACTTCTTATTTTAACTTGTTTAATAATAAAACACAATGTAATGTCAGCTGTGCTCGTTACACATTATTTGTGGTAATTTGTTATTTTGAATAAGATAAAAAAATTATTAAAAGATAACTTACATAAAAAAGCTATTATATTTGTTGATAGTTTATTAGGTATATGTATTTCATTTCAATTAATAATTTTAAATTAATTTATAAGATCAGCAAAGAAAATGTAAAAACAAATTATTAAAGCTGGATTAATCCTTAGAACATGTGATTGATAATGGATTTTTTTTAAACAAAAAAGTACTATCAATTAACATTCTGTTCAACAACAGTTGTAAAATAAATTTGGCTAAAAATGTAAATACTGCATTAGTCATAAGCTATTTGACAGCAAATCTAAAAAAAGCACATTAGAAGAACAAAATGCTATTGACAAGGTATTTTTATCTTGGAATTTTTTTTTAAGCTTATAGCCTATTTATATGGAATGTATCCAAGATATATTTGTTTCACTATTCTGATCATAGAGTGTTTAACTTTTGAAGAAAATAGTACTCTTGTCTCAGATTAAATTGTAAAAAAATGATTCCACCATTAAATCAATCCATAGACATTCTATCAGACCTCCAAACAGAAAACAAACTGAAAAGAAACTTTGTGTGTCTATTTCTAAACATGATCCTAAATAAAAACTCTATATGAATGCCATATCAGATCAGACTCCTTCATAAACATCAAATCATTTACAACTATATAAAAAAAAACATTGGTAGAACTATGTTAAGATTATGGTTAAAATTTCTCAGTCTATCAATCTGTTATATATATATATATATATATATATATATATGTGTGTGTGTGTGCGTGTGCGCGCGCGTGTGTGTAATATAAAAATAAAATGTCCATTAATTAAAACAAATTTGTAATTGCAATAAAATTGTAAAAAAAAAATACCCGTTATAAAATATATGTTCCTCCAAATGTTGATTGATTGATTAATAATTCCTAAATTGCAAAGAAGTAATATAATTTATCAGATTTCATGTGGATGTCAGAAATATTAAATTGGTGAATTGAGATGTTCTGTCGAAAAAGATTGAAGGAGCATCAATTATTATATAATTGAATTAAAAATAATGTAAATAGTCAATTTAATACAGCTTCAGTATTCTTTGACCATGAAAAAACTTGTAATTATAAGTTTATATTTAATAGTAATTAAATAAAAATATTAATGGAAGAAAGAAATCATAAAAAGAGGAAAATTAAAGAGGCAATATTAATTGATAAATATAAAAATGAGGTTATTAATAGGCAAGTTGTGAATATGGCCATACACAGCTTATGGAAATATACATAACATTGAGTTTAAAAAAATTGAAATTTAGTTAAAGCTGATGAGGATTACCATGTAATCGAAAGAGCTACAAAAGAATTTAGACTATAATATTGCATTTACCATTAATTTATATATATATCAAAAAATAATATATATATATATCAAATAATATATATATATATATATATATATATATATATATATATATCAAAATACAGTACAATTTATATAAATTATATTCTTTTAGAAGTACTTTTGACTATACACTTTGTAGTCTTTATCAACTATATAACGTTGAATAATCAAAACTAGACAACCTTTAACAATACCCATAGTTCAATTCAGATTTCCCACAATTCTGTTATCTTAACATTTGATAACTGGCGATTCATTAACATTTGATGATTTCTTGAAATCAACATAGCATCTTTTATTTTACGTTTATTATGACAACGTTCAATTTGAATAATTTTCATATTTTTATAATCAAATTTAAATCCATATTGACAAGATTTATTATGATCAAATACAACAGATGATGAAGATTTATTTACATCTGTTCCATATTGATTCTCTTTTTGAATTCTATTATATAAAAGCATATGCTCTTTTATTCTCTTCTCAAATGTACACTTAGATTCACCAATGTATTGTATGCCACATCCACATATCAATCTATATATAATAGAATTTTGATTAAACTTTGAATTTTGAATTTTAGAATTATTAAGTAATCTATTTATGTTATTTGTAGAGAAATATCAGATGAGCAGGTCAAGTTTATTAGGAAAATTTATAATGTTTTGTGTCATATTGCTTTTTTCTCTACAAATAACATAAATAGATTACTTATTAATTTTAAAATTTAAAATTCAAAGTTTAATCAAAATTCTATTATATATAGATTGATATGTGGATGTGGCATACAATACATTGGTGAATCTAAGTGTACATTTGAGAAGAGAATAAAAGAGCATATTGCTTTTATATAATAGAATTCAAAAAGAGAATCAATATGGAAGAGATGTAAATAAACCTTCATCCTCTGTTATATTTGATCATAATAAATCTTGTCAATATGGATTTAAATTTGATTGTAAAAATATGAAAATTATTCAAATTGAACGTTGTCATAATAAACGTAAAATAAAAGAGGCTATGTTGATTTCAAGAAATCGTCAAATGTTAATGAATCAACCAGTCATCAAATGTTAAGATAACATAATTGTGGGAAATCTGAATTGAACTATGGGTATTGTTAAAGGTTGTATAGTTTTGACTATTCAATGTTATATAGTTGATAAAGACTACAAAGCATATAGTCAAAAGTACTTCTAAAAGAATATAATTTATATAAATTGTACTGTATTTTGATATATATATATTGATTTGTATATTACATATATTGTGAAACGAATACAGATATCAAACTTTATTTATTATATATGTCATATTATTATTACTATTTGCGGGATATTCTGTGTAGTGAAAGAGGACGCTCTGAGGAAAGTACTTGATATTGTACCGAAACGTCAGCATTTAGCTTTTTCACTACACGGAATATCCCGCAAATAGTAATAATAATATGACATCTTTTATCCGTGAAAATATTAGAATTAACAATATATATATATATATATTTCATAGGATGGAATTAACATCCATTATGTTGTCTTTATAAAATACTTTAACATAAAATATAAATAAATATTATAGACAACTCTATTTGAATTAATAAATAATAATAAATTTATTTTGCATCAAATCGATTTTCGTTCAAATGATACGGTTTTTATAATTTATATCTCTTTTCAAAACTGAAATAATTGTTTTCTATTTGTAAATGTTTAATATATCTCAAATAACATTTTACATATTAGATTTAAATAATGAGATCTTTACATTTATTTATGATTAAAAGTACTTTATATGAGACATTACATGTATATATTAATGTAGAGTTGTGAATTTGAGACATAATTTAAATCATTTTATTTTAAAATATAGTAATAATTTTGCATAAATTTAAAAATAAAATAAATGAATATGCATCAGTCAACTCTATTATTTTAAATTCACTCTTTTACTTGTTCAAATGATCAAATAATTTCACTATAACTTTATGAAATTTTATATATATATAAAGTAAATATATATAAGTAATTTGGGAGTCAGAATTTACTTGTTGGTAATTTGCAAAGACGTTAAAGCTGAGATGCCTGTAAAATATTATTTTCATTATCACTAGGGGTGAATTCATTATGTTTTGAAAATTTAAAAGAACAACTTTGTTAATGATTAGGTTATACATTTGTGTGTTGAAATTATATATATATTGAGAGAGAGAGAGAGGGAGGGAGGGAGATGCAATATTCTTGTTCAAAATTTGTACATAATGATATACTTGAATGTGTTGCTTTATTAATAATATTCCAGGTGGTATAGATAAAGCCTGTTGTGTGCTGATATATTCACTATGTATTCCACCTTGATGTAATGATTATTTTCTTACTATTGTTGTTATATATCAGGGATCAAAGGCCAAATCACATCTGCCTGCTTTTATAATCGATATGTTGTTGATTTATGGAAATATATTTTTCATGCACATAATTATCTCCATAATAGATTTTAAAATAAATAGAGGGATTTGAACCTAAGATTTTCAGACAATATTCATCATCCATTCTATCACAAACAACCTATACACATGACCACACACATGTGAAAAATATAAACAATTCCCAATATATATATATATACAATATTTAATGTTTTCACGATTATATGATGTAGATAAATAATTTTTTGGGTAAAACCGTGTATTATTTTTTATTATATACCGATATTTTGATGAACTAGCATCCGCCATTGTTAAGGTAACCTCTTGAAAGAAAATTTGCTCTATCTCAAACTATAACATGACTGAGAACAATATGAAGCATGAGAATCAGTTTGAAATAGTTTAGTATTCAGAATATGAGGTTTATCAATATGTATATTTTTCTTAGTTTTAACAACCATAAATTTAAAATCACTATTTGAAGACATAGATAAAATAAGAGGTTTCCATATGGCTGGAATACATTGTTCTTCATCAGTCCTATTTAAACCAGTAGGTTTCTTTAATATTTCCATTGACTCTCTTATGGTTCTCAAATCATATCTCTCCAAACCAGAAAGCATTTTTACATCGTCAAAGTCAGGTTTGTGACCAATTTCCAAAACATAAAAAGTAAAAATGATGTGTTAATTTTTTGATTAAAAGAATTTTTATGTTCCTTAATTCTGACATTTGTTTGTCTATTAGACTGACCCACATAGCTTCTTGAGCACTGCAAACATGGAATTTCATAAACTCCTTGGTTTTCCAAAAGTATTCTGTCTTTAGGTTTATGTAAAAAATCAACATTTTTTTGTCAGTAGAAAAAGTAGTCTTTATATTAAAACAAGATAGTCTTCTACTGATATTATCAGTTACCCCTTTAATATAAGGTAAAATTACTCTATTAAAAGAGGAATTGTCAATCTATGCTTTTTTTTCTTTTTAGTATTAATATCATGTAAAGCCTTACATATGATGTTTTTATTATAATTATTAGAAAATATAATATTTTTTGTAAGTTCTATTTCTTGAGTAAGATGTTCTTTATCAGATAAATTATAAGCTCTACTCAAAAGATTTTTTGCTACAGAAAAAAATTGTGCAGGATGATGATGAGAATTAAAATCAAGATATATGTTTGTATGGCTGGATTTTCTGTAAACTGATATTGACAATGTTTCATCACATTTTTTTGCAATTAAAACATTTAGAAAAAAAGTGAACTGCTATTTTCCACTTCCATAGTAAATTTAATATTTGGATGCCAATTATTTATAAAAACAAGAAAAGAATTTAAGGCATCAATGCTATGAGGCCATATATATATATATATATATATATATATATATAGCATTGATGCCTATAAATGATATATATATATATATATATATCATCCACCTATCTAAGCCAAATCGAAGGGTTTTTAGTAGCTGCACCCAATACTTGACTTTCAAAATTATCCATGAAAAGATCAGCAATTATAGGTGACAGTGGAGATCCCATAGAAAGTCCTTTAATTTAATTTAAACTTTTGAGAATTATAAACAAAAAATGTATTTTCAAAGCAATGCTTCACTAATGGAATAATAAAATCAGGTACATCATTGTATTGTGCTATTATACATAATGCTTCTTCAACAGGAATATTAGTAAACATAGAAGAAACATCAAAACTAACCAAGAAATCAGTTACAGTCAGTTCAGCTAAATTATAATCTCTCACACAATCAATGAATGAATAGGTTTATTGCATATTGCCTGAGAAATAAGTTACATCATAGTATAAGTCTACTCCAACCCTCTCTTATATAAATGGATATGTCATGGTCTGATAATATGAGAGGTTAGATTGATGTAATGTCTACATGGGTATGATTTCAATATCAAATTCACTATGGGCTTTCAACATTCCATCATTGGTTATTCAGTGAAATAGATGGTTGAATTGTTTGAAGAGTGAGAATATTGAAGCTTGTTAATTATAGTTTAAAAAATTGCTGTCTTAATATAGCCATGCATTGATTGTATATATGTGTGGGAGACTATGATCTGGTTCAACTAAAGAATTCTGGTTTTATATAAAATACATATACTGAGGTTATCTTTTTCATATGTGTGTGGTGATGTGTATTGGTTGTTTGAAATGGACTGAAGAACAAAGATAGCTTACAAATCCTAATGTTAAATGACTATATTTACTATAGTAAACATTTAGTATACTGGCTGGATATGTTAATTATATTTTAAAATATATCAGGTAGATAACAATTAGAGCAACAAAATTAAATATAAATACAATATTTATTAACTGCTACATCAGGTTTTCAATATGAAATATCATTGTTATTGATAAAACTTAATACCACTTTGCACTATTTATTTGTATGAGTATGAATATGAGGCAGCATGCCTCAAAAGCACTCAGCTGTTAATTATTTTATGGATTCATATGAGTATTTATTATAGCTTCTCATTCTAGTACCTCAACATGCTTGTAATTTTGTTATATTGTTAAGCATAACACATATATTGTAAGTTGCTTATATGCATGGTTCATAATTCATGTCAAATAATCTGCAGTTTGGGACATCATCATCATCATCATCAACCATTATCAATCCACTGCAGGATGAAGGTCTCTCCAAGTTTAATCCATCTTCTCCAATCTTTAGCTTCGCTTCTCCACAACACCCCTGCACATTTTCTTATTTCATCCATCCATCTCACATGTGGTCTCTTTCTGAGTCTTTTACAATCTCTTGAAATCCAGTTTAAAATTTTATTGTCCATCTATTATCATCTCTTCTAGCAATATGTCCAGCTCAACTCCATTTCAATCTTTTAATTTTTTCAATAAGGTCAGTAACACCTGTTTGTTGTCTTACCCATACATTGCATTTTCGATCTCTTCTAGTTACTCCCAACATACATCTCTCCATACTCCTTTGAGTGGTCTGAAGTCTCTGTATTGCTCTTCCATTAAGTGTCCACGTCTCAGATCCATAAGTAAGAACTGGTAAAACACATTTGTTAAAAACCATCCTTTTCAAACACATAGGCATATTTCCTTTTAGTATCAAGTTATTTCTACCAAAAGCACTCCAACCAAGTTTCATTCTATGATTAATTTCCTCCATTACGTTTCCATCTGTATTAATAATCTGACCAAGGTATTTGTAACTGTTAACTTCTTCTAATTCTTCATAATAAATCTTTATTTTCATATTTTGAGCAAATCGATTAAACATTACTTTAGTCTTTTTAACATTTATCTTTATTCCTACTTTTCTACTTTCAACTGCTAACTCCTGCAACATTTCCTGCAGCTCTGAAGCATTATTTGCAAAAACAACTACATCATCTGTGAAATCTAAATGACTTAAATACTCTCCATTTACTTTCACTCCTTTAGTTTCCCATTTTAATACACAAAATACTTCTTGCAGCACTGCTGTAAAGAGTTTTGGAGATATGGAGTTACCTTGTCTTACACCTTTCTCAATGTTGATTTTTCCAGTATCATTATGTAATCTAATTGTTGCTGTTGCATTTTTATAAATATTCTTTAAAATATGACAATATCCTGGATCTATACCTTGATGATCCAATGCTTTAATCACTGAAGAAATGTGTATAGAATCGAATGCCTTTTCATAATCTACAAATCCAAAACATAATGACAACTCATATTCATTTGACCTTTCTATGACTTCTCTCAATACTTGGATAGGGTCTATTGTACTAAAACCACTTTTAAATCCAGCTTGTTCTCTTGGTTGGTGGAAATCCAAAGTTCTCTGTAGATGAGTTGTAATTATCTTGGTAAAAATTTTATATAAAACTGATAAAAGGCTGATAGGTCTGTAATTTCTAATATCTTCTTTATCACCTTTTTTAAATATTAATATTATTACTGCATTCTTCCAATCTTCCGGTACATCTTTATCATTTAGACATTTGGTATATAACTTTGCTAAAATTGTTTCTATTTCTTCACCTGCTTCTTTTAATATATCAATTATAATTCCACCATTTCCTGGAGCCTTTCCTTTCTTCATACACTTAATTGCATGTCTCACTTCTTCATTTAAAATTCTGGGCAATTCGGATGATGTAATAGATATAGGAGGTACTTGTTCTTTATTACTATATAATTCTTGATAAAAATCTTCTACCAATTTCATGATGTCATCTCTCTTTTTAGTAATAATTCCATCTTTTTTTCTTATTGCAGATATAAATTTCCTACCAATACCAAAATGTTGTTTAACATTTTTGAGACTTTTATTTTCTTCTACAGCTTTCCTTGCTATTTCACAGTTATACTTTCTTATATCATTTTCAACTCTTTTCCATACCATTTTACAAAATTCGAGATATTCAATTCTTTTTAATACATCATTTTTGTATATCTTCATATTCCTTCTTTTCTTCATAAATTCTCTAGTCTCAGTAGAAATTTTTATTAGTCAATTGCTGCTTTTTTCTACCAGCTATGTTTGTTGCAGTTTTTAAAAGTGTATCAGTTATTTTCATATTAATTTCATTCAAATCTGAATCATGTTCAAAATCTCCTAACACTTGAAACCTATTTGTAAGTTCTAATTTAAAGTCATTAGAATGTTTCTGAAGATTAGGAATATCAACTGTAAATATTGTTTTTCTTAATAATTTTTGTCTCTCTAGTTTTACATTAACACGTAACTTACACCTTACTAATCAATGATCACTTCCTGTGTTAAATTTATTAAGAACATTACAATCTTGAAATATGTATTTTCTGTTAGTCAAAATATAATCCATTTCTGCTGTACCTTCATTTGGATGCTTCCATGTCCATTTACTTTTAACATTTTTCTCAAAAAATGAATTCATAATATAAAGTTTTTCTTTTTCTGCAAACTCCACAAGTCTATGTCCTCTCTCATTTCTATTACCTTAACCAAATTTACCTACAGCAATTTCATCTTTTATTTGTCTACCAATTCTAGCATCAAAGTCTCCCATAACAATTTTAAAATGTTGTTTACTCTGATCAAAAGCCTTTTGTACATCCATATAAAAATCTTCTTCTACTTCATCACTATGAGAACTTGTTGGGGCATAAACCTGAATTATCTGCAATTGGTATCTGCTATTAAGTTGTATAACTAATCTTGCCACTCTGTCCGATACACCATCAATCTCCACAATATTGTTCTTCCACTTTTTATTTATAAAGAATCCTACTCCACTTGTATTTCCAATATGTGTGCCTTTATAATAGAGTAT
Organism: Epiperipatus broadwayi; assembly: GCA_028023455.1. Lineage (NCBI taxonomy): Eukaryota > Metazoa > Onychophora > Udeonychophora > Euonychophora > Peripatidae > Epiperipatus > Epiperipatus broadwayi. Next base: position 290,887 of record JAQFVV010000580.1, on the reverse strand, counting down.
ATGTCCACTTTTTAAATCAATTGTTTCTTCTCCTTTTCTTCTAACTTCACAAAGTCCAATAATGTCCCATTTAATATACGACAGTTCTTCTTCTAATTCTTGCAATCTTCCTTCACTTGAAAGTGATCTGCAGTTATAAGTACCTAAATAAAAAGTCGTCATCAAATGGCAGCCTGGGTCCGCAATCAGGGGATTCTTAGCACCCTCTGCCTTCGGCACCAACTGCTGCCTTGGTTGGTGACTTTGCAGCCTCCTGGGAATAAGGGCCATGCTTTATTTTTGTCTGTCATAATTGTATATATGTATGGGAAAAATATTTATCATTTACACAAACATTCATTCTGCCTTATCAGGCACTGAGAAGAAAGACCATGGTGTTTCTTGATCTTAAACTCAGAGATAAAAAGCCAATAAACTCACCATGCTGGCAATGCATGTTGGTGAGCAGCCCATCCATGTTCGTATACTATATGAATAATCACATAGTAATAACAGCTGCAACGACAAGAACGTATGGAGTGGACATTAGGAATTTGCCCTGCTCAGTTCATTTAAGGCCTCCAAGAGGAATCAAAGGGTCTCCTTTCAGTTAATAGCAAACTCCTTTCTGCAGCCACAGTTTGGGTATAATTGATTAATCAGTAATATGTTTGTGAACATTTGTGTCCAAATAAAACATTCAGAAATGCAATTATCTTGTATAAATTAGGTTCATCCTTGATAATGCAACTCATATAGTTGCAATTTCAGTAAGATAGAGAAAGAATATTTTGTCACAATATGATTCTTCTTTTACAGCCAAATATGGAGTTCAAATTAATGACTTCAGCCCTCATCTTCAATTTGTTAACTTTATTGGATATGTGATAATTAAACTACATCTTAAACCTTGAGAGTATAAAATTATATTTTAATTGATATATCTCTTTATAAAATATTAATCTTGTTTATTAGAATTGACACCTCTATATAGTGAAGTATTTTGAGGATGGGATTTGATTGTGGTAAGATAAAAGGGAGTGACATATTTTTCCTTGATCTAAACAACATTAAAAAAAGTGTACTTTAGTGATAGAAAATATTGTGGTAACCTGTATTATTTCATAAATGGAATATGTAAATAGTCAAAAATGTATTAGCATTTAGATCATATCAGGTTTAAGTTACTGACCCAGAAATATCACTTCATGGAAAATTTATGTACCATCATTTACTTCTTAAGCTCCCCATAACAATATATATATAACAGATTAAAGTTTTTAATAAATGAAAAGGTGCAGAATAAATATTATTTGAAATCTAAAGAAGAAATGATAAAACTGCCTTAGACAAACAAAGATTCTTATTTTTAAGTCTTAAAATATAAATTTTATCATTTGAAGAAAATATTTTAGACCAGGAAGTGATATTAACCACATGAATGGTTGTAGAATTTTTATTACTTCTAAAAGTGAAAACTCCCATATGTTAAAAGTGATATGAAAAGAAAATGTTTATTTTAAGCTAATCTATTATAGTCTATATTGTTAGTATATGTTATTAAAGTTACATATATGTCAATAAACCATTGCCAGAATAAAATCAGTTGCCAGATATTCTTGATATTTTTATTGGAGCATTAAACACATAATTTAAATTCCAATACCATGTCAATAATAAATTGTATGCTTAAAATTGTCATCTTTTAAAAACTTACAATTTGTGTTTCTGATTTAAAGATGTCTCCTCAATGCATACCTTTATCTAAAATGACACCAAACATCACAATTAAATTCATATATCACTTAGAAGAATTTTAAAAGTACCACATGTGTGCTAAAAACAATCATGAATGAATCAAATGTAGAAGCTTCTGAAAATGGCAAAAGCCTGATCAATAATTTCCGTACATCAAAAACATCTTGCCATAATCATTTAGCCAAATTCTTAATTCTTTTAATTGCTTAGTTGTAGCATGTCATATGCTTGTGGCAGCTGATTCATTGAACTTATGTTTTCTTTTTTAAATTGAATGAAAACTATAAGCATGAGATCAATAGAAATTTCAGCATTTGTTGCTGCTCAATTCCCTCTTTAACATGATGAATCACAATTTGTAATTGGATAAAATTTGAAATTTTTATCAATAGGTGTATTTAATTTTTTTATTTTCTGATCAGTTTATTAGATTACATGTAGGCAACAAAGGCAGAATTGCTTTATCATCCAGATTAGTTAGTAAAATGGATTAAAATATGCTGATGATTCAGATTTTAAGGCCTTCAATGGGATAAAAATGTACTTGCAGAATATTGGTCATAAATATTCAATTTTAATTTTTTAATTATTTGAATAATACATATATGTATACATTAATTATTTGATAAATGCTATAATTTATTAATGTGTTTGCATTTGTATTGGTATGTCTGTGTAGTATGTGAATTATATAATATTAAATCATGTATGCACTTTATTATACAGAATATAAATTTGTATTCCAATATAACAATAGTGATTTATGTACAATGTAATTTTGAGTCTCTAATCCAAGTTTGAGACAATCTTATTTTATAGTCATAATGATTCTCAAAAGGTTTAATAATTTATTGATGTATTTATACTTGTATTAATGTATTTGTGTTTTCACTTGCATGTTTGTGTTTGTATAACAACTAATGATTTACATATAGAGAGCAGTGCTGTAAATTTTAAGCCTGGTTATCATATGTACAGAAAGGTTGCATTTGATAAAGCAATCACAAAATTTACTGGGCATAGTACCATGTGAAAATATAAACACTTAAAGCCAATAGAGTTTTCAAATGGTGTGTGTGTGTGTGAGTGATACCACAATAGTTATGTATATACCACATGGAATTGTATGCAGGCAAAGAATCAAATTCTGATTCTTGCCTATGCCTTGGTACTCATGCTGTGGAGTCAGTAGTTTTGCCTCATCTTGCATCACATTATTTTTAAATCTATAGCTAGAAAATGAGCTATATGCAAACAAATTAAATCTCTGTGGGACAATAAATAGAACAAGATAGCATCACTGTTGTGCATAAAGAATATAAACATCATAAAATGAAGAGATGGAACTTATTTTATCATTGATAGAGACAGTAGCCTACACTTTCTAGTTTTAGGTAGACAAGAAGCCAATTGTTATAATGACAAATGTATATTTATTTACCTTCTGGGAAATGATTTGTTTTGTATCTTTTATTAGGATGAATCTTTTTCTTATAGATGACTTTGAGATTTGTTAACTTTTGGGATTCAAGATAAAAATGAAGAATTTTTATGTGAATAGTTTTGAAGATTGTGAAGCTATGGATTATCACAGGTAAGAACTATTGTATATGGTTTGAAATATAATTTTGTGAGAAATACCAATAAATTATCAATGAAAATGTAATTTAAATTTCATTAATTATAAATTAGAAATTATGAACAAACAATAAAGGAATAATTATGTCAGATGTTGAAATTTCTTTTTTCCTTATTTTTTAAATGGTTATCATTATTTGTCTTAACCTTATTGTTTTTCTTATTTTTTCTAGTTTCTATCAATGTAAAGTTTTTGCTCTAACATTATTAAAACTGATGTTATTGTGAAAATAGTGTGTCATGGGTCATTTTTTTTAAACATTCAATGTTGCTCTAGGATAATCAATTAATTTTAATCCAGAAGGTTTGTGTGATCAAAAATTATATGTTATAACTTGCCCAGTGTCCCTGAAATAATTCAATAAACCAAAGCCAGGATTTAATGCATTATAAAATGATGATTTTTTGAAATCATATATATTTAAGATTAGATTTAAAGAAAGTGTGAACTACAAGTGATTTTAAATTTTCATAGGATGACAAATGACCCCTCACACACACACACACACCCAAAAAGGTAAACTCAAAGAATATTTATAATATATTGCACTTATTTACTTTAAATAGATGATTTTAAAATGTTGATAGAGTGAGAATCGAGTTTACAAAGTTAATATACTTGTAATTTAGAATTAGATATATGAATTAATATATCTTGACTGAATAATGCTTTATTATGTTATAAAAATATAGTATTATTTAGTTACTTGTCTTTCTTTTGTTTTATTGAATAAGAGACACACTTATGAATTTTTAAAATCAAAATATTTAACAGAGTCATATTGATTTAATAAAATCAATAATAATCATTTCATTATGTTTTTTTTTTTTTTATAAATTGGGTTCATTAATATATTACAATTACAAAAACAACAAAAATTTAACCACTTTTTCATTTCAAATCTTGTTTTTTTTTTTACTTTATGAATCATTTTTTCGTACTTGTTTTTTTCAAAGACCTTTTATTCCTATAATTTTTATATACAAACACAAAAAATATGTTCACAAAGAATTTCCTCAAACAACATAATCAAAATATTATGACGTAAATTACAAATTATAAATTTGAAAAGAGAATGTTGTTTATGATTTTAATAATAATTATTATTTTAATATTTGATAAAAGAAATGTATTGCAAACCCTTTTTTTACAATTATTTGTGTATAAATATGGGTGTATATTTATAGATATAAACGAAAGAAAAATACTTCAAATGATAAATTCACTAAACAGTGAACTAACTGATAACTAAATTATATGGTGAAAGTTTTTTTTTTTCTTATGGTAAATCATACTTTAATACATGCCCGTAATGATATTTAAATAGATGCTTATAAATAAAATAACCATATAACATTGAATGTAGTGTTTTCTTTAGGATTATAATTTTAACAAAACAAGTTTTAGTTAATTATATATTGGATCACTCCATGGATCAAGTTGATAGAATAGATTGCAGTCCTTAGATAACTACTTTTATTATAAGCATGTAAAATTGGAACATGACAATCATGTGATTAAGGTCTTCAATTTGTTTTTGTGTTGCAGCTTGCCTTATTTTAGATATATGTTTTAAGTCAGAACTTAAATAAGTTGATTATCATATAAATAATGCTTTGTTAACATTAAAATTTTGATTTGTATTCAGCAAAGCTGCTTGAAAAACAAAAACTGTGTACTGTGAAGGCAGGAATTGCAGTGTTTCCATGTGGTTTGCATGATACCATTATAGCAAGGACAGCGTAGAATATTATCTATGAAGTTATAAAATACAATCATATATTTCATATTGCAACAAAAAATTCATAGTAGTGAGTATCTTAAATTTTTGTGATGAATAGCTAAATTATATCACTATGTAAGACATGCAATATTTCAGAGATGTCATTGCAAAAAGCTTGGAGAGAGAACCAATTACATTTTTATTGGCACATTCTGTGTACATCAGAAAGTACTTTCTATTAGTAAAAACTATGTAAAGATAATCTACATTCAATAATCTTTTCAGTAAACTAAATTTTAGTAAAGAAACTTATGAATCCAGTTGAAATTGTTCCATACTATTTTTTTATAAAAAAAATAATGCTAAATAAATAAGAATGGTCTCATATTATATAAATAATTTATTTTATTGTTTTGAATAGAAACTTTTATTGTATAAAATTGTATATTGGGGCTTCCTTAATGACTGAGTGTGTATGTGTATAAATATAAGTATAGGGGATTTGAACTCAGATTTTCAAGCACTCTTCAACTATCCACATTGTCTCATACAATGCATACACATGATTACACATATGTAGAAAATATAATCATGTGTATCAGATGTAGTGTGGATAGTTAAAGGGTGCTTGATAATCTGAGTGCAAATCCCCTATACTTACACTTAAAGCTTTCAGATTTGTGAAGAGTGCCTGATTTTCATATATATATATAATGGAAACAATCTTTTAATTGAAGCAGACTGAATATTTGAAAAGTTTGAATAATGTTTTGATTTTATTTAAAAAAAAACACTTTACGAATAACACTAGTTGATGGAATCATCCAACATCTGTTTAAAAATAAAGCATCATTATAGTAAACTTGCAAAAAAATCTCACTGTTGAGTTAATTAAGCTATAAATGTTAGACAGCAGTTAAGTGATTAATTAAAATTAACTGATATAACATCTGACTACATTTGGATTGGCTCAAGTAATTTAAATATAAAAAATTAATAAAATCTTAATAATACTTTATTCAATAAATTATAATGTATTTTTTTTCTATAAAGGGATGTAATTCAGAAAAGTGGTCATGCAGTTATAATTAATTAAATTGATAGATTTAGTTTTGTAGTAATAATTTGTCTAGATTATACTTATAAATATGAATTCCTAGATTGTACTGTTTAAGGCTTATCTCAAACTAGTATAGATAATTATAAAAAGGATATATATATTGGTTTTAAGCCAATAAACATCACATGACTACCTCCTCACTGACGAAGGCCATAAGCCAGAAACTAGTCTGGGGATATTGGATGAGTAGGCACTAGATCGGGATTTTATGCAAAAGCCTTCTGACATCCATTGATTAGTGTAGCTTGCTGTGTGTGACAATATATATAGTGAGTTTTTCCTGTTTTATACATTGGTTTGTAGTATAAAAAAGAAAAATTATATAGAATGGTCCAGTTGTAGTTTATCAACATTGTAAAGAAATCCAAGATAAATCAACAGAAAATAATAATCTAAATAATAGTTTGATTATATTGTTCAGTCATACATCAAATATTATAATTTTTAAATTGAAACACAACACGTGATTGTATATTATTTCATGAGTTTCAGGTTTTTCTTCAAGCCTGATGGTTCCCCCTAGAATAATGAAATATTTTGGCAAAAGAGAAGATCATTAAAACCTATATACATCAAATGTCATATTTTATTTTATTATATAGCTATAGTGATATTTTATCTGTGTTATTTTTTGAAATTTGTTTTAATTTGAGCAGGTAAAATTAGAAGAATGACTAAATTTTAATAATATAATAATGATATAAAAGTTAATTAACTCTGAATTTCATGTTATATAAACTTGCAGTAGATGCTTAAAGAAACATTTAAAATTTACTTCAACAAAACTTATTTTTAAAGCAGGAATCCTTTTTAATCAATTTATTATACACACCTTAATTTAAAAATGAGTAATTTTAACAGTTGTAACAATAAAGATTTTAACAGTGACTAAAGTGTCTATATATGAGAAGCTAATGGTGATTACAAAAATACAATAGTGTACTCATTATGTGCAGATACAAAAGTATCTGTGTTTGTCCATCATAGACTTTTCTTTATATAGTAAAAGAAAAGATTCTAACTTTATGTATAATTTGTTTACCAGCTTTTTTATTTTCGTAAAATTATTAAATATTTATTTTTTAATAAAGATATGATATTTACATTAGTAATTTATCTGAATATATTAGATTTTTATAAAAAGTTAGTCAACAAAAAATTAACTGATATAAAATTAAAATGTCAACATTTTTTTATTCTTTTTTTGTATTTTTTTAGTAAATAAAAGTTAAATTTTAATATCTTAAAGTATGTTTTCATAATATAAATTTATTATTTAATAATATTTGTTTTTTCATTAAATTGAATTTATATTATTTAGGTATAAATTGTGTCTTTTGTTTTAACTGTTTTTTGTTCATTACTTTCTTTTTCCATTTGAAAAATTTAGACAAATTTCAATATATGAAATTATGCTTTCTAAAAAAAAATTGTAATACATATAAAATAAAAAATAGATTTTTTCCCATTAAAATTAAAAACATCAACAACACCAGAATAATATAAACAAAAAAAGAAAGATTAACTAAGGCCTAGGACTAGGTAAAAAGTAAATTAAGGTTAACAATGAAACTTTAAATATGATGATGTAATTCAAATGTGGAGATATGAGTAAAAATGTGACAATCTGTCAATCCTTAAGAATAAGCATTATGTGTTACTTATAGTACTTTACATGTTGGTACTTATCTTCCTATTTGGGTTTTTGTTTTATATATCATGTTTATAGAATATATCTGTAGCAAAAAATCTTTTGACTAGAGCTTATAGTTTGTCTGATAAAGATCATCTTGCTCAAGAAATAGAACTTACAAAAATATTATACTTTCTAATGATTATAATAGAAACATCATATGTAAGGCTTTACATAGCATTGATGTTAAAGAGGATAGAATTGACAATTCATCTTATAATAGAGTAGTTTTACCTTATATTAAAGGAGTTATTGATAAGATTAGTAGAAGACTATTTAGTTTCAATATAAAGTCTACTTTTTCTATTGGCAAGAAAATTGATAATTTTTTTACACAAACCTAAAGTCATAGTATTTTTGGAATAACAGGAGTTTATGAAAGTCCATGTTTGCAGTAGAAGGATTATAACTTAAGAAATTACAGTGTTTTTTAATATAATTTATTTGAGAAGTTTTCATTTTACATCATTATTAGCATTATGGCCATAAATTAATTATATAATTTATTACACAGAATTATAATATTATTCATTGCCACATATTTTCTCAGATTATCAGATTATATCAGATATTTTATTTAAGATGCCATATGAAAGCTAAAAGATGATACTATATTATTTATTATTGTTATTACTATTATAATTCCATAACATTGAAAAGTAGATAAGATTGATAATTATAAATTGAAGATAATTATTATTATTTGTTATTATTATTAGTTAGATGTAGTTGAGGGTGATATAAAATCCCTTATCATACTTGACTATAGAAATTTTAAATGATTCGAATTAGTTTAAAGAACCTGAGATTAACATAGTCATATTATTTGTAATAAAGAGATTAGGATTTATATATCAATATTATATTTAATTGATTATTATTTTAAAGTCATAAGAATGCTATAAATTTATTATTATTTGAAATAATAGGGGGGATAGTATTCTTATGCTATTGAGGTTGTATTCTGTGGGATATTGATTCAATGTAATTCTTTACTATTTGTACTTGACTTCATTGTCTCATGATTTTATTAATATTTTATTTAATTTATAAAACCAAACCATTTTATTTCTTATTAGTTACAGCTAGTTAAATAATAGATTGTATCATAGAATATGTTTATTATTGATTAGATGTAATTTAGCTGAGCATAACCATTTATCTGAACTAGTCCTATTTTATTTATTTATTTTTTTTCAGGAAGTGAGGGTACAACATATATAACCCGACAACTTCTAAATACAAATGTGGGGATATTAATATATAACTTCAATATTTAATATTATAAATTGACCCAATCTTTTTAAGAATACAACTAATAATAATACATTTGAAATAATTGAAGAGTTAAGATAATTATTAAATCAAGATATAATTTGTAAATACAATTCCATAAAATTTATATATTTATATACAACTCCTATGCAATTAAGTATAATTTATTATTTTCCAATCTAAATTGATAGATGACATTTATTATTTAATATATAGGTATGTAAAATGCAAATCAAATACTATATTAACAAATATATCTATTATTACAATTGTTATTTTACGTTAGAATTTAACAATATATTCGCTCAATTTAAGATATAAAATTTATTTAAAAAAATAAACAAATATATATATATATATTAAAAATTGACTTTCATTATCATTAATAAGTTTTACCATCCAAAAAGAAACTTATAGGTTAGATTTAAATATCACAATTGTATGCACTTTTAAAAAGATATATTTTAAAATATTATAAAAAATAATAGATGTATAAAACAAAAAAAAAGGACAAATTTTAATTACCATTTAATTTCTTTTAATGTCTCTTCATTTCTAAGTCCACTAATTATTTCAGGTGTTTTTCTTTTATTTTTATCCATTCTAGAGTAGATCAAAATAACTTTAAAATATGTATACATATTATTAATGAATTTATCAAGTTTTCCATTGTTGGAACGATTGATTCCATTCGGTCATTTTCTACATATTCAATTATAGAAATACTTAAACATGACTATTACTTAGGATCACCAAAGAAAATTAAAGTTGAAAATATATATATATAGATAGCTATTTTTCTGAAATTTGTAAACACAGGTTTGATTTAAGACTGCATATTTTACTGTACTTTAATAATGAAATAAGACAGGCAGAAAGGGTTCAAAAATCCTTGGATAGTAAAGTTCACTTTAGCTATCCATTTTGATGTTATCTTGGTCCAGAAATTATTATACTGAGATCCAAAAGAAGAATTTGGGAATAGACAAAATAAAACTATGACTTCTTTATTCCTCTGTTTTATTAATTAATAATGGTGATTCTGTCCTGTTTTCATAGTAATCTTTGTCCTATTGTTATAACTAATTTAAAACTTTAACACTGTTGATTTTGAAATAATTTTTTAAACAACAAAACAAATATATATATATATATATATAATTTCTTTTATAATCTCCAAAACAAATAAATAAATAAACAGTCAGAATAAATCATTACATCTTTTATAATTTTCACAAAAAATAAATAAAATAAAAGTACAATCTAATTATAATTAACAATTTAAATACTATTGTTGATAATTATTTTTTATACATACACGCTCACAAATTTATATATATATCCATTGCTATTAAAATCTCATCATCATAAAGCAAAGCATATATTACAATAAATAAATAAAAATGAACTAAATAACAATAAAAACAACTAACAACAATAACAATCACATGATCACTATCTCTTATACTAGCACATAATTGTTTATAAACAAGACAAAACTCTCTATACAGTACTGTCACCCTGTGCCAACCAGAATAATCACTGATGAAGGCCACAAGCCAGAAACTACTCTGAGAATATTGGATGAGTAGGCATTAGATAGGGATTTTATGCACAAGCCTTCTGGCATCCATTGGTTACTTTGGTTGGCACAGGGTGGCAGTACTGTATAGAGAGTTTTTCCTTGTTTATAAACAATGATAATAACAATCTATTTACAAATCTTAAAAACTAAATCAAAAAGATTTTTTAAAACTGTACACAATTATATATTTAATTAAATTTTTTATCTTGGAGTAAAAGCTAGCATTATATCTATCTCATAGTGACTTACATTCATATTGTACTGTCTTAAACACACATACACAATTACAAAGCTGAATCTTACATCAGCTTCTTTTAATTTATATATATATATATATATCTTTTAATTTATACATATATATATATATATATATATATCATTATCAACACAACTATTATCAATCCACTGCAGGATGAAGGTCTCTCCAAGTTTAATTCATCTTCTCCGATCTTTAGCTTCTCTTCTTTACATCACCCCTACACACTTTCTTATTTCATCCATCCATTTCACATGTGGTCTCTTTCTGGGTCTTTTACAATCTCTTGGAATCCAGTTTAAAATTTCAATTGTCCATCTATTATCATCTCTTCTAGCAATATGTCCAGCCCAACACTTCAATCTTTTAATTTTTTCAATGAGGTCAGTAACACCTGTTTGTTCTCTCACCCATACATTGCGTATTCGATTTCTTCTTGTTACTCCTAACATACATCTCTCCATACTTCTTTGAGTGGTCTGAAGTCTCTGTATTGATCTTCTATTAACTGTCCCAAGTCTCAGATCCATAAGTAAGAACTGGTAAAACACATTTGTTAAAAACTTTCCTTTTCAAACACATAGGCATATTTCCTTTTAGTATCAAGTTATTTCTACCAAAAGCACTCCAACCAAGTTTAATTCTATGATTAATTTCCTCCATTATGTTTCCATCTGTATTAATAATCTGACCAAGGTATTTGTAACTGTTAACTTTTTCTAATTCATCATAATCAATCTTTATTTTCATATTTTGAGCAAATCGATTAAACATTACTTTAGTCTTTTTAACATTTATCTTTAGTCCTACTTTCCTACTTTCATCTGATAATTCCTGCAACATATCCTGCAGCTCTGAAGCATTACTTGCAAAAACAACTACATCATCTGTGAAATCTAAATGACTTAAATAATCTCCATTTACTTTCACTCCTTTAGTTTCCCATTTTAATCCACAAAATACTTTTTGCAGCATTGCTGTAAAAAGTTTTGGAGATATGGAGTCACCTTGTCATACACCTTTCTCAATGTTGACATTCCCAGTCTCATTATGTAATCGAATTGTTGCTGTTGCATTTTTATAAATATTCTTTAAAATATGACAATATCCTGGATCTATACCTTGATGATCCAATGCTTTAATCACTGAAGAAATGTTTATAGAATCAAATGTCTTTTCATAATCTACAAATCCAAAACATAATGATAACTCATATTGATTTGTCCTTTCTATAACTTCTCTCAACACCTGGATATGATCTATTGTACTAAAACCACTTTTAAATCCAGCTTGTTCTCTTGGTTGGTGGAAATCCGATGTTTTCCGTAGACGAGTTGTAATTATCTTGGTAAAAATTTTATATAAAACTGATAAAAGGCTGATAGGTCTGTAATTTCTAATATATTCTTTATCACCTTTTTTAAATATTAATATTATTACTGCATTCTTCCAATCATCCAATACATCTTTATCATTTAGACATTTGGTATATAACTTTGCTAAAAAAAATTATATTTCTTCACCTGCTTTTTTTAATATATCAATTATAATTCCATCATTACCTGGAGCCTTTCCATTCTTCATACATTTAATTGCATGTCTCACTTCTTCATTTAAAATTCTGGGCAATTCAGAAGATGTAATAGATATAGGAGGTACTTGTTCTTTATTACTATATAATTCTTGATAAAAATCTTCTACCAATTTCATGATGTCATCTCTCTTTTTAGTAATAATTCCATCTTTTTTTCTTATTGCAGATATAAATTTCCTACCAATACCAAAATGTTGTTTTACATTCTTAAGACTTTTATTTTCTTCTACAGTTTTCCTTGCTAGTTCACAGTTATACTTTCTTATATCATTTTCAATTCTTTTCCACACCATTTTACAAAATTCGAGATATTCAATTCCTTTTAATGCATCATTTTTGTATATCTTCATATTCCTTCTTTTCTTCATAAATTCTCTAGTCTCAGTAGAAATTTTATTGGTCAATTGCTGCTTTTTTCTACCAGCTATCTTTGTTTCAGTTTTTAAAAGTGTATCAGTTATTTTCATATTAATTTCATTCAAATCTGAATCCTGTTCAAAATCTGCTAATATTTGAAACCGATTTTTAAGTTCTAATTTAAATTCATTAGAATGTTTCTGAAGATTAGGAATATCAACTGTAAATATTGTTTTTCTTAATAATTTTTGTCTCTCTAGTTTTACATTAACACATATCTTACACCTTACTAATCGATGATCACTTCCTGTGTTAAATTTAGTAAGAACATTACAATCTTGAAATATGTATTTCCTGTTAGTCAAAATATAATCCAATTCTGCTGTATCTTCATTTGGATGCTTCCATGTCCATTTCCTTTTAACATTTTTCTCAAAAAAAGAATTCATAATATAAAGTTTTTCTTTTTCTGCAAACTCCACAAGTCTATGTCCTCTCTCATTTCTATTACCATAACCAAAATTACCTACAGCACTTTCATCTTTCATTTGTTTACCAATTCTAGCATTAAAGTCTCCCATAACAATTTTAAAATGTTGTTTACTCTGATCAAAAGCTTTTTGTACATCCATATAAAAATCTTCTACTACTTCATCACTATGAGAACTTGTTGGGGTATAAACCTGAATTATCTGCATTTGGTATCTGCTATTAAGTTGTACAACTAATCTTGCCACTCTGTCCAATACACCATCAATCTCCACAATATTGTTCTTCCACTTTTAATTTATATTGAATCCTATTCCACTTGTATTTCCAATATTTGTGCCTTTATAATAGAGTATATGTCCACTATTTAAATCAATTGTCTCTTCACCTTTTCTTCTAACTTCACAAAGTCCAACAATGTCCTATTTAATATAAGACAGTTCTTCTAATTCTTGTAATCTTCCTTCACTTGAAAGTGATCTGCAGTTGTAAGTATCTAAATAAAAAGTCATCATCAAATGGCAGCCTGGGTCTGCAATCAGGGGATTCTTAGCACCTTCTGCCTTTGGCCACCAACTGCTGTCTTGGTTGGTGACTTTACAGCCTCCTGGGAATAAGGACCATGCTTTATTTTTGCCTGTCATAATTGTATATATGTATTGGAAAAATATTTATCATTTACACAAACATTCATTCTGCCTTATCAGGCACTGAGAAGAAAGACCATGGTGTTTCTTGATCTTAAACTCAGAGGTAAAAAGCCAATAAACTCACCACACTGGCTAATGCATGTTGGTGAGCCGCATCCATGTTCATATACTCTATGAATAATCACATAGTAATAACAGTTGCAACGACAAGAATGTATGGAGTGGACATTATAATTTGCCCTGCTCGGTTCCTTTAAGGCCTCCAAGAGGAATCAAAGGGTCTCCTTTCAGTTAATAGCAAACTCCTTTCTGCAGCCATATATATATAATCTATCTTTTTTTTTTTGCTTTTAAAATTTAGATTTTTAAAAATTAAACTATGTTGTTTTTTTTAAAAGTAAGAACACATTCCAACTTAAATTTATTCAATTATAATTTTAAGTACTGGTATATATTTTTTTCCTTATTCTAGATTCTTCATTTTCTGATAACAAAAACTAACTTACTAAATTCTTCTTTCTATATTATAAAATTGTATTATTTAGTTTTTTCTCACATTAAAATCCTTCAGACATTATAAATAAAACTAATCTATTACATTATTACTATTTTCAAATATTTATTCTAAAATATAATTTTTTTCTTTAATAACCTAAAAAAAATTATATTTTAGTTTTTATTATTCAGCCTCATAAATATAGTTAACCATTTCTCCCTCAAGTGTGAGACTAAATGGATGACCATGATATATATATATATAATCAATGAAAAAGTGTCAGGTAATCTTATAACAAAGTATGTAAATCCAGAGTAAGTGAATTTTTTTCTCAAGCGATTTAGAAGTTTTTTTAGATAGCTGATGCATAGCCAAATCAGCTAACCAGTCAACATTTGCCCCTAGATGAGTCTCTAGAAATCTTTAATTTAAAGATAAAATATTCTATAAAACACCATTAAATCTTTATTACTCAGTGTTTGACCTTTCTATTGAGTATTGACTTTCCTTTTACTGTTCTTTTATAAGAGAATGTTGGAGAAACTTTTAACCATGGTGATCTCTTTTTTTTTTTAAAAAAAAGTTTTATATTTTTTATTTTTATGTATATCAAATTTATCTTTTTATTTTCATTTTTGGTATCTAATTAGCCTCACAACAATCATTAATAAAGATATGAACAATTCTCAAAATTTGTTAAAAATCAACTATATATATTTAGAGGGGGAAAGTGAGGGGGGGTTATCACATATGTAAATGGTCCTATATGTTTGTTTTTTTTACATTAACCCTCTTTATCTCCTTAATCCCTGAAATCGTCATCTTGATGTTTTAAAAAAATTATAAATTTTATAATTGTTAGTGTGTATTATGTTTGAATGCAAATAGTATAAAAAGATATATATATATTGTTAGAAAGAGTAAATATGAAAGAATGTAATAAAGCTGATAAAATACTTCAACAAAAAAATTAAGAAAAAAAATAGTTTTAATAGTTTTGAAAAATGTTTATTTTTACATTGGTTCCCAAATTCTAAATTTTGAAAGTTAAATATTAATATGACATTTTCATAAATAGCTTTATCACATCTGCCACGAAATGCTGAAAAAAAGATATATAACATCTCTTACCTGAGATAATTTTTCATAGGAGAAATATTGAAACTAGATGAATTCATGCCTTTCTGTTTTATTTTCAGACACTACATTTGGTTTTAGTGAGGGTAAAAAAAAATAACAGTAAGAACAGTGCATGAAAATGAAATGAATAAAAACAAAGCAAATCAATAAACCTAAAAATAAACTAATTTACATGAGCAATAAAAATAAGTGTAGGAGATGATGATCTTGACAATATGATGAGTGCTGGTTCAGCAAAATATGTGCGGTATAATATATATATATCATGTCTATATATATATATATGTTTATGGATATATATATATATATATATATATTTTTTTAGTTATATGAGATAGAGTGGATGTATTGAGACAACTTAAAAATACCCTATATTACAGCGATCTATAATTAGCCTGATATAAATTCTATCAGTATCTAAAAATGTATTCCATAAAATTAAAATTTATTATCAAAAATAAAATAAAATAAAGCAGTACTCACAGTAGATAGAAAAACTTAGGGCATATTTTTTTCTGAAGATCCTGGACTAAAATAAGCAGTGAATGAATTCATTTCTGCCAAAAAAAAATTTGGTCCATAACTAAATCTAAAAAAATTTAAAAAATTAAGTAAATAAAAATTGCATTTTTCAAAAAAAAAGTCGTAAAAAAATTGAAATTTTATTGTAGAAAAAAATACGTACATTTTTCTTTTCTAAGAAAATGGCAGATAGAAAGAAGTAATGTTACTGGGTATGAGATTAACTGATACTGTGCAAACTCAGTAATTATAGAAAACTTACACTGATGGGTTTCAGGCTAAGGTTGAACCCAAGGAGATTAGCAAAAAAAATATATAGAAAGAGATTAACTATTCTTTAAATTTGTAGTACTGACATTTTTTTTTTTGCTAACATTGACAGAAATTCAGTTTGGAAATAGTGTATTTACCAGATGTCATTGATAACTTAAACTTTTACACGAACATATGTAAATTTTAAAAAAAAAAAAATTATTACTATATATATATATAATCTCTGGTTTTGCCAAGAAAGCTGGTGTTTCGTTATTGTGGATATTTAAAAAAAGGAGAAATTTTTATAAGAAGAATGTTTATTAAATCCAAAGATATTTGTAAATCATATTTATTAAAATTAAATAAATTTAGGCATATCTGAATAGTAAAGTAGTTAAATTATTTCTATCATGAATAAATAATATTGTATTTTGCTTTATTGTTTTGCTAAAACACTTTAAGCTTATTGTTTTCCTGAAGTTTGTGATGATGGTATTTTAGTTGTACTTTTATATTGGACTATTTCCATCATCCGAGTATTGAATGTCTTTAGAAAAATTTAACTTTATTTAAATATTCCAAATACCTTCAACTATCAGTAATAGCACACAGGTTAATATGTGCACAATATTTCATGATATATTATTCTCCATGTTTCTTCAGCTGTTGATAGCATAAACAGTGACAGTATTATCATGAAAATCAACGATGAATTTTTGGATTTTTGTGTATTGGATTTTAAGGTAACACTCTAACCAATTGAGCCGTCCTGCCAAAGGCAACAATCAATAGAAATTTCATATACTTATCTATGGGGTTCCTCATGATTTCTTCACTTTTTCCTAAGAGCAAAGTTATTTAGAGATTTCCATACATTATGTATAGTCACACTAAATTGGCTTATGAGATTGTTTGCCATTGACATGTGAGCAGCTTCTTTAAATTTTCTTCTTTGTACCTTTATCCCTGTTAGCATGTTTACATGAAGAACTTGAAATAATAGCCATAAAAACAACTCCATATCAATTTAAAGTTTGGCTTCATTATGGGAATGATACATTTGTTGCATGACCACATGGTAAAGCACTGCTACAAACTTTCTAAAAACACATCAACAACATATCCCCTTCAATTAAATTCACAATAAAAACAGAACAAAAACAAAATTTGGCATTCTTAGATGTTCTTGTGATAATACTCCCTTATGGCAAAATCAAAACTACAGTTTATCGAAAATCCACACATACAGGAAAATACCTAGTCTATACATCTGATCACGCAAAAAACATAACACATGAAGTTATACTATGACCATGGAAGAGCAAAAGAAATTTGTTCAAAAACCAATGACTTGGAAAAAGAAAAGATCTATATAGAACAAACTCTACGAAAATGGTTATTCATTAGCTGTTATTAAAAAAACTCACTAGACAACAAAAATAACCATAAAAAATATTAGTACATTCCAAAAGTAGCAGATAAATTAAGAAAAGTCTGCAGTCAGTATAACATCAAAACAGTTTTCCAAAGCAGTACCACATTACAAAGTATTCTAATGTTTACAAAGCCTAAACTTGAAATGCTGAAAAGAAAAAACTATGTCTATAAAAAACTATGTGAATATCGAAGAACATAAATTTGTGAGATCAGTAATCCAATTGAAAAGTGCTTTCAAGAACAAAAACTGATGATTAGAAGAAAGAAAACAGATGTGTCTAAGGTAGCAGACCATGTAAGTGCCAATGAACATATGTAAATTGGGAAAATACAAAAATATTGGATCGAGAAGAAAAGGTACAAAGAAAAAAATTTAAAGAAGCTCTTCACATAACAATGACAAGCCAATTTAGTGTGACTATATGTAATTTATTGAAACCATTAATTAACTTTTCTCCTGGAAGAAAGTGGAGAAATCATCAGGAACTCCATAGATAAATATATGAAATTTCTATTGATTGTTGTCTTTGGCAGGATGGCTCAGTAGGTTAGGTGGTTTAGAGTGTTTTCTTAAAATCAATGCTCAAGAATCTAAGGGCCCAGATTTAATTCCCATGCTAGTACTGTCACTGTTCAATCCAGTATTACCTGAAGAGGGCAGAATAACTCCTGTCAAAACATGCATGTACTAATATGTTTGATGTGTTATTACTAACAGTTGAATGTGTTTGGAATATTTAAATAAAGTTAAATTTTTCTAAGGACATTCAATACTCATATTAGATAGTGTAAATAGTTTAATATAAAAATACAACTTTAAACTTATAGTTAAAATAGATTTTTAATAAGTTAATTTAAAAAGTGCAGCTGTACTATTAACTAAATTCAGATTATTGTAATACAATTCAGTATATCTAGATTAATGCCCAAATTAACCATAATACTATTGGAATTTAATTCCATGTTGAAAGTTAACATGTAGTTTTCATAATTAAAATAAAGTATTTTATTTAAACTAATTCATAATAATAGTCAGTCTATTTGTTTAATTAAATAATAGTATTCAAATTGAGTTTAGAAATCAAATTGGTTTAATTAAAAATAGGTGATTAGCTTTATGTTATTTAAAGACAAAATTAGTTTGTTTAAAAGATAGTGATTGATTTCTAAATATGTGAGTGTGCATGCCTGCAGTAGTAAGTTTAATTATTATTTGTTAATTTAAATATTTATTTAGCTTATAATATTGAATATTACTCTAGAGTGTTTTGTTAATTAAAGGAAAAAGAAAAAAAATATTTGCAAATCTCTAAATTTATTCAATAATATATTTTAAAAAAAAAATTAAAAAGTTAATAAAATCATATATTTATTTATTTATTTTTTCATTTTTATTTTAACAATACAATTTTATAATTGTAGTATTCATAGACTCTCACAGGGTTGTCTGGTTGTCTTATTACTGTTTTTAGATTTAGACCATAGATATCAATCAACTGTTTATTTGGGGGTGGAGAGGTCAAGAGAAAATGATATTTCCTGTCAATCAGAATGATTGATATTAACAAGCTATAAATGGTGCATACACATGTTAGAAGGAAGAGAAGCAGATTGGAAAAGACAAGGAGTGAGTTGAAAATAAAAAGCAAAGTTTATTTTCCCACTATCCTTCAGAATTGATAGCAAAATTTAAAACATTGACAAGTGAAAATAAAGTATATATTTTTTTAAATAAGTTTTTTTCTTTCTCCCAAATGGAATGAATAAGTATAATTCTATCAGGTGCTAAGTCTTATCAGAAGTTAATCAAAAATATAAATTAAATATTGAAAGAAAAATTTAGAACACCAAATGTTAGCTAATTGTCTACCAATGATGAAGGAATTATTTTCCAAACCTAATGCATTACAAGTATCCAGCTTAATTTATTCTATTCCATTTAAGAACTTTATTCATCAATGGAAGTTTATCTTGGGGTTAACTATAAGAGTTGGAACCTTCCTTTATAACTTGGTAAGATAATATAATTCATCAGAAACTTTTTAAAATGTTTCTTTATATTTTGTCTTGGATAAATTTATTTAAAATAACTAATTTTTCACAAAAAACAGGTTATCATGAACACTAATGACGATTTATTGTCATAATAACTAAATAGTTATTTATTGTATTGATTTAAAAAATGCTTGATAAAGTCATTTATGCTTTCACTTATAAACTAAATGTTTCTAATTTTGAAAAAAAAATATTGGTATAGAATTTTATTAAGTATTAAGTAATTAACAGAATCTTCTTACTTTCTCTCAACTGGTGATTCTGAATAGTTACTTCAAACCTGCTTAAATTTAGAGAAGAAAGTTTTGATTAAACTGTGACATGAAATTATTTGAATAAACTACATTATATTTAAATGTTTTATTTCGAAAATTTGCTTAATTATAAAAGATATATGTGTGACAACATATTATATTCAATATTACTTTAAAACATCTACTTCACTTGAAAAATAAATGTTTATAAGCAAACCACTGTAATAAATATTGTGCTTGGAAAACCCTGCTTAAATTGGAAAGGAAGAAGGTGTTCTAATAGCTAAATTAAAATAATTACCTATCATAAATAAATGAAAACCAGTGTAATGCAGTAAGCAGTGTTGAAACTGTCTTATCAAGTATATGTTCAATGATTCGTAAAATAATGACCATTCATTGTGTATGTGTATATGAAGTCTTTATAAAAAAAAAACCTGTCAATGCAAATGCATCCTTTGAAGTATATTACCAGTGTTTAGACAATCATATTACTTGTTGAATTTATTTGCTATGAAACCAGGAGTTATGCAAGATTAAGAAATTTATTTTTTTATTATGTATAAAAAAGTGGTTTGTTTTTTTTTTTTTTTGGTAAAATATTATGCTTAGGTAAATTTAAGTTATACATTGATAACTTCTTATTATTCTATAAAATTTTAAATATTAATTATTTTTATATTTTACATGTTATCGTCTAGTGTGTCTGACAGAGATTCACTTATTAGTATTAATGATAATATATGCCATAGAATGATTTGGTATTAAGTTATTTTAAAGAGTATTGATTTGTCCTTTATTATGAGAAGTATATTTTTATAATAAATATTTATATGTTTATAAAAAATGATGCTTATTTCTTGTTTCTTTTAATTGCTTAAGGCTACATTTATTCAGTCATATGTGACAATTATATTACTTTTTCAGTTATATGCATCAATTTAGTATTATATTTATTGAGAGTTTAGAATTAATTCCTCTCTAATATATGTGTATGTTATCTGACCACTATATGTTTCCAAGAAGTGCAAATTTTAGTTTTGCCTTAATGATTTGTAGATACAGCTTAGCTCTCTCATTAGTGTTGCATTGAAATAATTTAGATATTTATTAGGACATAGAGGGTTACTCTCTTCAATATTGTTGATATTTTCCTTGAATGATATATTTTTTGTGTCATGGTTGTAGTTGTGATGGTTTATTTCTGTTATTATATATGTCTAGAGACAAGAGTCCTATCATATTTTATTACCATCACAAAGTAGGTGCATGCTTGAAGTTCATACTATCATTGGTTCATTACTTTATTTAGCATTTCATCTTGGAAGTATCATCTTTTTTGTGTATTTTAGTATGTTGGCCATTGATAGGTTTGATTTTTGAAGTATATCATTCTTTCTTCAGGAACACTTTTAACTCCCTAAGTATAGGTCAAGAGTTTTGATATATAACTTTGATTTGCTGTGGTTTGCCAGCACTACATGAGATAAAAACAATAATGATCTATTCAAAATTATATATTTATATTATTTAGTCTAAATAAGCAATATACCTCATTGTCATCCAGAGGCAAATCATTGCTGACTTAGTAAGATCTAAAGATAGTTCAGATTTACTCATTGTTGGGACAAATATCATGGAGTGTGTGGGTGTATACATGTAACTTCTGAGAACAATTTAAAGATTTAGTACCACTTCAGCAATTAAAGACCATAGAATTAACAAGTAATGAATAATTGGTAAAAGCTATAGATTATAAAATTATAAAAAATTCTATGACATATATTTCATGCAGAAAGACACAAAGCTTATACCCTACATTTGTTAATAATTTAGTTAAGTTTTATCACTTTAAAGGCATAGAATATTTTATTGACAATAGTGATAAAATAAGTATTTACCCTGATGCATAAAATTGCTAGTAATAATCTCCTACTGGTCAAATGAACTTGTCCACTTAAGACCATCATAGATCATGAATATTTAATTCAATCATTTAATTTGTTAATTTAAATAAATTTAAAATTGTAAAAATATTCTCCTGTAAGCAACTGCATTAGACTATTGTAACCATGTTTTTTGAAATTCTTTTCTAACAGACTTCCTTGCTCATGTTTATAAAATTTGTTTATTCTATAATAAATATAATTTTGCTGTTAAGTCTTGTGTAGTGTCTTTAGAATGTTTTGGTATTCACCAATCCATATCCAGAAATCTAAACATTGTATAAATTATAATGCAAATATTTTTCATGCTATTTATTCAGGGTACAGACCCATAAATGAAATATTAAACTATTTATCTGATAATGATTTTGCAGATGTGAAGAATGCATTTAAAATAAAATATTCATTTATTTAATTGATCAATATAATATAAAACTGCAACTTATTTAAATAATATTGATTTATAATCAATTATTGTCTATTTCTATAAAAGATTTTATTTAAGTTGTTGAATATTTTGAATGGTCATAAAATTTCTTACCACTCTTGGTATTCAAGTGCTATCCCAGAAAATGATTATAAAATTTCAAGTTTAGAGTTTGATGCAATTTTATTTTAATTAATTTATTAAATGGATTATGTCCTGTACGTGAGGAGTCAGATTGGCCTTAGGTCAACATGGGAGTGACAAGAATCTCGGCCTCAGGATGGTCTTTGAGCATTCCATCGTCAGATTTTCAATTGGATGGAAGAAGAGTTGGAGTGTGAAGTATATTGAAGCCTGTCCATTAAAGTATGAGGTTTGGCTATCTTAATATATATCTGAGCACTTATGACATATATGTGTGGAGATGGTAATCTGGTCCAACTGATGATTGCTGTTTTAGCATGAAATATGAATATTGGTGATTATTTATCTTTTCAACATATATGTATTCAAGTGTATCAGTGTTATGAGATAGTGTGGAGAGGGGTGGGTCATGTGAAAGTCTGTGCTCATATACCTTATATATTACATATATAGACACAGGTATATAATAAACCAGTGTGTTTCAGTTATTCATTTATTAAATTGTTTTCATTATTATTATTACTATTATTATCAAATGGTACAGAGATATTAACTTGTAGACTAAGTGTATGTCTTCTTATGTTTATCACTAGGATATCATTCATTTATTAACAACATGTCTATAAAATAAAATATTGAGAAAAATTTAACATTAAACATAATATAAGAACCTGGGATCATAAAACCATAATTCTATAAATAAGAACTTATATCTATTGTCAAAGAAAGGCAAAGTGGCATAAATAAACCAATATGATTTATTAAAGATGATTATTTCATTAAAATGTGGATCTGATCATGGCAATAAGAAGATGAAGAAGGAATTGGAGATTTAAGAGAGGGAATAATGAAATTTTTTTATTATAATTTAAAGAAATTATTACATCCTTGCTACTTTGTGATTTGTACTGTCAATATTGTGAGCTTTAAAAGTTTTACAAGAGTGTGTTGATGTTTCTCCTCCTTTTAAAATTTCATTTAGTTATACTGTGTAATTTTTAATGCTTGTCATTATTGTTATTACTCTTGTAACTCTCTTTATTCTCAGCATAAATTATTGTAGCTAAAGAATTCCGAACTTAGCCTTAATGCTTTGCCTATTCCCCATTGGGATTAAAAATTTCGGCTTTACTTACTTAAACCGATCGATAATTTTTTTTAGATACAGCATATATATATATATTCTAATGTAATTATATTATATCTATACTAAATTTAATGTAATTAGAAGGACTTGAACTCAGACTTTCGAGCTCTTAATAGCTAAGCACTCAATCTTATAAAACTGATACATATGAGTCTGAATTCGAGTCTCTTCTAATATATATAAAACTGATTATTCTCAAAGCTAAATTAGTATTTACATATATAAATTATATAGTTGCCTTGACCGCAGATTGAAGATTCTTGGAGTTGATATGCAAGGACTTTCATGTTATATATATATATATATTGAGATGGTTTGTCCAATGTACACATCACGTTGAAATTTATAATCTTGATTGCATATGTGAACATATTTTCAATATTTACAAAATAAGTGGAGATAAAAACAGATTAAAAGTTGTATATATATTTAAAATAAAGTCTAGAATTAATTAATATTAATTAATATCGTAATAAAACTCCTGAAAATTAAAAAAAATGTAAAGAATTTAAAAGTAAATAAAAATCTTTCTCTAATAATAATAATAGATTATTAAATTTACTTCTGATTCTGAAAAAATCTAATTTTTGTTATATAAAAAAAAATTACATTATTTTTATATAAGCACAGATATTTTTATGGGTCATTTCATTCTGGAAATTAATTTAAAATATTTTGTACTGTAAAGCAGATTAAGAAAAAAAGATTAATTAAGTAATTATTTTTGGTCCTCAAACTCAAAAAGACATGATTATTGTTTTGATTAATTATAACATACACTGAATCAACATTGCATTACAGTTATAATCTTTATTTAAAAACAAAATCCTTAACTTTAATATTACAGTTTTTTTTTTCAGTTTCAACATTCCTTAGTGTGTGACTCTAAATACTGAAATATAGTTGCAGAAAAGAAATATTTTTTTAGAGAGTATTCAAACTGGCACATGTTTCTGCTACTACAGAGCCATGCTGATTGCGCCCTCTGTGTTATTTACCTTATCACAATATGCATACATCAGAAATCTTTTTCTGTAACTGAAGATCGATAGTATAGATGGGAAATATAAATTGTTATGATCGTCAGCATTTACAAGATCAATCTACTTATGACTGTAAGTGATGAAGAATATTTGTTGTTGAATTCCTAGTGATAATGTACATAGTATTCATACATGAAGTCCATTAGCCAAATGTATAAACTCATGAACATAGAAATATACAGAAATTATAACAAAATCGTCACCAAAATGCTTATGAATGATGTGTATATTATTCAATTCCATGACTAATGTGTTTTAAAATATTTTATTAAAAAAATAGAGAGAATTGTATAATTGGTATTGTTTGCATTGATAACATACAGACTGTATATATTATAGACTTTAAAATATGATAAAATATTAATTATTATAATTAACAGGTAATAAGCAGCCATTTATAATTGAATTGGGTCAATTCAATTCCACAAAAAATGAAAAAAAGATGGAGAAAACAAGTACTTTAGAAATGAGTTTTGTGATGAATATATAAACCAGAAGGTCAACTATAAACATTCTAATGTATAGAATTAGTTGATCAATTTTGCTATTTACTATTTTATGTTATTTATTACTTTCATCATTTGAAACTTTTCTTTCTGAAATAATTCAATATCATGTCAAATTATAGTTCCCAATGTATTATTCTATTCTTTGTGATTCCTTCCCAATGGAACCAATGAACTTTGCGCTTCTTTATAATGACGTTGATATAATCCTTATTATGTAAATGGGGTCTACCTCATTTGTGAAATCCATGCTTAGTTTACAATAGAATATCCTTTAAGGCAGACTTTTATTTTTTTATTTATTTTATATGACCAATCAAACAAAAGTGAGATTTTACATTAGTCGACTTAAATAGCATTACATTCAAATAGGCTGAAGAAAATATTGCTTAGTTTTATAATCATGCTATTGAATTTTTAATATTCTACAGAGAAAGTTTAAATGAAAATTTTCTAATTTTTTTATATTGTCAATAAGATATCCATGTTTCAAATCCATACAATAAACTTTGTAAAATGGCAGCTGCATATATAACTAACTTATTTTCATGTGATAAAAGACTTCAGCCTTTAATTTGTTAAAAGCATCAGGAGCACATTGGATTCTGTGTTGAATCTTAACATCTAAGTTACCTTTCAGCTTATAGAACTGCCATTTTCAAGCTGATAATTATCCAAGCCAAAAGTTACCGAGGATTATTTTTTATTAGTGACTGACAAAAAATTTGAGATTTTTGAACATTAATTAATAAAGTGAGATCTTTATAAGGTACATTAAAATATTAAGAACATACTCTAAATCAAATTTTGAACTGGATAATATAACACAAACTTTTGCTAACAGTAAATTCAAAATTTAAAAAGCAAAAGTTTTTGTGTTTGCTTTTAAAAGATTTAAATAAAAACTTCCACCACTAAACCTATATAGTATCTTGATTCCTGTTTGGATAAGCTGCCTACATACAGTCCCAAAAACACTCTCATAAATATTTTTAAAAAATGTTGGAGCACATGCACTTCCTTGTTTAATCCCAATTTTCAATTCTAATATTTGATTTCCCATCTGTAGTATTAACACTTCTTCTCATTTTATCATAGAGAAGCTGTGTAATATGGATAAATGTATTCGGCCACAAATTAATTGCCTGTCCTATTAACTAAATCAAATGCCTTGAGCAAATCAATAAAAGTAACATATGTCATTAAGTTGTTACCATGCTTTTTCTTGCATTTTTCTGGCAACGAAAATCATATCTGCAGTGTTTCTTGATTCTAACCATGCATCTATAACTGGAAGCAATCTATTCAACAAAAATCTTGAAATGTTGTAGTAGATAATAATGATATTTTATGATAACTCCTAAAATCTTGTTTATTCTGTTTGTTTTTAAAAATTGGAAGAATAAAAATATTCTTAAGATAATATCGCACAACTTCATAGGTTTAGATATTCCTAATATATTCAGATATTTTTGAAACTGATGATATTAATACCATATTGAACAACTACTATATGTTTTGAAAAATCACATACAAAAACATCAATTTGAAATAAATACATCTGTAAGAAAAAGTACAGTTTCTATTAAAAAAAAAATTAGTATGTGATGCAATGCAATGCATTATGGCATCTTCTTATACAGATTCAGGAATCTCTTGGCCACTATGACAAGTGAAACCTGTTAGCCATTTTCTCTTCCCTTTTCATTCCCTGCCTTAAGTTTTCCCATATTCTTCTCTATCCTGCTACATCACATTTCCACATCATAAATTTTGTCAATTCCATGGTCTTTATATCTAAATCCCCCTTATCTTTTCCCAAATGCGGCATAAAAATCAATAACCTACTTTCTGTACAATCACTTTGTTTATATTTATTCTTCCACAATTCATTTTTTGTACCCTTTCTACTTTTAGGCATTTATATTTAATTAACAGATGCCTAATATTTTCTATGCCTTCCTTACACAACTTGCAGACTACACCATCCACATTTTTCCATTTATGTGTACATTTTCTTGTTGATAAAGATACTGTTCAAGCCTTAAACAGTAATCTACTAATTTCCCTTGTGATTATAATAAATTAAATTGCACTCAATATTCTCTTTAATTCTATACATGTTTAAATTATTTTAACTTTCCATACTAGTTCTCAATCTCTCCAACTCCCTACTTTTTATTAATGCATCTATTCTTCTATCCCATTCCTTATCACAATAATTCTAAACAATTATCATAACACAATCATCCCACATTTTGTATAAGTATACTGACATAATTTTTTTATCCAAATCTTCTGCATACCATACTACCTTTCTCACCCATAATTGTCCTTTACTCATAACCCAATTAAATACTTTTCTGACTATTCTCTTATTATTCGTAACTGCAATCTATTAAACATTTTTGTTTTGCTTTTTGCATCTCTCATCTAAAAACTTGGCCATCTCATTTCTACTTGAATTGACTCCTTTTCCACCAACACTTCTGCATTCAATGCATGTCTTCCTATTTTTCTTTGTACTTTTTCTAAGTAATCTCATACACCATCACTAATACATAACACATAATTACCATATGTTAATCCTGCTACTGTCACCCCCTTCCATACAATTCTAAGTACATTATATTTGAAACACTGTTAATTTCTTATCAGTCCTTTTCTTTTTTTTGCTTCATTAATCAATTTTTCTCCCATTCATCCAAACAATTTCTTTGAATACTTAAGACAATTCCCAAATAGTTATACCTATTCACCACACTTAACAATAAACATTTTTGTCTTCTCTTTCCCCTGTATTAATCATCATTACCCTTGATTGTTCTCCACTAAATTTAATTCCCATCTCTTTACCCACCCATGTACATGTCCTTAGCATAACTTCCATATCTTCACTTTTTTCTGTGGATAAAAAGACATCATCTACAAATAAAATACACAATAATGCATATACTCTCTTGTCACCTATTATTAATATCTTTACCCTTGTTTTTAGTCTTTCTACTGCTCTTTCTATTTCTCTCTAACACAACAAAAACAAAATAAATGACAGAGGGCATTCTTGTCTTAGTCCCATCCCATTTTTAAGTTTAACTGGTTCTATATCCCCTAATTGATATATACAGTAATTATTTTCATATAATCTTTTAATAATATCCACTAAAAATCCATCCATTCCCAAATTTACTAAATTTACCTGTAATCTATTTTTATTTACTCTATCATATAATTTCTATAAATCTATAAAAATCATATATAACTGTCTAGTATTTTTACTCATATCTGCAAGCTGTGTAACTACAAATAAACTAATCTTCTGTACACCTATCCAATCGAAAACCTTCTTGCATTTCTCTCACTATATTATTTTCTTCCATCCATTTTGTGACCCATCCAGTCACCATATATGCAAAAACTTTATATATCACTGATGTTACTACTATTGTTCTACAATTGCTTAGCTTTCTGTGATCTGTATCCTTTCTAATAGTAGCCTAAGTCTTGTATTACTTCACCTATCCAGGAAATCTCTCTTTAGTTCCATCTTATTAAAACATAATAGTTTTAATTTTGTTCTATGTCCTAAATTTATACAAACTCTGCTGTCCATCCATCCAAACATCTTGATTTTACCTTTTAAATTTTTTTCCTGCCTCATTCTGTTCATTTTCTGTAAACCTAATATTTCCATTACTATATGCTTTCATGTTTGTTATCACTCTATCTTTCACATCTAACATCTTTTCTATATCCATTATATGCTTATTTAAGATTGTATCTAATAGTCATCATCTAGTAATACTATTTCTCTTTCCCCTACATTCATCCCTTTAATGTATTTCAAAATGTTTTACTCCCATCGTTTCCACTTTTTTAAATATCCTCCAATAATTTACCATTCGATTTCATTCTCTCTCTATAATTATCTATTTTAGCCAACTGCTTTTTTTTCAATACTTTTCCCATTTAACATTAACATTTTTTCTCTTTCTTTGTTCTTAATAGTGTCCTTATATTCTCTGCATGCTTTTTCCACTCTCTTTTATAATTTTACTAATTCTCACTTTCACTTTTATTCTTCAGAATATTCTCACATAAAACTACTATTTACCACTTTTTCTACTTTACTACACCAGTTCTTATATTCACCCCCCAACCAACTCTTTCAAGTTTTCTTCAACTTTTATTTTATATTCTTTTACTAACTTATTCTTATAATTCATTCTTCTTCCACATCTTTCACTATCCTTTCTATATTTATTATTTATTTTACATCACATACTAACCATTTCTATTATAAAAATATGATCACTATTACATACTCTCTCTTCCTTATCAAACACTTTAATTTTCTGTACTTTACTCATTCCCTCTTTCTCTACTAATACAAACATATTGTGTGAAATATATTCTTTCTAGACCATGGGCATTGTCCCTGATAAATATTTGATACATTTCAATGATCAAATCCACCTTCTGATAAAAATTCTTCAAAAGCTGTCCCTTATTGTTATCTACATCATCAATTTCTTCAATATACCCATTCATATCCCCTATAACTATTATTCTCTTCCCCTTTTCTTTAAAACTCTGTATATCTGTAACTAGGTATTTATATATGCAACTGTTCCACTTCATTATAGTTTGACTAACTCCAGATGGCATATATGTTATAGCCACAATCCATTCTTATCTTTCTTACCTTATCTCAAACCACAATGTTCTTGACATTTAACAGTATTTAAATATTTTTTGACATAGACAATCACTCCTTTTTTCCTTTTCTTTTTATGCCATGATATACCAAATCTTCTATTATAGACTCTTCTTTTTCTCTTAGATGTGTATCCGCTACTGATAGTACCTCAAGTTCTTCATTTATAACTGCTTTGCTTAATTCCAGCCATTTTCTGGTTTCCAACCACCTTGCATATTCAAATATCCAATTTTAACAACTTCTTTCCTAACTACTCTTTTATAAATTATTTTGATTCTTTCTTCTCCATTACATTTATAAATACCTTACTTATCATTAATTTTACAGACCCATTCCTTCTCAACATCTATATTTATATTTAAAACAGCTACCCTTTGTTTAATTCTTACACCCCATTCATTCTTTTTCTTTTGGATAACACTGCAATTTAAAACTGCACCTCCCCTTTATAAGTTTCCCAAACTATATACTTTATACATCAAACTCCCTTGTACTTCACCACATTGTTTTGTTAAGTGCAATTTGTTTTTACAATATAACTCCCTTTTACTAATAAAAAAATCTCACACATCCCCAAAACATAACATCATTCCTCTCACATAATTTTTTCAATCTCTCATTTATAGAACATACCCTATCTAACATATGCCTATAGTCAAATCTTAGCAATAATTAAACTCTTCCTTTAATCTTACTCAAATTCCTAATCAATTCTATGAACTCACCCATTACTCTCTCTGATAGTTCTGGTAAATTATTTGTCCCTACCATAACATACACATCTATATTTCTTTGTTTCTTTACCTTATCTGTAATATTCCTAATTCTAGCTCCAGGCAGACATATTCTTACATACCTGTTTTTTATTTTATCTTGCAATTATATCTCCACATTCTCTAATTAGCGAAGCTCCTATCAATACTGTCTCGGTTTACTTTCCTTACTTCATCCATAACATTCATTTCCATATTCTGAACTTTCTTATCTACTTCTTCCTTATCATTACTATCATTATTTCCTTTATATGCTCCCACTTCATCTCTAATAATTTTAATTTTGCTTGTATATCCTTTATCTCTTCCTCTATTTTACTAATCCTTTGGCTAACCATGACCACTCTACTACATATTATTTCATCCATATCTTTTATCACTCCACTAAAACATATTCTATCCTATCTTACTCAAATACATTTTGTTCCACTTCTCCTGACTTTCTTTTAAGCTATCTATACTTAGAAACCACTTTTTTACCTCTTGTATTCCACATACTGTCTACATAACCATAAACCAATTACATCCTTCCTAGTTTTATTTAAGCATTTCAAATGATAAACCTCATCACATATGGTTCACTTTACCACATCACACCTTTCCTTATTTTTCCAACTCTCCTACTCTATATTTACCAATATGCTTTCTCTCCTACTCTTCAAACCCCTTTATACAGAAGGAGATATACTGTACTTTCTTTCAATGGTGATCATTAAATACATATTTTCCAATGTTAGGCCTCAAAATATTATCTTCTTTCTCAAGTAAATCACTTACTTCATAAATTAAAAAATTCTTTAGTAACAAAATTACTAAAAAACAACTAATCTTATGTACAACTTAGTTATAAAGCCTTTTTACAGTAACATCCACACAACAAAAAATTCTTACTTCTTTATTTAAAGTGGCATTATGAAACACTTTCCAAACATTATCAATATTATTATATCTTTCCAAATCGAATTCGAACTCTCTCTCTCTCTTGACTCCAATTTTCTCTCCACAACCACACTGTAAGCACATAATTTTTGTAAAAAAAAAATGTCTTTCATGATAATTGCTAAAAATATAATCTTAAATTTATCTTGCAAACATAACAATCATTTCAGCACAACAAGTTTTATTGCCTCCATCTATTGATGAAAATTGTAACTAAGTAAAATAAACATCTTAGAAAGCAAAATGAGAATATCAAGAATTACAGAATAGGACATTTTGTAAAAAGTAAATAATAACTCATGGTCAGTGTGTTCGCAGCATAAAAATATAATTTTCCTAAGAGAAAAAGAACATAAAATTAAGAACAGTATATTTTTTAGGATTGATTTGATCACATTTTGTTTAGTATATGTATACTAAATAATTTTCTTTGGAGTTATATAGAAGATGTATCGAGTACTGATGATGTTAGAAGTGAAATGCTATATTAAAGCTCAAACTCTTTATTTTTCATAATATATGGGCTATTCTAATTAAGATTAATACACTTATGGTCTTTAAGTAGCATTTAGCTGAGTAGATTCTTAATGATTTCAGCATTTTATATAACATTTATTTGTATACAGAAAAAATATTGAATGTTATTCTCATTCTGTGTATCTTAATGCTGAATTTTTCATGAATGAGATGATCAGTTTCAGTATTTGTGTTATAAAGTAATTGCATTTTGTTATAAATAGATGGCTGTTCTGAATGACCCATGCTGCTTACTTGCTGCTATGGCTGATGTTTTAATATTGATCTTTAAATTGTCTGCTTGTCTGCCAATATTTACCTTTTAAATATTTGTGAAGTTATTAAAATATATAAATAAACAAAAAATATCAATAATCTAATTTTAAGACAATAGTAATTTTTTGTAATCAACATGGGTAGGATAAAAAGGTTGGCATTAGGATGGGCTTTGAGCATTCCATCATAAGATTTTCTATGAAATGGATGGCTAAAGAGTTGTGAGGCAGAGTGGTTTGAAGCCTGTTCATTAAAGTATGAAGATTGACTATCTTAATGTAGCTAAGCTTTGATTGTTTATAAGTGTGGAGATGATAATCTGGACCAACTGACGAGTGCTAGTTTAGCACAAAATATGGATATTGGTGATTATTTATTTTTTTGACATGTGTGTGATCAAGTGTATCAGTGGTATGAGATAGTGTGGATGGTTGAGGGTCATGTGAAAGTCTGAGTTCAAACCCCCTATATATTACATAAGAAGGGCAGGTATGAAAAAGCCTGTATTGTAGAAAAAATCATATTTCATAATTTTAACCAAGGGAATGTTGCCTTTGAAATAGATTGTTTTCATATTCTATTGCTTTATTTAGGCATTGGCTGCTGTGATGTGATTTATACATGATAACCAATTAGTTATTAGCACTTATAGTC
>JAQFVV010000580.1:126664-257019 GCA_028023455.1 Epiperipatus broadwayi | reverse complement strand
CTTATAGTCCTTATTCACACACACACATATATATATATATATATATATTGCACCAATCGAAAAACCCACCACCTAAACTGCAAGTCGGATTCAAACTCAGCTGAACCAAACTGAATTCAAACCCAACTCACTAGCTCAGATTAGTAGAAATCTAAATCGACGGCACAGTGCTATGCGCCAAGAAACTAGCTCAACGGTTGGTGAGGATCAGAGACCCCTGAACTGACATTAATATCTGATGATAAACTGAATAAAAATAAATTTAAATTGAATCATATGTATATGTTCGGGTTGCCAACACAGACAGTGAGGATCAACATTAAAATAATTATAAAAGAATTAAGAACTAAGAAACCAAGTGTGTTTAGAAAATATTTAATAATAATAATTTGTTTTGTTTGAATTTTAAATAATGATTATATTAATCACCTCTAGCCTTTAACAAAATTTATAATTATAATAAGAGTGGTGGTCCTTATTATATGCCAATGAGTATTATGCATTATTTTGGAAGTCTATCTGTCTATGCCACCGACAAGAAAATAAAAGGCAGATAAAGGGATGCATTAGTAAAGGAAATTATTATTCTAATTTTATACGAAAGAATGTGATATTGATTTCACATTCACAAATCCATTCATGAAGAGCAAGATACATATTTTAGGGCATAACTTTAATCTTTATTTCAAAACTTATTGACTTCGAGATAACTGAGAATTTGTTCGACTTTAATTGAAATCACTTCATCAGAATTACGAGCATCAGAGCAGGCTTTACTGTAACCAAGAGGTAATGGTGCTGACGAATTATGAGCTATAAAATGAAAGATAATCGCTGGTCGGTAGTTTAAGTCTCATGGCAGCTTGTCTTTTACAAGTCTTACTGCCCTTTTGAGATGTGGAACACGAGGGAAACCAGGCCGAGTTGTAACTACGAACCCTTGGTGGTTCCAATTATAACATGAACAGGAGAGGAAGTGCTTTCTTCCTTGATTATTTGAAATAATGTAAATATTACTACCAACAAGCATAACAGAGCAGAAGATTGCCCTACGTAAGTAACATTGAAGGTGCTGACTTGATAGTCATCATTTGAATACTAAAACCCATATAGAATGCTCTACATGATGACTTGATCAAATGAATTAAAGTCAAACGAGCTTTTAACTAACATTATTTCAAAGCATTTATCAAATTATATTAGTTATGCCCCAATCATCGTGCCCCTCCTGAATATTAATAGACAGTGAAAACAATCTGAATTAGGATGTATTTAGTTGATTCCTTTATCGACCCTTTTGCAAAAACATTTTAGATTATACGTGAATAAATAAATATTGGTTAATAGAGAGAAAACATTTTAAGATTATATATGAATAAATACCCATTGTTGAATACGAGAAAATAGCTGGGGCATAGATTAGAAATGGAGCTAATAATTAGCCAATTATAAAAATAACAAGCATTTGATCATTTTTTTTGCCTCGATGATTAATAGAACTGTATAAACCTAGTTCTAATGGGTGAGAATTACTATCAGAATTAACATTATATTATTTGCACAAAGCAAAAAGGATAAAGGAGCTCATCGAGTCGAAAGATTATTGGCATATAATTAAAAATAAACGACATTAGTAAGTCACACAAAATATATATATATATATAGTATAGTAAATGAACCACCATCGTAAGAAAGGAAAGTTAAAGACTAGAAGTTGAGAGAATTATGATATAATTTACAATAGCATAAATAAAGGGTTTTATAAAGATTATTACATTATAAACGAGAAGAGCTCTTAAAGGGAATGTAAAGTAAAGTTCGGAAACTGGCCAGAAAGCTTAAGGTTCATTATGGAAATATATTACTCATTTCTTCCGGGCTCGATCCTTAAGTTACACATCCGAGTTGGTAAAAAAATGTAGGCACCATTTGATTGATTACTTGAACAGCATTTTATTTGATTTTGGCAGCATGATTTGTCTGGAAAGAATTTAGCAGCATCATTGAAGATTCTCAAAGGGCTTCAGGAACTGTAGCCAGATTCCTGATGTTCTAGACCTTCACCATAATCGAAACACTATTTAAATTTATGATTTTAAATGCGTAGAGCTCACTGCACTTCTCTACAACAAAGATGGCTTCTCTTTCTCCAAACTTTTCAGAGCTATATATCTGTCCTCTGATGCCTTCAGGCTAGTGCTTCTTTCATTATCAATGTTTTTAGATTTACTGGTTGTTTTTAGATACATTCCTTCAATAAGGCTTTCAAACTCATTAACTTGAATTCATTTTCTAATTAGAAAATGAATTTTTAAAATCAGAAAATGATTTTAATTAGGAAATCCTTATCTTTTTTCTAATTAATAAAACTTTAACTGTTGTTTTTGGAAAGGGAAAATCTGAAAGCTTATCGAAAAAATGTAGCTTTTAATCAATAAAACTTTTACAAATTATTTAAAAATAAAATCAAACATTCCCGACGCAATGAAACTTTCAAACAATTATATATATTTAAATATTTACAAATATATACGCACAATCCACCCAGTTATAATACATATAAATTCATGAATAATTCTATCATGAATTTATTAATAAAATTAATCAATTTAAATCTGAAACTAGTTATTTGAATACACATTTATGAAATAAGTTATTCTTTATGGAAATTAGCATGGATTGAACATATAAAGCCCCATTGCATCGGAAATTTAAGGTTAGTACTAGGGTTTGAAGTGGGCTTATGGCTAGATGTCATGAAGCTAGGATTGAACTCAGATCTGACTGCTTCAATATATATATATATATATATATATAACATAAAATATATATATATATATATATATATATATATATATATATATATATATTGTACCCTCACTTCTCGATATATAATATAATTTAAAATATGACTAGCTCAATTAAATCATTATGCTCGGCTAAAATATATATAACTATTTTTAATATATTTTTTATAATACTATATCTTATTAAATTTATTATAACTTATCCAAAATTAATATAGTTCAATATAATGTACTAATTAAATAAGTATTTACTAAAATCATGAGACTATGAAGTGAAGTTACAATTGGTAATTGAATTTACATTGAACCAATGTCTTTCCAAGACACTGTCTCAATGGCATAAGAATACTATTACTTCTTTATTATCTCATTACTAACTCTACAGCACTCTTATGACTTTTATAAAATGAACTATCTTTAATAATAATAGATAAATAAATCTCAATTTTTTATTAAGGAAATATAATTAATGAATCTCAGGTTCTTCTAATTATCTTAAAGTAATAATAATTCGTGCAAATAGGAATGATAAGGGATTTAATATCAAACCTAAATACACCTAACTTATTCTAATAACAATAACTAACAATAATAATCTTTAGTGTATAGCTTAATCTTATCTATTTTATTATACTATTAATCATTAAGAAAATAAGTAAATCATATACATGTCTTTCATTTCCATATAGTATCTTAATTTTAAAATAGACCAAAATCTTATAATTTAACAATTTGTGGCAATAAATAATATTATACTCTTATATTGTGCATTATAATTACTTTGTGACCATTGTAATATTATATGTTAATGTCAATCAATTTCTATAAATTATATTAAGAAAATATTGTGTTTCTTTCTAAAAAATAATAATAATAATAAATTCATATTGTGCAAATATTATGTTTATTCAAATTATCTGTTGTCAAATGCTGTGGTGTAAAATAATGAATTCGACACACTTTTAAACAACTTAAACAAATTTATTTACATCAACTTTAACAAATAACTTATTTACACTATTTACATTTAAAGTGGAAACCAAAGAAAAAAAATAATAATAATACAAGATTTTTACACTGTTACTATTTCCATAATCATAAATAGATAATTTATACATTTCTTAAAATGTTCTATCAATAACATTTAATTAAGTTTATGACTTTAAATTTTAATAAACATCATTTGTCATCAATTAATACAAGAAAAGGTTTTATGTGAAATATCATTCATGTAGCATATATGTAAATAAACAAACTTTAATAATTTAAATGCTACTTCATTTAAGTCTTACTGCTATTTATATTATAATGTACTAATATGTATTACATTTACTATTAATATTACTCAAAGATCAATTAATGTATAAACTGATATAACTTTGTAATATAATAACACTTATTGATTATAATTATTTATGTTATTCCGATGTAATGTCATACTACATGTCTTACCAAAATATGCAATACGTATATGTTCTTTTAAAATAATATTTTAAATTATTCAACAATTTCAAATTTTATAAAGTATTATGTAAATAAAATTCTATGATTCTTTTTATATTTAAACTATTACTCTTCTTTACTTGTTATTCTTATTCCTTCCTAAAAAAACTTCTATCTACAAAAGTCATTTTAACCTTATTTAACTTCAGAAAAATAGATGACCAATTTTAAAAAAAAATAATAATTATCCCAAACTCTCTTATACCTCATCATCTATATACGATAAACCTTCAATCAAAATATAAATTTCTACATAAAATTAACTTAACTTATCTAATAAAATAAAATAAAATATAGATTTTTATTATATCTCTTACTAACTTGAAAAGGAAAAAAATAAATAACTTATACTAATATAATAAATCTAATTCCTAATATTGTAACAAAAAAAACATTAAAATTTATTCACAAAAGAATCATATAATTATTTCTAGGTTCTCATATTACGTTGTACTAAATTTACATCATCAATTTAAAGTATGCATATTAAAATAAAACTGTTATTACTAACATTATGCGTGTATATTTTTAAATATTTATCCATCCATTCAACAATCAAATAACATTTGGTTGATCTAAAGAAAACATAGCAAATACATCAAATTATTATTATTACATAATTTTTTACCATAAATGATACTTTAATGTACAGTCTGCCACACGATGTCCTCCAGGATTACAGTTTTACAAGATAATTTCACATTTACACTCAACAATTATTCTTTAAAATATTACGTGTTGTATAATTATAAAATAAACTTTATGCAATGAAATGTTATATTAATATTTAGCTTTTTTTTTAAAAAATGTAAATGTACCTTTCCT
This sequence comes from Epiperipatus broadwayi, assembly GCA_028023455.1. NCBI lineage: Eukaryota > Metazoa > Onychophora > Udeonychophora > Euonychophora > Peripatidae > Epiperipatus > Epiperipatus broadwayi. Next base: position 251,884 of record JAQFVV010000580.1, on the reverse strand, counting down.
ATCTTTAATAAATCAATAATTAATTAAATATTTATGTTAGTTAATAAATAAAAACATATTACATAAAATCCAACGGTGTCTTCTTTCACCCATAATTGTTCTTTTTCCTAGGCACAAATTTTCACCAAACATTACTTCCTTTTCCGGTACATCACGTGTTTTTAAAAGTTTTTTATGAAAAAATGAAAACGTTCTTTTTTAAAAAAAAACAAATAAAAGTAAAAGTCAGTTCCACCATAAAACAAAATAAAATTAAAATAGTTTATGAGATCCGGATTCATTTCTTTTAAAGATGAAAAAAATATTATTTAAAAGTTATTATTTTTAGAATTAGTCTATAATTTATAAAGTTCTTATTTAATTATTTTAAAATTGACTTGGATATCCACGTATATTTTATTTGCGCATTCCTTAACAAATATCTAGGTAAGATTAATTTTAGATTCTTCTGTACGACCAGCGTTCAGACTTTCTAATATAATAATTTTTATTTATAGGTTCTTCTCTGCCAATTAAACTTTCGATTTATTTGCCTTTTAAAACTATCAAAATTTAGTCTTTTAAACCATAAAGACTTAACAAGGCAAGTATTTATGTAATCATTATTATTTACCATCTTTACTAAGTTATATACTTAGATTTATAATTTACAAATACTTTCTTCATAAAGAAGTATTTCTCATTCTTTTAAATATCTATTTTATAAAAATTAATTACAATCAGCTTTTAAATTTATATAAAGTCCAACACATTACTTTTATGCATCTAGTAACTCTCCTAGTTAATCCAGCGTTTGTTAAATTTTTAGTATAAAGTCTCCAATACATTTTATCCTTATACGAAGTTTTCATGACTATTTGATAGTAAATTGAGCTTCAATAGAAACGATCAATAGGAAATTATAATAAATTAACACTGCATATTTGTCGGTAAAACTTTTATAAATTATTTAAAACTACTCTCTTATAATTTTAAAACGATTACGAGAGCGTCTATAATTTTACTTAGCTATCTCTAATAGCACACTTTACTTTAAAAATTACAATCACAATCCCCCTCTGAACAATTGAACCTTGGTTTTATACCCGAAGAAACTCCCCACTTGATTGGTAAATTAAACAATCAACTTGCTAGCTTATTTACATATTTTACCAACAATACAGAATTAAAAATAAATAATGACTTATTTAATATTTATTATTTATCACATTATTAAATTCTTAAATTAATCTTTATCGTTTATTTAAATCCATTAAACATTTTTTAAAATATACTTTCTTACTTTATTTCACTTTTGACTTTTATAAAATAATTTTTATAAACAAATTAAGTCTATTTTTATTCGTTATGTTTTTTTTTAAACAGTATTTAAAAATCAGATTTAATGTTTCACATTAATTATCTTTATTTTTATTTCGTGATAGCCAATATAATATTTATAAATTTTATAACAGAATTTTAAAATAGTTTTGCAACTTTACTAAAAAACTCACAAGCATGTGTGTATGTGTCTAACTAACATCTGTTTTACAACACAGCTACAAACGCTTGTAATAATCTAAAAATAAACTAACAATTTCATTTTTAAAAATAAATATTTTTAAAATAAATAATATCTTATAACAACTTTTAAAATAATAATTCGATATTATTAAAATCAAATATTAATCTTCTATTATGTACTACTAATAATTAAAATATTTATATTCACTTATTAAATATTAATCTTTATCAACAATAAATATATGCATTTAATTTTAACTTGTCTTTTTTAAAAACTTTAACTTTAAACATTTATTTATTAAATTTATTAATGCAGTATTGATTATGGCCAGTTTTCCCAACCATATACTATTATCATCCCTATTGAAACATCTCTCTCAAACATCAGCACAATTTTCACATATCAAATATTCATAGATTACTTTAATTACACTTTTTAAAAGATTGTTATAAATAAAATTAACATCATATAGCTAAATATATCTTAAATTTAAAATTTTTAATAGATTGATACAACAATTTATGGAGACCCATACAAAAGGGCACAATATATATAATATCTGTTAATTAAAAACAATATTGTAATTATAATTGAAATAATATTTTTAACGGTTTAAAAACAATTACAAACAATCCTTAAATCCGCAGAAGTACTTCCAGTTACTTTCTAATCTGCCTCAACTGCCATTAAATTCAAAAACCAAAAACGGAAGCAAACATTATCAATTCAAATTTCACGAATCTCGTATTTTAATGTTAGAAGCTTGTCGATTTATTAAATGCATTTTATTCCTGTTTATAAAAATTGCCTCTTTAATTTTTCTTTTACTATGGTTTCTCTTTTCATGAAGAATTTTTCACATTTTCAAAATTAAATTTAAATTTATATTTACATGTTTTTTCATGATCAAAAAAAACTGAAGGAGATATTAAATCACCATTATTTTTATTTTTTACATGCTTATATAACAATTCATGTTCCTTCAATCTTTTCTCAATACTGCACCTAGATTCACCTATATATGGCAGCATACAATCACAAAAAATTTGATATATGACATTACTTTTTTGAATTGATGACATTTGCTTCCGCTTTTGGTTTTTGAAGTTAATGGCAGTTGAGGCAGGTTAGAAATTAACCGAAAGTATTTCTGCGGATTTAAGGATTGTTTGTAATTGTTTTTAAACCGTTAAAAATATTATTTCAATTATAATTACTATATATATATATTGTAACCTCTTAATTGTTTAATTAAACTGATTGAGGATATCAAAGCATATATTATAATCCAAAATTTTAAATTTCAGATAGAAAATTACCTTAAAATTCAATAATCAAGAATCTAAAAACCCAGGTTCGAATCCCATACTAATACTGTCACTGGTCAGGCCAGCAACACCTAAAGAAAAGGGAAGAATAATACTTCTCAAAACATTGCACATATACTATCCTGTTTGATGTGCTATTACTAACAGTTGAATGTATTTGGAATATATAAAGTTAAATTTTTCTAAAGACATTCAATACATATATTACATGATGGAAATAGTTCAATATAAAAATACAACTTGACAAATAATTTAATATATGAGATTTAAAGAGAGAGTTCAGTGAGGATAAGATATACATATTTTTTATTCGTAATTATTTATTTTAACAGTTATATACATTTAATATAAATGATTTTTAATAAATACAAACCCACATACTTATATAATTATGTTAGATTTATGTAAAAGTTAAAATATAAAGAAATCTAATCTTAGTTTTTTTTTTTTTATATTACATTGATCCTTAAAAAGATTAATATGTTTTTTTCTACACTGAATTCTGATAAATAAATAACAGTAAAACAATGTATTTTTTATAAAATAATATATTTTAAAGATTATAATAATAATAAATAGTTCAGGAATAAATACTATTATTAAAATATTTTAGTTTAAATTAATTAAAAAGATAAAATATTTTAAATTTCAATTTAAAATTGTTTAAACTTGATTGATTTTAAAATATTTATTAATTTTATTATTATTGAATTTTTGACAGCATATTAATTATTTAGAATTGGTGGTAGATTTTCAATTTGTTGACCAATGAAATGCAATTAATTTGATTTTTTAAGTCATGCTGTCTAGACATATAAAAGGAAAAAATAGAAGAACTAGGAGGGAAAAAGAAGGAAGAAAGTGAACCATTGTTTTACTTAAAAATTTGTAAAACAATAAAATTTAACATATTTTGTTTTTGTAAAAAGTAAAATAAGTGAGTTAAATGCTGCAAAAAAAGAATATAATATATTTAATAGTAATTTAAAAGGATGGAGTAACTTTAAATCAGTAGTATTATAGCCTGAAACTTCAATTCACAAATTAAAAATGCTATTGAAGAATAAGTGCAAGAACATATTATTGTTATTACTAATTGGAGAAACCAGGAAGAATAAGGATTCTCAACTTCAATTAATTAAAAGGTGAAAATACTTTCACATAAGAAAATGTTTTGTTTATCTCTGCTTTATTGATTAATTTGAATAATAACTTGATTATGAAGAGCAACAAACATAAATACAAAGATATAATTTATATAAAGTAATTAAAATAGATTCTGAACTTTAAAATAGTTTATGACGGGAAATGGAATGTCAACTGAAAATAATATTAAAACTAAAGTAATTTGCATTACTCAGATTAACTTTATAAAATTATAAAGAAGAGATATTCATCCTATATTTGATAATTAAAGAATATTAAGTAAACCAGTATGTCACATGTGGGATGTCAAACCCACAAAACTTTGAAAACTCTTTAACTATGTTCTAGGACAACTTTGTAAGTTATATACCTCACCTAATAGCTTTCACTGTATAGTAAATAATTTATTGACAAAAAGTGATTTCTTCATTGGTCGTCCACCAATCCACATAAAGGTTCAAGGTGAGCTTCCTCTGGCAAACTGCCATAAGGATAGGGTTTCATTATGTCTTACAGGGAAGTGTCAAACCTGTAATACTTCCACCTCTAGTTGTTTCAAAACAGGCAAAACTCTCCATACAGTAATGCCACTCAGGGCAAGCCAGAATAGTGCTTTTATATCCAAGGCTCCTCACTGATGAAATCCACAAGCTAGGAACTAGTCTGGGATATTGGATGAGTAGGCACCAGATAGGAATTTCATAAACCTTCTGGCATCCATGAATTACTCTGGCTTGCACTGAGTGGCATTACTGTATGAAGAGTTTTGCCTGTTTTAATAACAGTTATGAGCAAGCATAAAAAATGTTGATCATGTGATACTAGTTTTTTTCCTGTTTCTGAAATGAAGCCAAGCAATATACTTAGCCAGCTAAGAGAAGAGAAAGTATTCAACTTCATTTCAACTTCTTCATACATTTGTTTTTCAGGGAATTCAGGTTCACATAACCTGTTAGTAATTTCTATCATTTTCTGACTCACAAAACAGAATAAAGTGGAAATTTTAACTTTATCACCAGTTCCATTGATAAAGAAAAAAATTGCAGCTGTTGCACATATGAGGGACAACATGATAGATTCCCTGTGTTGAATATGCTGACCTGAGGCAGGGCTATCAATCTACAACTTCTTTTGAACTAAATCTGTTTGGAGTATATTTTCTGTGGCTTCTATCCTATTGACTGCACCAATCTTATATACCCAGGCATGGCCTAGCTAAATGAAGATGGGCCTGATGACTTTCTTGCTTAGAAGATCATGTGCTGAAGTAAAATCCATTATACAAATATCAAACATGAATGAGAAAAAGAGAATTGTAGACATAACCATGTATTTCATTTCAATTTATGTACATATATACATACACAAAGAGTTATAAGGCATACTACATAATAAAACGTCAAGATATCTTATAAATCAAACCTTGCCTTGTTTTGGAACTTCCAAAAGAAAAAATCTGATTATACCTGTTTCATCAAAAATAAGAATTTTCAACCTTGTTATTGTAATTTACATCTTTTTAGCTTCCATTGTTTTTTTTTTTTTTTTTGGAGTAGCAAGATGTTTAGCATTTTTAATTCTGGCATGACCATATATGATCTATTTTTAATCCTATAGAATCATATATGATCTTTTGTCTAAACTCTAGAATTTACAGAATTTATTAGCTAAGAAATTCCAAAATTGTTACTTACAAGTCATGTCACCTCTTGATAAAACATTAATGCATATCTTAAACCTTTCCTATAGATAAATACAAAGTATTTATTATCTGCATTCATGAATACTTAACTATTAACTTTCATTTATAATTAGATACCAGCAGTTTATGTATATATACACACATACATACAAAATGTACTTTGCATTTGTAAAATTTACTCTTAATGTATAAAAATGTGTAGGCTGTTAGATTCTATTATGCTAGGGCACATCAGTTACATGAATCATGGATGAGTTAAGTACTATTGATTTTTTTTTCATTTATATTTGTAATTCAAATTTGCTTAAGTTTATATATCTGCATAAAAAAGTGATTTATTTCTTTTTTATATACTAATACTGATGCACTTTTGGAAAAGTTTACCATACTAATAGCTCTTATATTTGTTGCTGCTTTGTTTATATTGTGGTGTAATTATGCATGCATTTTTACATAATTTAGTCCATTTAAATATTCAATTTATTAGATAATTAGACAAAGATAATAGATTTACTAATAGTTCTACAAAACTCCTTGAAAGATCTGAAAATGATGCAAATGATTGGAAAAAGATTCTTGTTTACAAATACATGGAACATGCTAGTATGGCCTACGGACTCTACATAAATATTGGACCTGATATATCCATATTATAGTGTATCGTAAATGAAGTAGAGTCCCTGATGCAACATGCTGGATCCTGCTAGGAGGCAATGATTTCACACCACATGGATACCAGATCTGATAAGTCAGCATTATAAAGCCAACCTGAAAAGGGGTGGGCAATACCAACAAAATGAAATGCCACTTGTACATCAACCTGTTAGTGCAGTTAATGGCTCTGCCATACATCTACCAGACCTAAGACATCCACATTACCAAGCCAGCCTTGGAAGAAGCCAATACCAGCAATGAATTTGAGCCAACATTAGCAAAGTGTATTTAGTATTCATCTGTACAAATTTTGTTATGTCAATAAATATATTTTTTAAATAAATACTAATAACAATTTATATCATTGTAAATGTAGATAACTTTGATGTCTTAAGATTTTCAAAAAGTTTACTAGATTAAGAATGTAATATATATATTAAGGCTACAACCTTAAAACAATGCACCTGAAAAAATGACAGTCGTTTTTTCAGGTGCATAGTTTTAAGGTTGTAGCCTTAATATACATTACTTTAAGTAACGAGTATGCGCTTTATAAATATAATTATTAGATTAAGAATGGCAATTTTTTTGTTAAAAAACAACTCTAACTTGCTACAAAAATCTACATTTTTAATCTAATGAATAATTTTTCTATGGATTTTTTCTTTTGAATCAATTCATTCCTGTAATGGTTTTGCTAATCTATTTTATTAAATTATGTTACATTAAATTTATATTTTTTTATTTAATTAATTTAAGCATTTTTTTAAGATATGCTTTAGTAAGAAGATTTTTGTTTTAATGCACCATTTATCTGTATGTCATTTAAAAAGTTAATGTATGTTGGAGATAATTTTAATTTTTAAAACTTTATGAATAACCTTATTGTCAATAAATAATGCAAAATTATTAATGTATTGTTTTTGTTCTTATCTAATTATCGCGTAATTTCCAAGATTAAGAAAGTACTATGTGATGTCAGGCATATATTTTTATTCTTTTTTTCTTATTGTAGACACATATATGTTAGCTTAGGAATTCCTCTGTATTAATTACTGGTAAGTCATCAATTTGTTGCAAATTAAAAATGGATTTATGACCTTTTTTAAATATCAAAACTAAAAATATTGCATGTATATACTTTAAAATACCTGTCACTTATTATGTTATCATTTTGTGGATTAATTCTAACATTAAAATTATTAATTTCTAAAATTCCTCTGCGATAGTATCGATATGTTGAACAGCAGATATATGTTTATTATCATATTCAATTGCTGAAACAAAATTGTCATTTTGTTTAGTTTCAGAAATGGATCGTTGTTAAAAACATTTTTTTTTTCTGACATACTAAAAATTAAATTATCTAATTCTTAACTCCATCTGGATCCTTTTGTTATCAGGTGGTATAATAGTTTGTGATATATATATATAAATATAAGCTTGCCTTTACAGTACTGAAGAACATTGGTGTTGATAATTGTTTGGTTGCTTTCGTGTTTACCAAACTATTTTAAATAACTATCGAACAGTCCTCTAGCTACCAAGTTCGATAACTTTTATAATAAGACTTATTGTAAAAGTTATCGATCTTGGCAGTTAGAGGGTTGTCCAATAGTTATTTAAAATAGATGGTAAATTTCACATGACGTTATATTTATTCATTATTAAAATATTATTTATCATTACATACATACATATATTGTTTATGCCATTAAGGTTGAGAAATATTTAATGATTTATATAAACTATTGTTGCCGCTTTCTTTTTATATTCCTACATATTTATATATAATGATCATAATTGGGCAATTACCTATGTGTTTAAACTTTTATTATACAGTTTTATTGACCTAAGGACAAAATTTAAAAAGCTTTAAAATGCATTGTATGTGATAAAAAGTGTAAATAAAAATTATATTTATATTCGTATAGATTCTCCGCTGGCAGATATTTGTTCATTGTAGATTTTATTACTTATAAATTTAGCAAAAAAAAAAAAAACATCTAAAAATTACTTTTTAATTTTATTTTTGTAGACATCAGAGTAGACATCCACATGTGCATATACATGCATGTATATACACTCCTTTATGCTAGCTTGTGAGATCAATTCGGAAATCTTGCGGAAAAAATAAGCAATTGTAATGAATTTCTATGAGTTAAAAGTTAATTCCATACATTAAATTCAAAATATATAAAAATAATTATTTAAGAAAGTAAAGCGTAAATTGAAAAAAAAAAGTTTTAATTATTAAATAAATATTAGCCTCTAATCAAATTTATAATATATAAACATTTCAGTAGTTATAATTTATAAATATATATCTATAACTTTTTGCCCAGCGGCAGAATATTTCTTAAATTACAATTTGTTGAATTAAAAAAAAAAAAAAAACATTAAGAAAAAAAACCCCACTAACAACAAAAAGACATTTAAAAATATTTTTAAAAATTAACTTAACACAATGCAAACTTTAAAATTGATTTTTAATGCACTTTATGTTTAATTATTATATTTTTTTATGTTTGTAACTTTTAATGAATATAAGACTTTGAATTCTTTTTAGAGGCACTATTAATTTGTTTTTAAAATCACACTTTTTTAGTTTTTTAGCTAAATGCAGTGAAATTATATAAAATTAAATATAATATAGAGATGAATGCTGTAAATTCTATAATAATATAAGTAAATGATCAAATTTATTTTTTGTCTTTTACCAGTTTATGTTTGCAATAAAACTGGCTATTATCTTGAATGAGTCACAAATTACAAGTTCATTGATTTAAAATTGAAAAAATGAATGATACTTTAAACTAATGTTTAATAATCTATGATTCTATAAAGTTGATTGCTAAATGTGCAAAGCACGTGATCATTTATTTCTCAAAATAATTTACAATTAAACAATTACAATAGCTATTACAATCATCACATTTTTATTGAGACAAAATAATTTTATTAATAATTTTAATGCCCAAATTAGATCAAATGAAACACTATCAGTTTCAAGGCTCCTGACAGATGAGAGCCATAAATTGGAAACTAGTATGAGGATATTGGATGAATAGAAACTGGATAGGGATTTTATACACAAATCTTTTCCACTCAGTTTGGAATTTTGTCTACTGTTTCAACTGCTTGTATAAGCATAGAAAATGGTGATTATGTGATGTTATAGTTTGTTTTTGTGCATGATCAAATTATGTTACTTGCTATACTGAATAATACAATCTTTTTGTTGTATTTTTATTTGTTATAAATAAAAATCTTTACTTTGAATATGTCATAAATAAAGCACTGGAAGTCTTGCAAAGTCACTGAAAAAAAATTAAATAAAGTACATTAATGATTCTTAAATTCTATAATCGCAACATAGTAGTGTACATTATAATAAATAAAATTACAAAGAAATAAAGTCATATGTCACATGACTAATTTAACAAACTTATATTACAGATGTTATATATAGAGATTGCAAATAAGCTCTTAACAAGCTTTACAGAATATCCCCAACTCCAGTCCGGTTTCTGCTACTGGCTTTCTCAGTGAGGTGCTAGGATATTCAAACACTTTTTCTGCTAGGATATTCAAGCATTCTAATGCTAATGCATGGATATACTAGCACTTCACTGAGGAAGCCAGTAGCAGAAACTGGTCTGGGATTGGGGATATTCGTCAAAGCTTGTTTAGAACTTATTTGTGAGCTCTATATATAACATTACAATAAATAAACTCTATAGTACATTTTTTGTGGGAATGTCACACTTTTATTTTTGGAAGACATAACTTGAATGAAGTAACTATCTCATGAGATCATCAATGTTACAAAATAATCACAATTTTATGACCATCATTTTTTTAAAATGGCAGTTGTTTCTTAAAATTAAGTTTCAATTTTTTTAAAGAATATGATAGCAATAATAGATTGTAAAACAAAACACTGGATATAAATAAATAATGATAATTATGGTTAATCCTTGCATAAAGGTTCATCAATAAACTGAGTAAAGATGTTTATATAATAAAATATTAATCAATAATTTTAAACAGGTTATATGTGTAATGATATTTGATTTCATATATATGTATATTAACTAACATTATAGTTACAATCAGTTAATATATTTTGATTCCTATAACTTAATATTTGATTTCGTTTTATTACTTACAAAGGTTTAAAAGTAATATTTTGTCTCTGTCTTTGTGCATTAAATTATTAGTTAGAATTACAAATGCTATATTTTCAACTTCTTTAAAGTTTAAATTTACCCATTTCCAACACTTGTAAGCAAACAGTGTATGTTGTATTTTTTGTTTAATGACAATGAATATAGATGTGCATGTTTATATTGAATAGCTTTTGGAAGTTAGTTTGCTTCTATTCATTTGTATGAATGTCTAATTGCAGTTGTTATTAATATATATATAATCTGTGATATTTCATTATTTTTACATGCAATAATTAATGCTCAATAAAAATATGAATTTACTAAGAAAATAACTCATCTTTGTATATTTTTATTACTTTATCCCTTTTATGTTAGATGCATTTTTGTGTAATTATAATTTTTAATTAATTCAGCAGTGTGTCACAATTAAAATCTATTTGATTTGAAAGACTAAACCTCTAGGCATTATGTTTTGGAACACCCTTATGTTATTTATTTATTGCTAAATTTTATTATTATAATTATTTTGATGTTTTTATTAGTTATTTTTTGATAAGATAAATGCCTAAGTTTTGATGATATTGTTACGTTTAAGGTAAATTTTATTAAAATCATATGCCCAAATAAAAAATTCTTAGATATAAAATATCAGCTTTAAAAATAAAATAACTTGATATTAAAACAGATCTTTTTTTGGAAACCTTTAGATTAAAAAATATATTTAGTGAAAAAAATATTGCTAGTAATATTGTTCAGATTGAGAAGAATTATTTTTAAAGCATATTTAAATATGCAAAATTAATTATAAAAATATTAAAAATGGAACTTTCTAAATAAATTAAAAACATCGAAATATAATGAGAAAATTACTAACAGTTAATCATTAATTATTTGATGTAAAATATATATTTTAATTGATTTTGTCCTAAGTAAAATATATTCAAACAAAGCTACGAATTAAACATCATATATATATATATAATTAAAAATAAATATATATATTACTTTTTTAAAAGAGAATCTCAAGAATAAATATAAATAGTTTTCTTTCTGCAAACATTAGTGAAAATGTCAAAGAACAGATATGGTGTGATGCATTGTGACTTCTCCTTATATGGAGTCAGGAATCTCTCAGCAACTATGCTCAGAGAAACCTGTTAGCCACTTTACCTTCTCTTTCCATTTTCCAGCCTAAGTTTTTTCATATCCTTATTCATCCCATTTCCACAACATAATCTTCATCATCTTCATAGCCTTAAATCTAAATCCCCCTTATCTTCTCCCAAACCCAGAATAAAAATCAATAACCCACTTTCTGTATAATCACTTTGTTTATATTTATTCTTCCACAATTTTTTTTGTATCCTTTCTTCTTTCAGACATTTACATAAAAATAATAAACACCTATTTTTTTATGCTTTCCTTACACAACTTCCAGACTAAATCACCCATATTTTTCCATTTATGTGTATATTTCCTTGTTGCTAAAATCCCATTCTAACCTTAAACAGTAAACTATTATCCTTAATATTATCATAAATTATCTTGCACCCAATATGACATTTACTTCTATATATATTTAAACACTGTTTACTCTCTATACTAGTTCTCCATCTCTCCAGCTTTCTATTCTTTATTAATGCATCTATCCTTCTATATCATTTCTTACCATTATAATACTCAACAATTCTCCTAACACAATCACTCCACCTTTTGTACAGGTGTACCAACATAAATTCTTTATCCAAATCTTCTGCATATCACATTACCTTTCTCACCTATCATGGTGCTTGCCCTTTATTTATAACCCAATTAAATGCTATATTGGCTATTTTTTTATTATCCATAAACTGCAATCTATCGAACATTGATGTAAGGTGATGTGATACACTGTGACTTCTCCTTTAACAGAGTCAAGAATCTCTCAGCAACTATATCCAGAGAAACCTGTTAGCTACTTTACCTTCCATTCCCCACTCTAATTTTTCTCATATTCTGCTCCATCCCATTTCCACAACATAATCTTTGTCAACTCTATAGCCTTTTTATCTAAATCCTCCTTATCTTTTCCCAAACCCAGCATAAAAAAACAATAATCCACTTTCTGTATAATCACTTTTTTATAATTATTTTTCCATAACTTCATTATCTGTACCCTTTCTGTTTTCAAACATTTACATTCAATTAACAAATACCTAATATTATCTATTCCTTCTTTCCACAATTTACATGCAAACTCACCCATATTTTTCCATTTACATGTATATTCTTTTGTTGCTAAAGATCACATTTGAGCCATAAAAAATAAATGACTTTCCTTACTATTATCATACATTAACATGCACCTAATGTTCTGTTTACTTATATATATATATATATATATATATATATATATATATATATATATATATATATATATATATATATATATATATATATATATATATATAAACTCTTTTTAATCTCATATTAGTTCTCCATCTTTCTCTCTCCCTATTCTTTATTAATGAATCTATTCTTTTATCTTATTCCTTACCACTATAACACTCAACAATCCTCCTAACACAATCATCCCATTTTTTTGTACAAATATACTGATATAAATTATAAATCCAAATCTTTTGCATACCACATAACCTTTTTCATCCATCTTGTTGCCTGCCCTTTACTCATAATGCAATTAAATACTATTTTGGCTATTGTTTTATTATCCATAAACTGAAATCTATGGAAAATTTTCATTTTGCTTTTTGAATCTCTCATATAAAAACTTGACCATCCCATTTTTCCTTGAATTGCCTCCCTTGCTGTCCATACATCTGTATCCAATGCATATCTTGCTACTTCCTTTTGTACTATTTCTAAGCAATCTAATACTCTTTTACTATTACATAATGCATCATTACCATATGTTAACTCTGCTACTGCAACTCCCATATAATTCTAGCTACATCGTATTTATTATATCAAAACACTGTTAATTTCCTTATAAATCCCTTTCTTTTCTTTGCTTCATTTATCATTTTTTCTCCCATTCATCCCAACAATTTTTCTGATTACTTAAGATAAGTCCCAAATAACTATATCTATTCACCACATCTAACTTAATATCACCAATAGAAATTCTACATCTTCTTTTCCCTGTTTAACTATCATTATATTTGATTTTTCTTCACTAAATTTAAACCCCATCTCTTTGCCCACTCTTGCACATATTCTTAGTTATAACTTCCATATCTTCTCTTCTTTCTGCACATAAAAAATATCATTCACACAAAAAAAGACATGACAAAGTATATATTCCCTTGACACCTATTAACAGTATCTCTATCCCTCTTTCTAATCGTTCTATTGCTCTTTCCATTTCACTCAAATACAACACAAACAAAATAGGTGGCATAGGACATCCTTGCCTTAGTTCCACCCCATTTTTAACTTTAACTGATTCTATATTTCCTAATTGATATGTATAGTAATTATTTTCATATAATTTCTTAATAATATCAGTAATAGTTTTAACAAGGCTGTAAACCTTAGCAATGAGCATCTGAAAAAATCGTCACTAGGGACCTCTGTAGGTCTTTAAAACACAAGAAGGGATTCTCTTTGGGATTCTCTCTTTTCTTCATAGCATAATCATGTGTTTTAAAGACCTACAGAGGTCCCTAGTGACGATTTTTTCAGACGCTCATTGCTAAGGTTTACAGCCTTGTTAAAACTATTACTGAAATAATAGTGAGTGTTTAATAAAATTTATAATTAATAATATCATTTCATCCATTCCCAAATTTACTAAACTTACACATAATCTATTTTTATTTCTTCTATAATATGCTTTCTCTATATCTGTAAATCTCATATATAACTTTCTACGTGAATTCCTACTCATATCCATAAGTTGTGTAACTACAAATAAACAGCCTCCTATACACCTATTTAATCTAAAACTTTCTTTCATATCTCCCACTGCATTATTCCCTTCCATCCATTTTACAACTCTTTTAACCACCATATATAAGAAAACATTATATAAAACTGATGTTACCACTATCGGTCTATAATTATTTAACTTTCTATGATTCTTACCCTTTCCTCTAAATAATAATCTTACTCTTGTATTATTCCAACTGCTCAGAAAAACTATTCTGCATCATCTTATTGAAACAGGATAATAACTTTACATTTGCTCTATACCATAAATTCATTACCATCTTTGCTGGCCATCCATCTAAATCTCTTGCCTTTCCACTTTTCAATTTCTTCTCTACCTCATACTTTATTTTTTGTAAACCTGTTATTCCCCTTACTATATGATTTAATGTTTTCTATCACTCTTTCCATCACATCTAACATCTTTTCTATATTCATTACACATCTATTTAAGATTCTCTCTATGTTTTCACTAGACCTATACTCTATTCCATCATCATCTAGTAACACTCTCTCTCCTTAACATTTCTTCTTTTAGTGTAATTCCAAAATTTTTTACTCCCATCTTTTTCACTTTTATTAACATCCTCCAACAATTTACTATTCAATTTTATTCTTTCTCTATAATTATATTTTTTAGCCAACTTCTTCTGCTGACTGGTCCTGACATCTAGACAAATATTTGCAACTTAAATCTTAATTTGTAAGTGGTTTTGTATCATGAAACATCTAAGATTACATTTTTATTGAATGTTTATTATTAGTTTCCTGACATCACAGTGGCAGAATATATGTTTTGGAATATATTTTAATAGTAAGGACTATTGGTTATGTTTATAAGATCATTATTCCTCTCTCCAATCTGTATGTTGAGTCAACTCTAAACCCATGTCTATAGTATGTAGTGATATATTATATGTTATTCACTGCAAATATTTTAATGTGATAGTATATTTGGATCACAAGTTATGACTTGAAATGTGACCATATCCTTTTACCATCACAAATCATATTCAATGCTACTTCTGAAGTCCTAAAGACTTGAAAAACTATTTGAAAACATTACTGCAACTCATATTTTCACTTCCATACAGTTTAAATTATTTGAAATATTTCAGCAGGTTTTCCCACTTTAAAATAAAAATTAAAAGTATGTAGGTCCTTCTAGAATGATTTAAAGTATAAAATACATTGTCATCTTTCATGACATAACTCATAATTCACACAAACTTATATTCTATTTTTTTTGTTAATAGCCAAAGACATTGTTACCTAATATACAGGGACTGATTTAGAGATATTGCAGGTAATTTGGAGAGCTAAGCAGTCATCATTTATCTTTTTACTGAGGCATCTGGTGCTTATATATAAAAAAATTCTTTCATAATTTATATTTTCAGGGTTTCATTATCTCTATGTTTTTGCTTTTAATGTGTGATAATCCATTGATCTAATCCTGAAAGATGTAGGGCCTACATAAAAAAATCATATTCTTAGATTTATAAAAGGCACATTATTATTAGTTATGGAGAAAAATATTGTATTTTTATTTACATATGCCAATAATTTTACTTTTATTAACATTATTAATTGTTTCTTTTACATAAAATGTACTAGTTTTATTTTTGCTTTGTTGGATTGTTTTTATACTTATTTGTTTACATCATTAAATAAGGCAAAACTCTCCATACAGTAGTGCGACTCTATGCCAACCAGAGTAATCTATGGATGTCAGAAAACTTGTGCATAAAATCCCTATCTAATGTCTACTCATCCAATATCCCCAGACTAGTTTCTGGCTTGTGGCCATCGTCAGTGAGAAGCTTTGGATCTGAATGCACTGACGATGGCCACAAGTCAGACACTAGTTTGGGGATATTGGATGGGTAGGCATTAGATAGGGATTTTATGCACCAGCCTTCTGGCATCCATTGATTACTCTTGTACGCACAGGGTGGCACTACTGTGTGCTAGTATAAGAGATGGTGATCATGTGATGATCATATGATGTTTAGTGGTTTAACACCAATCTTGCCTAATAGGATAGTGGTGGATTTGGTTGTTAAAGAGCCAAAGACACCAAAATGTATGGGGCTAAACCGAGTTCAGATACATATGATTATATACGCTATTGAGTTTAGATTAAAAATATTATTGTGTTTTTAATTTCATTCCCATGGTTTTGTAGTTAAGTAGAGATAAAAGGTGGTTGCTGGAGGATTGCATTCAATCCAAGATCTAAGTGCAGTGCTCTTAGATCCAGGGCTCCTCCCTGACAATGGCCACAAGCCAGAAACTTTTCCAGGGATATTAGATGAGTAGGCATTAAATAGGGATTTTATGCACAAGCCTTCTGGCATCCATTTATTACTCTGGTTGGCACAGGGTGGTACTACTGTATGGAGCGTTTAGCCTTGTTTAATTACAATTATGTGCTAGTATATGAGACGGTGATCATGTGATGTTTACATCATTCTCTATTTTTGGTTCTCCAACATAAATCTAAATACGTTTTTTTTTTTTTATAAAGAAATAATCGATTGGTTTTATTTCTTGAGATCTCTAGTCTTTCATTATAAGACTGCAGAAATAGAGTTTGAATTAGATCATTTTTAAGAATAACCTTTAATATAATTTATTTTTTTTTAAAAAAACTAGATCTTATAAGGTCTCAGTTCCAGACATTGTTATTTAATCTACTGAAAGTTTTCAGTAAAATAATAAAAAATGTACAATTTCAATATTTATCTTTTGAAGTAAAATTCTTATACAGGGCCGGCGCTGGGTACTAGGCGCCCGCATGCAAATTTGCTTTTGGCGCCCCTGTCAATATGTATGTTTACTAAGGTGACCCGACCGTGTCCCATGGCGTTTTAAAAAAGTCATGATTTTTAGAAAGAATGCACGATGTAATGCTATTTTTGATATCAAAAATAGCATAAAATTGATTGTTAAATTATATATTATTTCATACAAATGGTTTGTATGAAATAATATATAATTTAACACGGCAAATTTAGATGTTAGAAAAATTTGCAGAAATTTTAAAAATAATGTGTTTGTTAAAAATAGACAGAGTGATTCAAATATATATATATATATATATATAATAAATTTAAAAAAAATAATGTTTGAGATTAAAATATTTAAATGTTTAAAATAATTTTCGAAAAACATTTACATATTTTAATCTCAAATATTTTTTTTTTAAAATTTCATATTTATTATTTGCATCACTGTCTGTTTTTAACAAACCCATTATTTTTAAAATTTTTGCTAATTTTTCTAACCTCTAAATTTATGCAAATATTATCAAATTTAATAATAAATTTACAATTTATAAATGAAATAATTTTAAAAAAAGATAATATTACAAACATACATATTTAATTTATTATTATTAATGTACGCTATATCTATATAAACGCTCCATATAAACCAAATTTTTAATCAGCCCCCCCCCCCGGTCAATGGTGTCCCGTTTTACCAATGTTAAAATCTGGTCACTTTAATGTATACCACCTACATGTTATAAATATTAGTGTACAAAATCTTTCTAAGGGAAACAAACAAGGCAATGTAAATAAATAATTTTTAATATTAAAAAAAAAAGAAAATACAGTTAAAAAAAGTAAATGCATTACAAAACATGTTATAATTATAATAATTTTATACTCCTTGACTTCATATTAATAAACCTTGATATGATTGTATTTATTTCCAGTTCTGCACAAATATCATTTTCAATAGCAATTAATGCCAAATTAACAAGCCGTTTTTGTGACATAGTTGTTCTCAAGTAAGTTTTAATTAATTTTAACTTAGAAAAAGAGCGTTCACCGCTTGCAACACTAACAGGTAATGTTAATAATATTCTTAAAGCTATTGATAAGTTTGGCATAGATAAATTATTAGAAACTATAAAATTAAGTGTTTCGAAAGGGTTTTGAGAATTTAAAAAATCCTTTTGAAAAATATCTCGAAAAGCACATAATTAGTCGAATAAATCTGTAGCATTAATATCTTTACTGTTATCAAATTTCAAAATATTTTCTAAATCTTTGCATTTTGCTTGTAACTTCGCTCTTATTAATTTCTGATATTTTATATAGAAAATTGAAATTATTATAACATGCTTCGAGGAGTTCAAAGCGTTCTGTTAAAGAATTAATCGCTACATCTAAAAGTGTAAAAAACATGTTTATTTTAAATTTTTCTTCAGGTATTTGAGGTGTTTCGTCCTGATGCTCATAATCAAATTGACGAGTTTTTTTCCGTTGTCGAACTTCTTTGGCAGTTTTAAATTCTTTCTCTCCATCAACCTCTTCGCTAAGTTCATCTGCAATTTTGAGAATGTTTTTGAAATTTGAATCTGATCGATATTCTCGTAAAAATTTATTTAGATTTGCGATCGATTCTAAAGCAAGTGAAGCATTCATATTTACATTTTGGAGCATTTTACTGACAGGATTTATTCTATTTAATATATCATGCCAAATTATTAAAGAACAAATAAATTTGTAATCCTTAAGGTTAGTGCAGAGTGATTGAGCTTCATGTTGAATTTCTCTATTAAAAGATTCGTTGTTCATTATTTCATAGAGTGCATCATAAATTTCACCCAACTGATACCGTAGAGGCTGGATTGCATCAATTCTGCTTTCCCATCGTGTTTCTGATGGTTGTTTTAGAGTTAAAGTTTTAATAAATTTTAAAAGGATTGACCACCGTTTATAAGATGATGAAAAAAAATTGTATATTTTTTGAACAATTGCAAAAAAACCAATTGTATCTACATTGACTTTGGCGGCATCGTTTATGATTAAGTTTAAAGAATGAGCAGCACATGGTACGTAAAATGCACGAGGGTTTTTGGTTAAAATCAAATTTTGAAGTCCAGCCTTTTTGCCTTTCATGTTGGCCCCATTATCATACCCTTGACCATGCATGTCTTCAATGGGAATCTTCCATTTTCCAGTTGTTCAATTATTGTTATACATAAACCTCGTCCAGTGGAATCTGTTATATCTATGAAACCTAAAAAGTTTTCTCTAATTTTAACCGTTCCATTATTACAAAAAACGAAGCGAATAATTATGGTCATTTGTTCAGTTTTACTGGCATCTGGTGTACAATCTAAAATAATAGAATAATATTTGGATTTCTTTATCGATAATAAAATTGTTTCCCTAATTGCTGTACTTAAAATTTCCAATAATTCATTTTGGCTATCTTTGCTCAAATAATGTACTCTATTGTTTTGATCTAGGGCCCTCTCAACATGATTTTCCATAACGGGATCAAACTTCGCAAATAATTCAATTAATTTTAAAAAATTTCCGTTATTTTTTCAGTATAATTTATCAGATGATCCGCGAAATGCTAAATTTTGACTACCAAGGAATTTGATAATTTCAATCAGCCGTTCCAAAACACTCCTCCAATGTTTCTTTTCCATTTCATATAAATTTTGAGATTGACAATCAATAGTAATTTTGTTTTTTAATCTTTTCTCAAGTTCATTCCAATTCAATAAACTTTTCATGTGAGCCATACTAGTTTCATGTCTGTGTAAAGTTGTACTTAAATTTCTCCAATTATTGTATCCTTCTATGAGGCTAGATTCAGTAGATCCAAAAACTTTGCAACAAAAGCAAAACACAGAGTTCAAAATTTCGGAATAAATAAGCCATTTTCGAAAAACTACTTCTCCGTTTTCCATTTTTCTATTATAATATACATCAGAAAATTTACGGCCATGTACATCGTTCGGATATATAATATCTTTCTTTTGAACAGGCCCCATTTCTACTAAAATAACACGTAGTTTGTCATCGATTTTATTCCATTCAGCTGGATCTTCTAAATTTGTACACATTTGATATGATATTGGCACAATGACTTTGTTGTCACTTAACTGTTTCTTACTAAAATATTGTTCAATATTTTCAACAGTTCCCTGTGATCTAGATGATGTGCACAGTTCTGGTTCTTGTTGAGTATAAGCTATTTCAGAAGCAGTTGATATTTTAAGATATTTATTAAATGATCCACTTTGTTTTTTAATGTTTGCTATTTTTTCAGCTTGGCGTTTACGATTTTGTGCACCGGATAGTTTTTTCTTAGTTTTTGATTCCATATTACTTTTACTCATGAATGCCACTTTAAAATAATTTTCAAATGTAATAAATAAATAAATACGGACTCTAATTTATATATTTACATCATGTATCTTAATACTTAAGATTATATATCGCTAATTTAGATGTCCAACACAAATTACTTCTTGCGCCAAAATACAAAACTCTATATGCAGAGGGGAAGAAGTTGTTTAACTTGTTTACCTAAAAAAGGCAGCTAATAAATTGGAAATATTCAGCCATTGACATTAAAAATGGTCAGGTTTTAAAATAACTCAAGTGTCCAGTTTTTTACGCTTGATTGAACATTTTAGTTTTACCATTGGCAAGATTTTCTTTTGTTATCATATATTTTTCTAATTAACACAGGTGGCCTGCCAGGCCTGATTTGCAATTTCAATAGAAAATTTCCTGGGATTATAATTATTGTTTACAAGTTCTTACTAAGATTTTAAAATTTGCGATAAACATCATAAGCAAACGTATGTAATTAATTTGCAAACCTAATTAGTATGCAGAAAAAATAGACTTTTGACAACGATTAAAATATATAAAATAAAAAGTAAACTGAAAATTATATTAAGTTTACTGGAATTATACCTATAATATATATTACATACACGTTCGAATATTTATATCAAATTATTATTTAAATAAAAAATTAGAAAATGTTTTATTTTGCAATATTATAATCGTTTCTTACGATTTCAAAATTATGTACATGATCTAATATATATATATACGCATATACATACATAAGTTCTAATTTATAATACTTTTAGTGTGTGTTTATTTATATATTTGCTAGCAGAAAGTTACTTATAGTTTACTATAAGCAGTACTATATATATATATAAACATTACAATATGAAATTTGTAATATAATAAACTTTATGTTTAGTTTATTGTTCATGATAAATAATAGATTTGATTGTTTTATATTTTTAATATTAAGCAGAGCTTGTGTGCAGGCCTGCTTGTGTGTGTCATTTAATAAGATATAATATGAATTCATATGATTTTCAATAATCTACTCTCAATAATTTTTGTAAATAAACATTTGAGAATAATATTCTTCAAATGTGAGTATTTTTGTTAGTAGAGTTTTAATTTCTCAGGGATGGCGCCTTCTTTTTCAGATGCTAATCTCTCAGTGATGGCGCCTCCTTCTGCCAGCGCCCGCATGCCTAGCATGCGTTGCATGCCCTCTTCCGCCGGCCCTGTTCTTATAGATTAAAAAATGTGCTACTAGAATTTTATTCTATACTTCTAAAAAAAAAGAAGCGTACATTATACCTTAAAAAATAAATAAATATTTTGATGTGAATTATTTAAAATATTGAAGAACGTTAATAAATTTTTTTGTTTATCATATACAGTATATATCTTCTCAGTAAAAGTGCTTTTCCACACAGAATATACATTATTTTTTTAAATGACTGATTTTCAATGTCTTTAAAATTACTATCATATCATTATAAAAAAAAAAAATCACTTATTACTAATATTATAACCTTTGATTTCCTATTTATTATCTGTCCATAAATTAAATATGTTTTATAATATTATTGTATTTCCCTTTTTATTTATTATTTGCAAATGACTTTAGTTTTTCCAGGATTGAAAACATAATGAAATAATTGCTCATATTTTAAGTACACGGAATCTTTGTAACTTTTATACTGGATTCGTCATTAAGTCATCCATAATTGACGGTTAAATTTGTCAAAAATATATATTAATAGAAATGAAAATAATGCTCATCAGACATAGAGAACAACTTTTATGCTTATTTATTCTTTTGACTTATTTATGAGTTTACATTAGTGTAATACAAAGAGAATGATTTTTTAAGATAATAAAAATCCAGATTTTGATTAAAATAAATATATTAATACAAATAAACACTTTTATAAGAAATAATTATAACTACCAAATATTAGCAATATATATATATATTTTAAAAAAAGCTTGTTTAGAGCTATTAGCACGCTCTTAATTTTATATATATGGCTGCAGAAAGGAGTTTGCTATTAACTGAAAGGAGACAATTTGATTCCTCTTGGAGGCCTTAAAGGAACCGAGCAGAGCAAATTCCTAATATCCACTCCATATGTTCTTGTAGTTTCAGCTGTTATTACTATGTGATTATTCATATAGTTTACAAACATGGATGGGCTGCTCACCAACACACATTATCCAGCGTGGTGAGTTTATTGGCTTTTTTACCTCTGACTTTAAGAATATTTTTTTTAATATATACAATCATGACATACAAAAATAAATCATGGCCCTTATTCCCACGAGGCTGAAGGCAGAGGGTGCTAAGAATCCCCTGATTGCAGACTCAGGTTGCCATTTGATGATGACTTTTTATTTAGTACTTATAACTGCAGATCACTTTCAAGTGAAGGAAGATTGTAAAAGTTAGAAAAACTATCTTATATTAAATGGGACATTATTGGACTTTATGAAGTTAGAAAAAAAGGTGAAGAAACAATTGATTTTTAAAGTGGACATGTACTCTATTATAAAAGCACAAATATTGGAAATACAAGTGGAGTAGGATTCATTATAAATAAAAAAAAATGGAAGAATAACATTGTAGAGATTGATGGTGTATCGGGCAGGGTGGCAAGATTAGTTTTACAACTTAATAGCAGATATCAAATGCAGATAATTCAGGTTTATGCCCCAACAAGTTCTCATAGTGATGAAGTAGTAGAAGATTTTTATATGGATGTACAAAAGGTTTTTGATCAGAATAAACAATATTTTAAATTGTTATGAGACTTTAATGCTACAATTGGTAAACAAATGAAAGAGAAAAATGTTGTAGGTAATTTTGGTTATGGTAATAAAAATGAGAGAGGACATAGACTTGTGGAGTTTCCAGAAAAAAAAACAACTTTATATTATGAATTTTTTTTTTAAAAATGTTAAAAGTAAATGCACATGGAAGCATCCAAATGAAGGTACAGTAGAATTGGATTATATTTTGACTAACAGAAAATACATTTTTCAAGATTGTAATGTTCTTAATAAATTTAACACAGGAAGTGATCATCGATTAGTAAGATGTAAGATATATGTTAATGCAAAACTAGACAGACAAAAATTATTTTAAAAAAACAATATTTACAGTTGATATTCCTAATCTTCAGAAACATTCTAATGAATTTAAATTCAAACATACAAATCAGTTTCAAGTATTAGTAGATTGTGAACGAGATTCATTTTTGAATGAAATTAATAAGAAAATAACTGATACACTTTTAAAAACTGCAAGAAAGATAGCTGGTAGAAAAAAGCAGCAATTGACCAATAAAATTTCTACTGAAACTAGAAAATTTATGAAGAAAAGAAAGAATATGAAGATACACAAAATGGTGCAGAAAAGAGTTGAAAATGATATAAGAAAGTATAATTGTGAACAAGCAAAGAAAGCTATAAAAGAGAATAAAAATCTAAAGAGTGTAAAACAACATTTTGGTATTGGTAGGAAATTTATATCTGCAATAAGAAAAAAGATAGCATTATTACTAAAAAGAGAGATGACATCATAAAATGTGTAGAAGACTTCTATCAAGAATTATATACTAATAAAAAACAAGTACCTCATATACGTATTATATCTTCTGAATTCCCAGAATTTTGAATGAAAACGTGAGGCATGCAATTAAATTTATAAAGAAAGGGAAGGCTCCAGGTAATGATGGAATTATAATTGATATATTAAAAGAAGCAGGTGAAAAAATATACATTTTTTTAGCAAAGTTATATTCCAAATGTCTAAATGATAAAGATGTACCAGATGATTGGAAGAATGCAGCATTAATATTAATATTTAAAAAAGGTGATAAAGAAGATATTAGAAATTACAGACCTATCAGTCTTTTATCAGTTTTATACATAATTTTTACTAAGATAATTACAACTCTTCTACAGAGAGCACTGGACTTCCACCAACCAAGAGAACAAGTTGGATTTAAAAGTGGTTTTAGTAGAGTAGATCATATCCAGGTATTGAGAAAAGACATAGAAAGGACAAATGAATATGAGTTGCCATTATACTTAGGATTTGTAGATTATGAAAAGGCATTTGATTCTATAAACATTTCTTCAGTGATTAAAGCATTGGATCATCAAGGTATACATCCAGGATATTGTCATATTTTAAAGAATATTTTAAAAAAAAAGTGCAACAGCAATAATTAGATTACATAATGATAGTAGGAAAGTCAATATTGAGAAGGGTGTAAGACAGGGTGACTCCATATCTTCAAAACTTTTTACAGCAGTGCTGCAAGAAGTATTTTGTGGATTAAAATGGGACACTAAAGAAGTGAAAGTAAATCAGGAGATTATTTAAGTCATTTAGATTTTGAAGATGATGTAGTTGTTTTTGAAAATAATGCTTTAGAGTTACAGGAAATGTTGCAGGAGTTATCAGATGAAAGTAGGAAATGAGAACTAAAGAAAATGTTAAAAAAGTTTAAAGTAATGTTTAATAGATTTTTTCAAAATATGAATATAAAGATTGATTATGATGAATTAGAAGAAGTTAACAATTACAAATAACTTGGTCAGATTATTAATACAGATGTAAATATAATGGATGAAATTAATCATAGAATTAAACTTGGTTGGAATGCTTTTGGCAGAAATAACTTGATACTAAAAGAAAATATGCCTATGTGTTTGAGAACGAAGGTTTTTAATAAATTTACCAGTTTTTACTTATGGATCTGAGACTTGGACACTTAATAGAAGAGCAATGCAGAGACTTCAAACCATTCAAAAAAGTATGGATAGATGCATGTTGAGAGTAACAAGAAGAGATTGAAAATGCAATATATGGTTAAGAGAACAATCAGGTGTTATTGATCTAATTGAAAAATTAAAAGACTGAAGTGGGATTGGGCTGGGCATATTGCTAGAAGAGATGATAATAAATGGACAATTGAAATTTTAAATAGGATTCCAAGAGATTGGAAAAGACCCAGGAAGAGGCCACATGTGAGATGGATGAAATAAGAAAGTGTGCAGGGGTGATGTGGAGAAGAGAAGCTAAAGATTGGAAAAGTTGTATTGAACTTCAATAGACCTTCATCCTGCAGTGGATTGATAATGGTTGTTGATGATATATACACATGGGTCTCATTTTACATGATAGATATGTTCCCCAGAAAACATGCACAAACGAAATCGCGCAAAAATAGACGTAACTTACATTGAAAAAAGAGGGATGCGGTCTGTGATTTTTCAAAATTTGCATAAAAGCAAAGCACCAATGTAAAATTACTTTAAAATTCGCGCAAAAAAAAAATAAGGAAATAAAATATGACTAATAAAAAATTTCAAATTTGAAAAAAATTGATACAAGACAAACTTTTTTTAACTATAATATTTAATTTTATTCAAAATAATATATTTTTATGCATAATTTACAGTGCAGTAATTTACATTTTTTATACACGTTTTAATTATTATCGCTATTTGCCTTAAACATGTTCGTTTGCAAACTATAAAAAAATCAGATTCTCATGTGATGTGATGTGATGTATTTGGCTTCTCTTTAAACAAAGTCAAGAATATCTCAGCAATTATTCTCACAAGAAGAAATACAACTAGTGCCAAGTTCACTCTCATGTTGTGTTAATGGTTTTCTGTTGCTGACTATGATGATTTTATTAATTGTTTATGAACTTAGACTTATGATAATAAAAAGACATTTATTCACCACTGCTGGGAAAAATTTAATTAAAACTAACAACTAAAAATTAAATTCTTATTTTTGTCTTTAATTTTCAATTGCATTTAAAAATCAAATTTCATTTTACATCACTTTAATTTCAAGTCACCCGTAAG
Source organism: Epiperipatus broadwayi (assembly GCA_028023455.1). Lineage (NCBI taxonomy): Eukaryota > Metazoa > Onychophora > Udeonychophora > Euonychophora > Peripatidae > Epiperipatus > Epiperipatus broadwayi. Next base: position 225,437 of record JAQFVV010000580.1, on the reverse strand, counting down.
TATTTTTTAAATTGTTAATTACAATTAAAAATCAATTTTAATTTTTAATTGTGCCCACTGCTATTACTGACCTTTTAAAAATAAACTTGTGAACACTAAATGTTTAATAATTGATTATGTTCTTTTTTAAAAAGCAAAAACAGAATGTGATTTAAAATGCAAAATTAACACGCACAATGTTTGAACAAATTTACATTATAATCTTGTAAAATTTAATGTGTGTATACATAAAATGTAAAAATCATGATTTTAATTTCATTATTGCATAAAATCTTACTATTATAAAACACTGAAAATATTGAAATTACTAAGATGAAAGTCGAATTCCAATAATGTGCTATTACTTTCAATATAACGTAAGTGCGCGAAATTTATTATTTAAAGTAACAGCGCTTTATCGAAGTTCGACTTCCGGTGAAACACGAATCGCATAACTTCAAAATCGTGTTAAATAAGACCGCATAAAAAGAGACCCAGGTGTATATATATAACATTAAAAACTTTCAACCATTAGACAATCCCAATATCAATAACCATCAACAATCTTAACCTGTTTCAAGGCAACCTACTTTTAACAATATGTTCTCCATGTCACATTAATTATTAATGTCCCCCATGAGAAACTTTATATTTAAAGAATATTGTCAAAATTAAATTTGCCTTCTACTAGGTAGAAATATATTTTGGTAAGGCAAATATAGAAAAAAAACAACAAATAATGTATCTACCCAATTGAAATCAAATCTTATTTTTCTGAAATGATACTGCTCTTAAAATGTTTAACAAAGTGAAAATCTTTGTCTCAGAATATATAACATTTTTACATATTTTGGTTCTGCTGCAAGATTTCTTTAATCCACAACTTGTGATCTTTTTTTTATGTCTTTTACAATCTACTACTATTTAAATTACTTTCTCAATTGTCCATCTAATTTCATTTTTTTAAGTAATATGTCCATTCCATCTCCATTTCAGACTCCTATTTATTTCAATGATGTTGATGATACTTATTAATTCTCTAACACTTATATTTCATTTTTGATTACTTTATTTTATTTATATGTTCCTCTATACTTTATATAATGGTCTAAACTTCTGGCATTGCTTTACTTTTAATGGTACAAGTTTCATTTGTATAAGCAAGTCAATTTTTTGAGCATATAGGCATAATTACTTTTAATACTATAATTTTTTTACCAAAATCACTCCATCCAAATTTAATTTTCATTTCAAACAAACTTTTATTCATCATTAGTTGTTTACAATGAAAGTTATTTACAATGATTAAAGTTTATCATTTGAATTCTCATTTGTGGATAACAACAGTTTCAAAGATTTTAATACTTTGTTGGCCTGTGATTGTTCTGGTTTCACATTACAATCATACTTCTAGACAAAGGCTGTAGTTTTTTTTTCCCCTGTCTTTGCATTTTGGCCTTTTTTTTTTGTTGGCATTGGAATGGTCTAGTGGCTATCAGTGATGAACTTGCGATAATTTGTTAGCAATTGTTTTTTCTCACTCATGTTAATCAATGTTCTAAATTCACTTGACTCCAGGTTTCGTCAGCCAACCAGGATATACATGATCTCTTGTCTTTTTCTTTTGTTTTTTTAAGAAGGTTGAGCAAGACATCTTCTGCTAGTTGGTCCAGTTCTTTTTGAAAAGTTATTTTGCACCTAATGGTCCAGATGGCAAAGTTTATAAAAGTTGCCATTCTTATTGTACCGAACATGACCTTTTTCAGGGCCAGCTTTAGTGCTACTTGGCCTGTTCAGGTTTGACCATTCTTTTTAAAATTATTTTTTGGAAGTTCTCCCATGCTTCACAATGAGTAAGGATGTGATCCATTGTCTCCTCATCTTTATTACATAAGGGGCAGATCATGTTAATATTGTATCCTCTCTGGTGGCACAGAAAGGCTGCAGTAGGTAGTGCACCCAGGTTTATTTTTATCAAGAAGTCCACATGTTTTGGTTCTAGCTTCCAAAACTTTGTCAGCTTTATAAATCTGGGAATTTCTATGGGGAGTTATGACTAATTTTATCCATATGTTTCATATTTATTAATAATCTGACCAAGGTGTTTGCAATTGTTAATTTAATATAATTCATGACCAATATTTATTATCATTTTCAGAAAAAATACATTGAAATGCCTTATCTTTTTATCATTCATCTTTAGTTTTACTTACTTACTTTTATCAAATAACTATTTCAAAATATGCTGAAGCATTGAAGCATTATTTGCAAATAATCATACTATCTACCTTTTTATAATTGACAAATTTAAAGCAAAAACCCATATTCAATGGTCCTTTTTATAATGTCTTTCAATAAATGGATTTGATCTTCATCTTAAACAATGAGTTTAATTTTGAATTTTAAGACATATTTTTAATCTTTTACAGTGCCTCAAATAAACTTCATTTCAGTTTTAAAAATGGAATTCAGATAAATATTTTTTGTTCAATAATTTTTACATATATGCTATAATACAATTCAATATGAAATTATGAAATATGATCAAAATTGTTACTAGGGTCTTTCAAACAAGAATGGGAAGAGGTGGTCTTTAAATGAGTTAAAACTTTATCTTTCAAATAAAAAAAATTAAAAAATCTATGCTCAATTTCTCAATAAAATATTCAAATTCTGTTTTAAAAAGATTGTAAAAATTATTCATTGTATATCTATAAATATGTTATTAAAAAGCACTGAAAAAATCTGAAATTATTCAAACAGAAGTCAATCTCCGATAATGCACTATTTCTTAAATATTATAAATCTAAGTGGACTCATTCTCTGGTAAGAGTTTAAAAAGTTAACTGAATCACTTAAGTTTAGTAAGTCATGTTTGTTTAATCATACGTGGTTAAAAATGAGACACTGTCTTTCTCCTGCGATAGATTTAGTTTAAATAGATTTGTACAATTGAATATTTGATTATAATATCGGGCACACAGTAGACTCAAGCCCTGATTTAAGCATGGTCTATAAGAGTTGGTGTATATAGAATGTATGATTTAAACATATGTGATTCACTTAAGTTTCTTAAACTCTTATTGGCAAGTGAGTGCGCATAGATTTGTAATATTTAAGAAATAGCACATTATCGGAGATTGACTTCGGTTTGAATAATTTCATTATATATATATATAATTTCCATTGTCAGAGTCTTATTCCTATAAGAAAAGTAAATATTTTGCAATACTTGAAAAATACAATAATAAAACATTAATCAACAACATTATTTATGGTTTAAATTTATAAAAAGTCAAGGTAGAGTTGCAGTGGAATGCTTTATTAAAATATTTTAATATTTTTGTTTCTATGCAAAATACTATTATATTGCAAACAATAGAAAATAGGAAACATAAAATTCAAATTTCACAGACATTATTTAAAAAAATATTATTATTATTATTATTATTATTATTATTATTATTATTATTATTATTATTATTATTATTATTATTATTATTATTATTATTATTATTATTATTATTATTATTATTATTATTATTATTATTATTACTATTATTATTATTATTATTATTATTATTATTATTATTTTTATTTCTGTAATAATGAAAAAAAAAACATTTTTATAGAAATAAGAAAAAAGGTTATAAAGTAAATTTATATTTCCAAACATTTTTGCTCACAACTTGTGCTCAAAAAATATTAGTTTTGTTAAACAAGTCGTCCATATTATGTTTCATCTCCAAAAAATTATGTTATAAGCATTTTTTGTTTAAGAAAAATTAAAAATAAACATCAACTAATGTGTTTTAAGAAAAAAATTTTTAAAAATAAAAACACTGGTGTTTATTTTATTACATGATTATTACATTGATTTACTCTAATTTTTTAAAGACATTGTCCATTTAAATAAATTAATCTATAAAATATTCATTTTACACAGACGCAAAGCTCTCCATACAGTAGTACAAGCCAGAGTAGCCAATGAGTGCAAGAAGGTTTATGCATAAAATCCCTATCTTGTGCTTACTCATCCGATATTCTCAGATAAGTTTTTAGCTTGTCGCTTTCATCAGTAAAAAACCTTGTATTTGAGAGCACTTCATGTAAATTTTAGGATCCAATACAACCCTGCAACAGCCACATTTTATCTTATTAGCTAACTATAAAGCTTTGATTGCAAAATGAAAACACAGTAATGTTTTTAATCAAAAACTCATTAGTTTGCATAGTTATATAGATCTGAACTCAGTTCAGCATCCATACTTTTTGTGCTTGGTTCTTTAATAACCACAGTCACCATAATCCTATTGGAAAGGATTGGTCTTAAACCACTAAGCATCACATGATCACCATTTCTTATGCATACACAAGCTGTTTACACAAGGGCTAAACTATCCACACATCAGCACCACCAGTGGAAGCTAGAGTAATCAATGAATTCAAGAAATTTTGTACATAAAAGCCCTATCTACTGCCAACTCATCCAACATACCCAGACTAGATCTAGGTGCAGTGCTCTCAGATCCAAGGCTCCTCACTGATGAAGGCCACAAGCCAGAAACTAGTCTGGGGATATTGGATGAGTAGCTGCTAGATATGGATTTTATACACAGGCCTTCTTGCATCCATTGATTACTCTGGCTTGCATTGATGACACTACTGTATGAAGAGTTTAGCCTCTGTGTAAATAGCTTGTGTAAACATGAGAAATGGTGATCATGTGATGGTTAGTTGTTTGAAACCAATCCTGCCCAATAGAATTATGGTGACTGTGGTTACTACATAACCAAAGACATCAAATAGTATGGATGATGAACTGAGTTCAGATCTATACAACTGTACAAACTAATGAGCTTGAATTAAAAACATTACTGTTATTTCATTTTGCACTCAAAGCTTTATATTTAACTAATATGATAAAAGGTGGCTTCTGAAGAGTTGCATTAGATTGAAAGATGCAGTGTTCTCAGATCCAAGGCTCCTCATAATCAAAACCCCAAGCTACAAACTTGTTTGGGGATATTGAATAAGTAGTCATTAGATAGGGGTTTTATGCAGAAACTTCTTGGATCCATTGATTACTGTGGCTTGCACTAGTGGTGCTACTGTTTGGAGGGTTTAGCCTCTGTGTAAACAATTTCTGTAAGCATAAAAAGGTGATCATGTGAATATTCATTTTCATGTTTATAAAGATACTGCATATAAAATATTAGATACATCATTTGTATTAGAATATGTCTATACTTTTTTTAATCTCAATATATAGCTTATAATTTTAAGTAAACACCTTTAATAAAAATATTATTTTAAATAGAAAATTAAACCAATATATAATATAATATATAAAAATGTTCATCCATAAATAATAGGTATGTGATAAGTGTAATATTAATTATCATGTGTTTATTCTTATTTATTATGGATGGTCAATCAGATGGAATATATGTTGACCATTAATAGGGAAAGATAATTAATTGACCTATTCTATCCCAGGTTTATTATAATTCTGACAATTCTCACGTGAATATATTATAATCAAAAATTGTTCACTTTTACAAAATTTGTATTATTTTTATTCATATATAATGTTTTAAATTCATTATATATGATATAACTAAGAATGACTAAATTTGTGTAAATTATAGTATTCTTAAATATTTCTATAAGCTACAGTATCATACAACATTTTATACCACTATTACTTCCACCATTCTCCTATTTATAAATCAACAATACCTTGCAACTGTTGGATTTAATCCCTTCCCATTGCACATTTTAGCTTAACAACGAAACCCATCTGTGCCTAGTTTAAGCCCTATTAAAATATTTAATTTTCCCAAAATAAATGTATAAACCTTATTGTCATGGCTGGGTGTGCAGCATTATATATGAACTATGAATAAACACTGTACATGCATATGCTGGAAAGTATTACAGTGAATATAATGGTTTAAATTTTATATTTTATAAAGGAATGATTTATGTTATAATTTTAAATAGTAGAAATATCAATTTAATAAGTTTATTAAATATAAATTCGTATGTGGATGTATGATTCACCTTATATATATATATATATATCTGATATCTCTCTCATCTCTATATATATATATATATATATATATATATATATATAGAGAGAGAGAGAGAGAGAGAGAGGCATGATTTAATTTGTAAAAAGAGAAAAAAGCTTTTAGTAACATTAATTAAAAATAAGAATTTAGTGTAAACAAATTTGCATTAAGATCTCCACACCTGTGGTTAAATCAAAACTTAAATTCTTATAATTGCTATACTCAAATTTGTTTGTGGCAAAAATGTATTCATTAAAATAACTGGAGTAGCACTATTTGACACCTAGAGGAGGATAGAAGGCACCCTGGAATTCTAAGCAAAAGTACTGGGATTAAATTGGGAAATCTTAGAACTGTGTGTTATATTTTAGAATTAATGGTTTTTCAGGCGAAATAAATTTTTCTCTAGTTAAGTGCTTTGAAACTAAAGTATGAATAGGGTATATTTTAAGCTTGGGTGATGGAGTCATTCATTTTAGATCGTCTCTAGATATAATCTGTTCCAGGTTGATCTTTGAAAGATCTGACGAGAGAAAAGCAATGGTTGCTTCTAATCCATGGAAAAATGATGTACCAACATCCAGATGATGCCATCAACAACCTGAGCTGCAACCTGAAAACATCCAGTAACAGCCACTTCCATAATGAAGATGTTATGCCTTGCTTAAGAAGACCACCATGATGTCTGAAAGTCTAATACCTGCCTATCCAGTTCAGCATCTAATCAGTATTGCTAACCTACAACTGCAGAGTTCTGTGATAACTAACTATTTTCTAAAATTGAATCCTCTACTTAAAAGTTTAAAGCTAGCTAAAGATAAATTAATGTAACTTTGTAAACACTATGAAAGGATTTCATTATAAATCCTTTTTAAGTTAAATAATATATTATAATGTGTAATTTGCCTATCTCTGGGTAAATTCTGATTTAAACTAAATGTAATCTACCCTAAATGCTTTATCTATCACTGCAGTTGGACCTATAATCTTTCTTTACTGTTAAATTTCATGTTATTTATATGTCAAAACCTCGAAGTAGTGAGCATTTTACATGTAATAAATATTTGAAGATATCATTGCTAATATTTTCCCATGATTGTTTCTTAATGATATTACCCATGATGGCTGGTTTGAATTCCTATATCTGTAGTAATAACGAATCGCTCAGTGTTCATTATTATAAAATTATATGATTTTAATTGTATATTGTGGCTGACTATTAAAATCCCCATATTATTTGGATTTATTATCATAAAATAATGTACTGGACTTAGTAATGTGAAAGTATATTCAGTAATTATTTGGCAGGTCAATCAAATATACTTCCCCCTCCCTTGTAATAATTTATATGTGTAGATTGAAATTTTTAAATAAGAGTTCTATTATATTTTCTCTATTCCTCTTGTGCCACTTGATTATATAGCATTATTAGAATTGGCTCATAATAGTAATACTGACCAAGCTATTACCCCATATTTTGGTAATAATAATTAATGTCATACCTTTGCTTGGTGGATTAGATATTTAAAAAAATTCTTGTTCAATATTTCACATTTTACTGCACCTTCTCCTTAGGATGTGACCACGGACAAGTCCATCCCATCTTATCTTCACCCTAATCTATCTGCAGGGTGCTTTGTATTGTATTTACTGGTGCTGTAGAGAATCAGTTTTCTTGTATATTCAATTTTGAATCCCATAATTTAATTATGCTGTATTAAACTGAAATTTATATATTTATTTCTAGATTCAATCTCAAACCTGGAGTAAATATTCAGCAAATTACTAGTGATTTGATATAGCAGCTGGCTGATCTGGACAGACCTTTTAAATTTAGCAACTCATACTATTATTAAATGTCACCATTTTATATTTAAATTCATATGAGCATTCTTGGTTAATCCATTGGCTTATTAATTATTTTTAAAATATGCTTAACATGTTTGGCTTACACTTTATTCTTACACCAATTTGTGTCTTAATAATAACACAAACATTCAGTATTAAGTGAAATGGTAACTCTTAATTATAAAAAGTTGTAAAATTGAGCATATCATTATATACAGTATCCAGGTTGGTGACATCAGTATTTTGTCATTAGAATAATCATATAAAAAGCCTCTGTTTTAAAATTTAACTTTCTCTTTCATTCTGTGCTTTTAGTAAGCAAAATTTTAAAAGAATTACATATAAAAATTAGCAGTAAATTTGAATTCTAGAAATAGAAGACTAGACAAAAATAAGCACTGGCCTTAAAAAAACATGGTCTGTTGAGAGGTCTATATTAACTTGATATGAAATTGTATTTATGTATTTATATAATAAATGTGGAGAATGTATGCAATGATGCTAATGTATTGAGAATGTACATGTTTTCTTTAATTTTGTTATTTATCCTCAGCTGTAATATTTTAATATTACGTATATAATGACAGAGCTCTATCTATTAAATATGTGTATTACCTAAACTACAACAAATCAAATACTAAATAAAACTAATAAGTTTTTTAAAAAACAATGAAGTGTTTTTTATGCCAAAGCAAGTCATTCATGTACAGGGCAAATCAAACCAAGAAACAAATATATATTAAATAAATTTTCCATAATTGTCAATTACATTCCAATTGTCTTTAATATTAAAAAGTGTTTTAAATAAGTTAATCAGATCAGTAAAATACATTTTTAATAATAAATATTATTTAATTCCTTTTATTTATTTGTTTATTTTTCAAAGAAAACAACCTTAGCCTGCCCAAACATAAACTACGTTATGTACATCTTTCATGCATATGTAACACATTATATATATATATATTACTCTACTTTTATGAACACTTATTTTTTTATTTAAACTCATACTAATTTGACTTATGTCAATTTTCATGCAAAAACAAAGAATAATATAATATACCCCATATATGACATTCTTTTTTAATGTTTTATTTGTACTATTTAGATAGATTAAATCAATAACCATAAACTCTATCTTCTATTTTAAAAATAGATCATTAAGTTCAATACATAAATAAAAAATATGTTCTAGTTCTTTATAAATCTTGTTTTATTATATGAACTGTTATAACTGAAACATACACGCTTATTATATACCTGTGTCTATATATGTAATATATAGGGTATATGAGCACAGACTTTCACACAAACCACCACTCTCTACACTATCTCATAACACTGATACTCCTGAACACATATATGTTGAAAAGATAAATAATCACCAATATACATATTTCATGCAAAATCAGCACTCATCAATTGAAGCAATTGATGTCTAATCATCATTGATGCTTCATATTTCACCACCTATACTAACCTTCTAGTGGTCTGCAATTCAGACCTTGCTATAAATATCTGCTATTCACTCACACATTGTATGCTGAATTATTAGAAAGATTAGTAAAATTAATTTTTATTTAGTAAAATAAAACAGTAGTTTGAGTGATGATATATTATAACTAAAGCAATAATTTTATTGCTGGAAAATACATTTGCTTATATATTTGTAATTATTTTTATATCTGTGTGTATTTAATGTGACAACAAAAAAGAATGGGGGAGGCTCAAAATGCTAAAATAATCTTTGTTTAAATTCAGCTTGTTGCCTTTAATTAAAATTATCAATCACAATTAAGATCAAAAACAAATCATTTATCAGTTGTTGTCGAATGATTTAAAGTAGCTAAAAATGGTATTTTGAGTTTTATCTGTATTAAAAGATGTTGTTAATTAAATGTGGTTTTTAAAGGGATTACAGAGATAGGGTTGGTATATGAAATTGCATTCTGGGCAGTATTAAAATGTTATAAAAGGAGCCACAGAACAAAGGAAGTGAGTTTTAGTTACTTTCAGTTTTTAGTTGAGTTCAGAGAAGTTTTTAGTCAGTTGAATTTAATTACTTTTAAGAAGACAACACAAGTTCTGCATGATGAAGCATGAGTAGAGAAATATTTTCACCTTTTTCTTCTTCTCTCTCAATCTGTCTGCCTGCAACTGCCATGTTCCATCTGACTGGCCATAAGAGATGATGTAGAATTGCCAACCTGCCTGCCTGCCACTATGCTGATATTTTAGGTCAAATCATGTAATTTAGAGCTGCCTTAATATGAACATTCACGGGTGATTTATAATTTGTAGCTAAATTAAGTCATAGATCCATTTATGATGTTTTTCTAGTTTTGCTCGTAAACTCTCTCTCTATAATCCCTTATTAATACTTATGTAATTCTAAATATATGTTGCTTTCATGCTTAATTTATGTTTATATAACTTTATGCGGCTCAATTAAATATATACAACTTAGTTTGTTTAATATATATTATTTTCTCTAATATGTCGGTATCAGTCAACCTCGCAACATTAATTAAATTTATTAGTAAAATTATATTCATTTGTTTATTTAAAATAAAAATCGTTCGCTAGGTTGGTTGTATATCTAAAAGTATTTTATTGTGGATGCTTATTTTACTTTGTTGTTTAGTTGCCATTATAAAAGATCATGACACATAATATAAAATTTTACCTTTTCTTACCATTGCCCAGAGGGCTAATTCTTTAATTAATATGTATATGGGAATCGAACTTAAATATAAATTTTATTAGTTTAATGATATAGTAAAGAGTTATTATTCATTACCATTTGTTAAATGACTCAGGATTGAAAACAGATTATTGCACAAGAGGTTAGACAATTTCCAAGTTTTAAAATAATATTATATGAAAATTATGTTATAAAATTATATTTGTGTCCAATAATGTTGCTGGCATACATCTTCCTTTATTCTGATATTTTATCTTTTCCATTTCTTGATTGGGGACATCAAAAGCTTGAAGCTCCCATCCTACTTTTCAAAATAATTCATAATCAGGGACCCTATTTCCTGTAGAATGTAAAGTTTATGAGGTTTATGTGCTGCAAATTACAGCACATCCAGATCTGGTCCCTCAAACCCAGACACACCTTCGATATTGCTCCACCAGAATGCACGGACATATCCAATCTAATTTCGTTTCAAATATTCTTTTAAAATGATAAAATATCCACAATCACCATGAGGCCTTATTTCTTTATTGTATGCTAGTACCGTTATTCTGCTCTTTAATTTGATCACCGTCTGCCTAACCTTAGTAAGTCGCAATGATGTGTTAAAGATAATGATTCATTTCGTAAACTACGTTTAGTATGTTGATCTTAAAACTGCTTTTGTTTAAAAAAAAACGTTATCAATTCCCAGAGACGTAAATCAATTTGTATAATTTATTCTCATAAATATTGTGCAGTGTTTGTTTCTTATGTATACTTATTCTAAAGACACTATGTCCAAACAATGCCTATCAAACATATGTAATGATTTTAAGATTGTAAGTAAATGATTGAGACCGTACATTTATATTTATTTGTCAAAATGATTAATGTTAAATTATCAAGTATTTTTCTGTTATCTGAATCTGTTCCGATCTTGTAGATTGTTTTGTACATCCACCGATTTTACTTGTAAAAATTTATTAAATTGGCATATTAACTTCACACATGTTATAAAATACTATAAATAAGCATTTATTTTATATAGCATATGTTTACAATTGTATACATTCAAATATCAGCCTTTTAAGCTAATTGTGCATATGCTTTGCAAGTGTTAATAATAAATGAATACTTTCTCACCAATACAAGATATAGTATTTATGCAGGTATAAAAGGACTTGCCAGTACTTCAGATTTGCTCATATATAAGCATTTGAGTCGTAGGAATAAGAGAATTCCTTTTATTCCTGCATAAAGACTATATCTTGTATTGGTGAGAAAGTATTCATTTATTATTAACACTCACAAAGTGTATGCACAATTATCTTAAAAGGCTGATATTTGAATAAGTACAATTGTAAACATACACTATATAAAATAAATGCTTATTTACATATGATTAAGTTTCAGTTGGAATGACATTTAGTAAATTTTAGACAATTTCACCCACGTCATTCATCTGGACATTGTATATAGTAATTTAAAGTGATGGTTCCATCCTCACACTTTACTTGACAGTACTTCAGATTTGCTCATATATAAACATTTGAGTCGTATTCATTTATTATTACCACTAGCAAAGCGTATGCACAATTAGCTTAAAAGGGTGATATTTGAATGAAAACCCTATAAAATTGTATCTGTAAAATTATATTTATTAAATGACTGATAGAGGGGATTTTATACAACAAATTCCAAAGTCTTGTAAATAAACAATATTGTTCCAAGCGTGAAACTATTTGGTAAAATATACATACGTTTCCTTAATTTTTGTAATATATATATATATATGCGTTTGTTTAATATTTATTAAATATACCTATTTCATATAAATCCTGGTTTGTCCTTGAATTATTAGTTTCAAGTTAATATTTAGAACTACTTTCTTTAGCTGATAGCTTAGCATTAATAAATAATTATAATAATGTAATAACTGGGCTACTCTGACTTCGATCATCATCATCAGTCTGATCTTATGCTCTACCGCTTTGCTTCTGGGCACAGAATTAAAATAATTTTACTCTATCCTCAGGATTGTTGTTCATTGGGTCACAGCTTCGAATAATAGGCAAATAGGTTAAAATTCAGGATTGCTCCAGACCTGTGTATCTCGAGCATGATCGGATTCGAGGTACTTTTGCTTAGGATTTGAATCTTGTTAAGTGAGCATACTATTTTGACCAGTACACAATTGGTTTAGATTACCATCTCTGCACATATATGCTATAAATGCTCAGATATATATTAAGATAGCCAATTCTCATACTTTAATGGACAGGCCTCAATCTTTTCCACACTCCAAATCTTCAACCATAATGAGTTGAAATATGGAGTGGATTGAAGCCTGTCCAAAAAAGTGTAAAGATTGGCTATCTTAATATATATCTGAGCACTTATAGCATATATGTATAGAGATGGTAATCTAGACCAACTGATGATTGCTGGTTTAGCATGATGTATGTATATTGGTGATTATTTATTTTTTCAACACATATGTGTTCAAGTGTATCAGTGTTATGAAATAGTGTGGAGAGTGGTGGGTCATGTGAAAGTTTGTGCTTATATATCCTATATATTATATGAACTGTTATAACATAAATAAATAACAATTGGTATTTTGATTATATTTTTTATAGTCTTTTTCAAGGAACAAACTAAAACATACATAAAAAACAATAAATCTAAATACAAATATTCCACAATAATCCAAATATATATATATAACAAATACAAATAACTCTTATATTTAAGTCTATTGTTTTTTATGTATTTTTAATTTGATCCTTGATAAAGACTATAAAAAATACAGCCAAAAGATTGGAGTGTTATTTATTTAATTTATAATAGTTCATATAAAACAAGATTTATAAAGAAGATGAGTGTGTGTCTTATTTATATATTGTACTATTTAATGAATTATTTAAAGTTGCATCTTTCCTTCAAACTACTTTTTTATTCCAAAACAAATTAACATTCTTTGTAAGTACATTATAAGACAATTTAATTAAAAAACAAATAAATAATATTTTGTTTTAACTTTCTCCTTTTTGAAAATTATTATTAATAGTACTATATTTCATATTAAATAAAATACACTTAATAAATATATCATAGTAGCAAACATATATAAATTACTTTTGTTGGAAACGAAGCAATCTTAGTAGAATAATTTAATTTCTGATTTCTATAGCAAAAAGTGCTTAAATCACATTTTTTATGGAACACTGATTGTTAGCTATCAGATCTAATAATAGATCTTAATTTCTTATTTTTAACATACTGATTACATGCTGAACAATTATTTTTAAAACCTTTTACCAACAATAAATTTAAAACATTATTTTAACAAAATCTAACCCTTTTTGTTCTAAAACATATTTTACATTAAGTTAAAAACTATTAAATTTATTTAATAACTTTTCAAATGTATATTATTTTCACAACAATCAATACATCTAACGAGCAACGTTATATATATACAGAAACATAATTAATAATTTTCTCTTTCAAAACATTTAATATAAACTGAACAAATTAAAGGCGAAATAATGTAATAATATAATTTATTATCCACTCTTCTTTAATCTTCTAAAACTTGTCATTATAAGTTTCTAGACAAAGATTCTTCCATAAAATGTGTTTTAGAAAAACAGAATTAGACTTTTTAAAATAAAAGCTTGTGATAAGAAATTGAAAAAAGGACTGTAGTCATTATGTCAAAAGTAAGGCTTTAAGATCCATAACTAAACCCGATAGCTATCAATCTGTCTTCCATAAAATAGTTACTTTAAGAAATTATTATTCTACAAATCAAAGATTAAATAATTCTAATAAGTTTGCTTTGGTTAAAAAAAAAAGGTAATTTTATAAAGATTATTTGAGTGTTTGGCTTCTCTGTTAAATTTATTAGGGGTATTTTATTTAATAGCAGTTACTTTTCTGTTAATGATTGTAGACAAAAGAAAAATACAATTTTATTTGTTTACCTATTAAATTGCATCTTATAAAGTTTTAAAAAAGAGTATTCATGTTTGGGAATAAGAAGATAGCTAGCAGGAAAAGTGTTACTTTAAATAATTTATTGAAAAAGACAAAAAAGATAGAAGAGAGGAATGCGATTCCTGAGGTTTCTTTGTATTGTATGAAAATAAATATAGCCAAACTAGAATAAGCTTAAATGAAAGAATAAAATGTTTATAAAATAGATTAAAAATAAATATCTTAGTTCTGCTTAATATATCCATGAAAAAAATACAAGGCGTAAGATTATGTTTGAGCAGGCTAAGATTGTCTTTTTTGAGGAAAATGAAATAAAGACAAGAGTTAAAAATTATATATAGTGAAATGATTAACTTTTTTAAATATAAAAGATAATTCAGATGTCCACATCTCGTGTGAGAATGGTGGAATGAAAATTATACTACAGAAATATTATTCATTATTGAAAAATCTCTAATCTAATCAATGACTAATAAAAATTATTAATATACTTTTATTAAGTGATTTGTATCAAAACTGTGAGGACAGCATGTTTGACACATATAAATTAAACTATGGTAATTGGTTATATATATATATATATATATATATATATATAACCAATTATATACGTGTATATATATATATATATATATATATATATATATATATAAACTGGAGAATGAACATGTCTAAGAGATTATGTCTCGGCCAATTGATGTGTGCTCATTCAACATAGGGGATCATAGATCTTTTTCACATGTGTTAAGTCTTATGTCTATGATTACATCTCGCCACAAGGAATTAAAAGTGGATAGAAACCACTATCTACTTTTAATGAGAGCAATGGTGTGAAATTTACACCACAGAAACATTATTCATTGTTTGTGTTTTCTTGACTTTAAAAAATTGCGATGACAGTAAATCTGATTGGCTATATAAAGTTGTAGATTTATGGAAAAAAAAACAAAAACAACAGCTAGATTTGTTTAATTTTGAATTTGGTATAGTTTAATTAATTTTGTTGACTAGTTTAACTTTTGGTTTTTGATATTTATATGTATATAATTTCAACTTGTTTTACAATGGTCAAAGTTCTTCTGTGTATATCTTAGGTATCCCCATCTTTATTTAAACATATTAATGATTATTTCTAATCCTTTATTAGGCTACAATTTATCATATTATTTCTTGCTCAGATATCAACCTTAAATTCAGTTAAAGATTAATATACTTAATTTAGAAACATTGGTATCACTGATCCAAATTTATTTCTAATTTTTTCATGTATGTTATTTTTAAATAGATTTAAAAATTTCATGGTAACATGCATTTTTAAAGCACATGAATAAAGATATTTAAAAAAATCATACTGAAGTTGCATTTCGTGCTAAACTAACACCTTTCAGTTGGCCCTAGTCACAATCTCTTAATTGTTTTCCACAATTTGTTCTGATTTATTAATATCAAACTATTACAAGTTTTTGCATCAGTACATGTAATATCATCCAGTTTAACTAAATACATTAATAATTGTTGCTAATCACTTATTAATATAAAGATTGTAATATTATTATCACTGTTATAAAATTTAAACTCAATTAAAGATTAATATTTTTGTTTTTATTATAGCATAAATCTAATGTTAACATTTTTTTTCATGTGTATTAACTTTTAAACATTTTTTAAGTGTTTATTTTACCATAGCGCATTATTAAACTGAAGAGTGATTTGTTCAGTATAAAATTTATATTGTGGACCTTTTATTTTTTTAGATATCTTTATTCATATATTTTAAGAAAGTGTGATGGAAGACATTATATATATATATATATGTGTGTGTGTGTGTTTTGACTTAAATATTTTCATGGACTTTTAAATTGATAAAGAATACAAATAAAGAGATTATATCCATGTGAATAAAGATAACTTTACCTTTTGATATTTCCAGAAAACTACCATTTACCATTTAACATTCCTGAAGTTATGCAAGTTATCAATACAATACAGTAATTAATACAATAAAAAATATTTTAAAAATAAACATATACCATAATTTAATAAAAGTACATTAGACTATCTATGCAGTCATTATCAACTAGATTCAAATTGTATTACAAAAAACCGTTACAAATGTATACAAAAAGAATTATGTCATACATCAATCTTCCCACAATTCATTAACTTTTATATTAGCATCCTGTCTATTTATCAAATGTTGCTTTCAACTGAAGTAATCTAGAAAATAGAGATGCCCATGTCATCCCAGTTACCACAAATGTTTAAGAAAATGAAACAAAGAAATTCACAAAGAGAAGAAAAGCTGCTAAAGAGATTGGTAAAAAATTCTCAACAAAGAGAAGAGTTAAATAGATAAAGATCAGAAGAGAGGTTTAAGGAAATGAAATACCAAAAAGAAGAGAATAACAAAAAGAGAGCAGAAGAAATAGATAAGGATTATAAAAAGAAAGCACAAGTAAAAAGAAATAAAAAGAGAGCATAAACAAAAGAAGAGTATAATGAAAAGAGAATAAAAGAAAGCAATTCCGGCTAAAGAAAATAGAAAAAAACATTCAGTAGTCAGATGCTGTTTACAGAAATGAAAAAAGTAATCAGCAAACAAAATAAATGTCGTGAACAAGAAAATTGATTAGAAAAAAATAATTGACAATAAGATACTGAACCAGGGCATAGGGAAACCTCTCCTGAATTTCATGCAAACTATGGCAGAATATAAAAAGATGCAGCAGAAAAAAAAAGAAAGTGCTCAAAAGATGTGGATGTAAATGGAAGGACATAAGAAGAAGATGGACAAGAAAATAGTCAATGATATGGATCAAATGCAGGGTGTAAATCAAAGAAAATATTAAAGTATAGATCAAATAGTAAAGAGGATAAATCATTTGAATTTACAGGGTAAGGAAGAAGTAATAGAACAAGAGAAGATTCAAGTATCAAAAATTAAGACAGAGGAATGAAGAAACAATTATTAAGATTCAGCAAGAAAATAACACAGAAATAAAAAAGGGATTTGTGTTAAAAGATATGCAAAAAAATTATTGGTTACCTGAAAAAAATAGAGATTGAACATGAAATGTTAAAATTAAAATAAAAAAAAACCACAAATTTAAAGAAATTGGAATTGGTAAATGGAGTTGAGATATGTCAAATTCCATTAAAGGAGGTAAAATGGAAATCAAATCAATTAAATCTTTGCAGATAATTTTTTAGAAGCATAATAGTAATAATAATGATAATAATGTATTAAAAAAGTTTGGATCTCACTGTGAATTTTCAAAGCTGCAAATATTTTTATTTCCTTTTTTTCCCAATATTTTGATAAGTTCAAGCAAGAGCATATGTTTCATATTTAAGATTTCATCACATAATGATATAGTACCTATGATTTCATGTAGACAATCTGGGTTTGAAGATTAGCCAAGTAAACTTAATTTTTTTACAATGCTTGGAAATATTTTTTTTCTTAGTAGCCTTTTCAATCCAGTTATTCATTCAATCTTGTCTGGTAAATGATTATCTAGCTATTCTGATCTTGAAGTAAAACTGAGCAAGCCTAGGCTAATTATCTAATATTGGTCAATAAATTAATCTGTAGTTATTCTTAACTAGTGCATATAATTAGAATGGAAAACTGTTCAAAAACTTAATAATCCTAAATAATTATTTGTTTGTAATTAATTATTTATCCATGATGGATAGTTGGAGAGGCCTTTTACTTTTAGTGGGTTATCTGTAGGCTGTTTTACACTTTTCAATATAATTTTTTTAATAATAAAAGTATTCTAATTTTTAATTACATATATGCTGTTCTGACCTCATTTATTTATTTAATGTTATTTCTCATGTAAAAGCAAACCGAGTTACCCCTACAATTTTTGTTGATAAGCATTAGCTCACTCCTATTTGCTAGAATATAAAACTAGGATGGGAAATTTTCTGAACATTCGTCATGCAGTAGTTATTAAGTGTGGTATTACCATTTCGTTTAGAAGCTGTTAAAAAGTATTTGTCTTGGAGCAGAATAGTTAAAAACTGTTTTACACGTCTGCAATTTTGTCTACCATGTAATTTTTTTTTTTTTCATATGTCATAGCATCGGCCGGGACGCGAACCCACAACCGTCTGCAACCAACTACTTGCTTGCATGGCGGCTGCGATACCTCTCGGCTAACAACGCAAGACGTCTACCATGTAATTTATAACAAATTTTCTGCTATTAAAATAATTATTATTAACTTTAACTACATTTATCAATATTTTATTTTATTATTATATTTCTAGACAATATAACTGCAATGTTAAAAATAAATATAAAGTCTACTGTTTAGAGGAATAGCGAATAAATTAAGTAAATAGTTTAAAATTTTTTTTTTCTCATGTGTCATAGCATTGGCCGGGAAGCGAACCCGCTAACCCTGGACAACTGCTTGTAAAGCAGTTGTCGCTGACCTCTCTCATTTAGTACTATGAATGTTGTAATACACAAATTCATGTTTTTATGGTGTAAAAGGTGTGCGATAATTTCAATTTTAATGTTAACTTTCTTTTCATTTTAATTAGTTTTTATAAAATTACAGTGATATTATGACAATATTTAATATGATACTAAATCTAATATCAATTTCAAATTATTCAGAATTATAGAAATGAAAACATTTTGGTTTAGTTATAGCTATATTGTTTTCCTTCTCAAAAACAATATTTAATTTCCTATTTTATTTTACATGTTTTAATCAATATTTAATCAAGTTTTATTAATATATATTTTACTTGTATATTCCTGTTTTAATTTTTAAACTTTTTTTTTACATATGGTAGCATTAACAGTTACATACCAATCGGTTAAACTATAAAAAAAAAAAACATTTAGCTTAATGTTTTTTTTTAAAGTGTTGTATATTAAGTGATAAATGGCTTTGTGTTTGTATATTAGCCATAAATAAAAAAAGACTCTCTTAAATTGAATTTAAAAAAATATCGTGAAACGCATATTCTATTGTTTAATCTCATGACTGTAGTAACTTATCCTATTGTCCAATTATTTCAAAATTTCTTTAAGGAAATATGAACATATATACATATAATAATTTATTGAATATAATATATATGTGTACAATTTTTGTTTAACATTTAGCAGCATGAATCTTTGAAAAGCAAACTTAAATCGAAAATTATAAAAAATAATTAGAAAGTCAATTAAGTTCTGCCTGTGCTAATGAAATACATTGTTGTTTGACATAGCTAATTAATGTGGTGCTTAATTAAGTTATTGAAGGAAATTTACTTTATTTATTTTTTGTTTTATTCAAATCATTTCTAATTTCTTTCTTTTTTTTATTCTAAAAAACTTACTTAAAAACTGTATATTTGTTACATTAATATATAGAGAGAAGAAAAGAGAGAAAAATAGAAGTGTGTATATGTTTTTTTATAAAAAAATTGATTTGTAGTATATATATATTGTGTAATCATAATAAATATAAAAAACAAATTAAGATTACAAAAGAAATAAAGTGAAAATAAAAATAAAAAATATATACAACTAATTAAAAATGGAAAATAATGCATAGGTGAATGCGTAGTATATGATTGCATATATGGCGTTAATGATCATATAATCATTGCATAAATAATAATAATAATAATAATAATAATAATAATAATAATAATAATAATAATGATGATGATAATGATGATGATGAATATGATAATGATGATGATGATGATGATGATGATGATGAAAAAAAAAAAGGGGAAATGGAACAAGGAAAAAGATTTAAAAAAAAAAAAAAAATATATATAACATAAAATATAAAATAACAGAATTGAAAAATAGAAATAATTAAACATAACATAAGTAAAACAAAAATAAAATAAAATAAACAAAATAAAACTATGCTTGCTAATATACCAGTCCTAATCTTTTTAAAATCAAATAACTAGTGCTCTTAATTTGACTCTCTTTAAACTATTACTAGTTGGCCTTATACAATTGTTCTGTGTAGAAATTGGTAAAGCTAGTGTATTAGTAGATAACGTATTTAAAGAGATTTAGTTCCAAATGAGTTTCCTACAATAAATATCAGAATCACTTTATTTATACAAATGGAAAACTCTAGTATATTAAAAGGGTAAATTCTTTAACAGATGTGGCGGTCTCAAAATGATACGCTTGTATAATTCTGTAAAACAGACAATTTCATTGCAAAATAGAACGTTCCCCCAAACTGTATATTATAACATAATAAGTTTGATAAGAAGAAATATATAAAGTAATCAAAGCTGAAGGAAAAAATTTAGATAAGTAGAAAAACATTAATTTAATTTAAGGAACAAAGGAGTCAATTGATTTGACCATTCTGGTCAATAAAAATCTAATACAAATTTATCAAAAAAGAAATTTAGCACAAGTCAAGTCTATTACATCAAAATCTTATTAATGTATGTTAGAAAATTTTGCTTAGAATTTGTTTTGTTTTCTCAGATTATTGTAAATTTTATGCTATATAATAATAATAATAATAATAATAATAATAATAATAATAATAATAATAATAATAATAATAATAATAATAATAATAATAATAATAATAATAATAATAATAGCAGCACAAATCATGAAACTTGACAATTGCATCAAGCAATGCAGAATACTCCAAATAGAAAAAAATATATTAGTAACATTATTCAGAAAAAATATTTGAAACATCAAATGCATAGCTGTATAATGTTTATAGAAATTTACATTGATTACGTATGTAATATTCATTAAGGCTGTAGCCTCAAGCACATGCATATACAATGTGATAGTAGGGACCTCTACAGGTCTTAAACCACAAGCTTCCAAAGAGTAAGCTTGTGGTTTAAGACCTGTAGAGGTCCCTACTATCACATTTAATCACTATTAAATATTCACTCACTGAAGATTTTTACTTGGAGAAATCACTGTGTGCTGCTGCTTAAGTTGCTATTTTTTTTAAAAAAATGCAAAATCACATACTAATCAATATTGATTTTCTTTAATTTAAAAAAAAGTCTGAAGAGGTCAGAATTTTTAAATAGACAGAAGAGTCAAAATGTTTTAGTCCTGCCTCCATATATTTGATGAATTTACTTTTCTTGTAATCAGTTTTGAAATTATTTAGATTATTTTGAAATAACAAAAAACTTGACATTTTTTGCATAGCTTATTAAAGACACATAATAATTTTTGCACAATAATTGCAAAATAATTATTAAAAAACAAAGTCACACATGAATGCACTTTTATTCTATAAGTATATGTTTTTTTTTTTTAAAAATAAAAATTAAATTCTAGCACAAAGATAAAGAAAATTTCAGCTGGTACTATGACCATATCTTGGGTTGCTAATTGTTAATGTTATTACTAACCCTATGAGATAGTCTAAAAATTAATATTTTAAAAGAGAATGTTATAGATTTATCAGAGATTTACATTTATTCATTAATATTTTCAAAATAAATTTCAGTCAAAGATGATTTTGTTGAATTTCTGAAATTGTTTGATTGTTTTTTTATCCACCATTGAATTATAAAAATGGTCACTGTTTTCATTATATTTGTACAGTTCAAATATGATTTTTCTGAATGTTTTTTATTATTTACAAATGTATACTTCTATCAAACCAAGTCAATTTTATTGGTTTTTAAGCGAATAGTGGCTTAATGCTAAAATCAAATATTGAATAGTGACAAAAAATGTTAGCAAAAATACAATGTGATGTCCCCCTGTTGAAAGATTAACAGTGTGCATATTGAGAGTAAAAAAAATGAAAGTTTTGAGTCTATATGTGTTGAGTCCCATATTTAAATATGATACAACAGTTTTCCCTATACTATAATTTCACATTAAAAATAGCTTTCTGATAACATTTTTAACCACTTATCTATCTGCTGCTAAAAAAATACTGAATTTTACTGTCAAAAATTCAGTTACATAAGTATTAAGCATTAAATTGCTCCACATTGTTAAGAAATCCAGTACTGCCCTCTGTGAACTAAATACAAACTCTAATGTATTTATATATTAGTTCACAGAAAGCAATGCTGGATTTCTTAACCATGTAGGGGGATTTAATGCTTAATATTTGTATATTTATTTTAGTATAGCGTTATGCACTGGGATTATTTTATATATATAATAATAATTATTTATAAAATTATAATTATCTAGAGATGTTAATCATTATTAGTATATATTGTTGACACGACTTGGGCTTAAAATACCTCATATTTTCTGCATGCTACTTATAATGATTAACATCTCTAGATAATTATAATTTAATAAATAATTATAAAATTATAACCACAAGAAATATTAATTCCAAAAATATAGAAATAAACAGTATTTAATATATCGCAAAATAAACTAAATGTATTTTCCTTGCTCAGGATTTAGATTGCACTGCTGTTTATTAAATGCTGTTTATCTCCATATTTTTTGAACGAATATTCCTTGTGCTTACATTTATTTTTGTGATGGAGTATTTTTATTACAATAATTATAAATTAGCTTATAGATTGTTACACTATATTTTAGTCCAGATATAGATTTCAAACATTACTAAAGATCAGACAATATTTTTTATTAAATATATTTATCTGGATTTACATCTAAGCAATATTTTTGTTGGCATCATCAACAGCATCTACTCATTCTGAATGTGACCATTTGGAATTCTAGGAAAGAAAACACTCTAGAGATGAGTTTTGGGATAACTATACAAATATGTGAACTACAAATCCATCCATATGTAAAACATGTTGATCCCTTTTGTATGATGCTGTCTTTTAACTTCTTCTGCAGAAAACTTTTTAATACAACACTATGTTAAAGTATGACTACCAATGACTTTGAGATAACTCTTATAATGTAAATGGATCTACCACTCTGATGAAAACTGTGCTTAAATTCACCATAAAATACACTTTTAGGAAATCTTGCATTATTCATTCATTTTGCATGTGCAATTCAAAATATGTTTATTTTATAATAATGAACTCAATAATATCACATCCAAGAAATACAAAAACATATTAATTGGTTTTATAATCTTGCCATTATACTTTTAAAATTTTATGTAGCATCATTATATGGAAGTTTTCTAATGCATTTATATAATGCCTATAGGGTGTTCACTTTCTCATCTTCACAATAAATCAGATAAAATAACAGCTTTATATACAGATAATTTAATTGCAGTAGTTACTGTACTGTGATGTAATACTTTATTTTTAAACTTGTTAAAAGCAAGAGCACATTAGACTCAAAATTTATACCAACCATTCTATTTATAAAAGTATTAAGATATTTAAATTAGTTTCTATTTTCAAATAGATAAACATCCAAATAAAAAGTTATTAAGATTGTGTTTTATGAGCATTAGTTATTAAACCAAAGTCTTTAATTGTTGCATTCAAAGTAAATTCTGTAGATTATCATTAAACTAGAAAATTTAACACAATTATTATGTATATCCAGAATATATGATGACAATGTTCTTGTCTTCACTTTTAATTGATTCAAATTAGATCACCATTATCAAACTTATATTGCATCTTCATAGAGATTCTTATACCTATTTCCAAAGTCACTATTTCAAAATGAAATCTGGTATCACATTCTTGTTAAACACTAAGTTTGATTTCAAATTCTTTACATTGTCCACTTGTAGCAATAATACTGCCTCTCGTTTTATTAAGTAAATTCTACAAAATAATAATAAACATTAGTGAACAAAGAACTAATTTTAAACAACACCAATGATCTATTGAATTAGTTAAATCAAATGAAAAATGTCTTGACAAAATCAATAAACGTAATATATAAATAACATTTTTGTTATTAACCCTTTTCTTGCATTTGCCTGGCAACAAAAAAAAAACTATATCAGTAGTGTTTCTTGATTCTTTAAAATAACATTGCCAACTGATGGTCACTGGTTTATCTTGAAATATGTATTCTGGTGATTATCAGTGTTGAAATACAGTGGAGAGTGGTGGGTTATGTGAAACTCTGTGCTCGTAAACCCTATATATTACGTATATTGATACAAGTATATAATAAGCCTGTATTTCAGTTATTGCATATCTAGAAATTTTTATATATGACTGAAAGCAATTTTTCAACAAAATGTTTAAAATACTTTTTCCACAGTGAGCCATAATGATAATACTTATTGCAAACTTCCCTATACACTTTAGTGAATTCAAACATATTTAAGATCAGGTGGGTATGACTTCATTAGTCCAGGTATTCCTCAAAAAAAATTATTTTTAAAGCTGACATGTTACTATTTTATTTTAAAACTTTTCCAGATATTTCATCAATAACAATATTGATTAAGTTCAATATTTAAATGAGTACATAAAATGGATATAACATTAAAAGATGCCATCTGATGTATTATAGACCATGAAAATATTTTTTCATCCCTTAATGATATTACTGTCATCATATAAAAAAGTTATATTTCTGGATTTAGTAAGTTGTGATACCATATCTCAGATCCCTATGTTAATTTTAATGTATCAAAAATTACCAGGAGTGACAATAAACATCTAACTATTTATATTCATTTGCAGTTTTAAACAACCAATCACATTTAAGTTTTTTCATTAGTCATTAAACTTTTGCATTTAGATCTCTATATTGATTATAAAACTTCACAGTTAATTCATTATTCTGCTAAAGCAAAAATACCTGTTGTTTTTAATCAAATACATTCAATAAGATCATTGGTTAAAAAGCCAATCATAATATTTTTTAGTAACACAAAAGTAGATATAATCACATGATCATCATTTCTTATGCTTGCACATGAGATCTAGGTGCAGTGCTCTCAGATCTAAGGCTCCTCACTGATGAAGGCCACTAGCCGAAACTAGTCTGGGGATATTGGATGATTAGGCACTAGATGGGGATTTTATGCACAAGCCTTATGGCATCCATTGATTACTCTGGCTGGCACTGAGTGGCACTACTGTATGAAGAGTTTTGCCTGTTTTAATAAACATAGATATACTTGTATCTATAACACATTCTTTAAGAGAATTACATGCTTCTAAAATATGATAAACAATTTTGTTTGTAAATGTGAATGAAATAAGATCTATTTTTAATGCACCCATAATTTTAATCATAGACCATACTAATTTATAATCCATCTAACAACATGTACTTATAAGTGTTCATTGTAATATAATGTTTATATTTTGACTTTTAACTAGTTTAGGGAAATGACCAATGGTGTGAGAAATTCATTATGATTGGACTCTATATTAGCTTAAGTGACTGATGAAGAAATAAAGAGAGACAGATAATGTTGCATGTAGCAAAAGCAGTACATAGCTTTTGATGAACCCACATGTCATACTACATGGCTGTAAGATATATTCTTGGCCAACATTGTTTATTGGCTGTTCATAGATCAGACTATTATCTACCATTTGTGGGGCCATAAAATTGCTAAGTATATACTTAAAGTACTGTGCATAAATAAAGGCATAGGGTATCTTTAAATTATTAAGACATAATATATTCAAAGATGTTTAAAATCTATATCTGAGATAAGCAGTAATAAAGAATATCTAATCAAATAAATATTAATACATAATATATTTGTCTAAATAATATATTTTTTTAAATACATGCAAATATTGATAACAATACAGTTTATAGGAGAGTTTTTCATATTTGCAATATTGGATGTTTAATATTTGTCTTATTAAAGAAATGATTACTTAAAGAGCTTCTATAAATTCTCAAGAAATTATATATATTTGATGTTTTCAAGGTTATATGATGTATATAAAATAATATTTTTGGGTATGAACCGTGTATTATTTTGCATTACAATCCGATATTTCGACGGACTAGCAACCGCCATTATCAAGGTTAACTTTTGAAAGAACAATCGTTAGAACTCAAACAATAACGTGACTCAGTGCGAGATGAGAAGTGAGATTCAACCTGAAGTCGTTCAGCATTCACAATATGAGGCTTATCAATATATATATATTAGCTTACTTTATATATATTTCATAAAATCATTTTATATGTTTTATTTGAAAATAATGCAAAACAAAAACAGCAAAATAAAGACATCCAATTTCCAAATAACTAATCACCTAAGAAAACTTTGTTTTACATTTAAAGTAAATTAGTGCTAGTAAAATGTTAATATTCAAATAATTAAACTTCAAGAAAATCTAATTAACGAAATAAGTGGGAGATTTTGGTTTTGTTTGTTTCATTTTATTTTTATTCCCGCAATTAAATTCTATTAAAAAATAAACAAAATATCTGTAGCTTTTATTTTTAAATTATATTTAATTGCTTGTAGACAAAATTAATTAATTGCTTTATTTTCCAAGCTGTAAGATTGTAAGGGATTAGAATATTAAAAATAATATATTAAAACTAGTTTAAATGACATCAGCCTTTAAGGCACAAATGAAATATTGATATTACAGAATAAATAATCATCATTATATAAAAATTTATTAAATATATACAATATTTAAGGAATCAGAAAAATTATTTATCTTCAACCCAATGTTTACGTTTAGGATTAAAATATACCAAAATAATTTCGATGATAAAAATAATGTTTTGAAATCGAAAGGACAAAATTTTAAGCAGATATCAAAATTAATTTCTAACAAAAAGTTATTTCAATTTATACCTATTCAAAGATTAACTTAATTCGTTATTATTCTTTGCTTCCGTTTTCAAATCTTTGATAATCTAGATAAATAATATTTTAATATTCTTCTTATGTAGTAATTTAAAGTTTGTACAATACTCCTAACTTATTATCATTTTTTTTTATTTCTATGTGATTATCTGCTGTCTGTATGTTATTGTTTTTTTATATTTATATTATTATTATGCTTATTTCATTTCATCAGTTCATATTCTATAATAAATATATTATGAAAGAACCCAATTAATGGTTAATAAAATATAGATTCAAGTGTTTTTGTAGGAATCTGTTATTTTACATTATTCTATAAAACTAAAAAGCCAGAAGTATTTAATAATACAAAAGTCATTGAAGTGATACAAAAAAAAATGACCAAAAAAAAAACAGAAGGTCAGTTTAAGATTAACTGAACAGTGAGTGAAGAAAAGTGCAAAGTTGTAAGGAAACCAGTCAAAAAATATCCAAAACATAATTGGATATCCTATGTAGAAACATAAAAAAGTGTGGTAGATATTAATCTAGAAAAATGTATAAGAAAGGATAAAGTAAAATAACTGAAAAAAATAGTAAAGATGACTTTGAAAAAAAAAATTATTAGTAAGAATAATATTGTGAAGGAATGTTAGAATATTCTTTTAATTATTTAAATAAGACTTCTAAAAAATATCGAAAAAATAATATTACTAACATTTATTGAAATTGTGGCCTCACTGCAGTTCTAAGAAGTTAATAGTTTATCAAAAACATTTAATAGTAGTGAATGACTTGAAAAAATATAGGAGTATATAAAATGGAAGAATACTTTAAAAAATGATATGAGGTGTCAGAGATATTTATTTTTTAAAAAATCACTGTCTGACTATTATTATACCAGAGGAGGGGGAATAGTAAGGGAAGCAGGGATAAAACATTGTTTGTACCGATGTTCAAGACAAAAAAATCAAGGAGGAATGTAAACATTATAAAATCACTAGCATTGTAGGAAAAATTTTAGTGAATAGTTTAAATAAAAATACAAAACTCTAATTATATTACCATTTACAAAATTAGGAATTTGTATTTTTTAAAAAAATATAGGAATATCAGATGACAGATATTATTGTTTGGAATTGTTTAAACAGAAATCCAGAAAAAAAAAAGAAAACATTACATTTGTTTCTGTTTGACTATCAAAAGTTTTTAAAATCACTGAATAAGAAGTAACTGGTGAATTATTTTAATAAAGTATATACTAGACTAATTTTTGAAAGTGTTAATAATGATCCAAAAGAGTAGTATAATAATGTGTAAAGACAATGGAAACTAGCTTAAAATTTGAATAAAACATAAGACAAGAAGAAATAGTCATACCAAAGGTACAAAGAATATCATCTTATTGAATTATTGAGTATTATATTAAATACAGGGTAACTCAGTAACAGAATAGTAGAAGTAATTTAAATATTAAAAAAATAAACGTATATCATTTTGTTGATGAATACAGCTAACAATAGTACCTACTGACCTTTTTGGAAGATTAATAGAAACAAAAAATAACATACATTAAATGTTGATACAATATATAGATTAAAAAAGAAGGATGAAAATTGAAGTGCATGGGTAAAAGAACAAAGAATATTAGAATATATGCGGAACTTAAAGAATTTATGAATTTGTGCTGGACTTGTTTTTTAGAGAATATGATAATAAATAAATAATCATGTCAAACACTCAATTAGAAAATAATGTGGAGATTAATAAAAGATCAAATATAAGATGTTTGCCTAGTAGTGTGAAGAGATATTGATTAAAAAGTGAAATATAATGATGACATCTTTATCTTGTTGTGTATTAATGATGATTGGATATAATAAAAATCTGATTGCAATTTAATTATATTAGGGGCCCATGTCCAATATTTTTAATTGTTGTAGGATTACAAAAAAAAAAATTAAAAATATATATTTTTTTAATATATAAATTTAACAATGTGGAATTAATTATAAAACTTTCTAATTAATAAGTTAACATAAAATGGCCTAAGTTTTTTCTTTTTTTGTACTCCTGCTCATAGGGGTTTCTATGCAACATTTTGAGTTGTTGATGGCTTTCAAATAAATGAGACTTTTACTCAGCTCTTAAAATTTACATGATGTTGTCTATGACACTTTTCAAATTTCAGTTTTTTTGTAATTAATTAATTAATGTTTTGAATTAAACCATGACATAAAAATGTTTCATTTCAAATTATCCTTTATGATCTATATCTTGCAAATTAGGAAGCCTAACACATTATAAAATGCATAGTCTGATATTTTTTAAATTTATTCACTTTTAAATATTTTCATATTTATTTGAGAGTGTATGCCCAGATTTGAAATTATATTAGAGTCATGTCTAAAGATTAAACTTGAAAGAAAAATGGTCAGCATGGGATTTGGGCTTTCCAAAACTAGATTTTCAATGATATGAATGGATGAAAGGGTGGAGGTTGGAGTGGTTTGAAGCCTGCCCATTAAAATGTAAGGATTTGCTATCTTGATATAAACTGAGCACTTATATATATATATATATATATATATATATATATATATATATATATATATATATATATATATATATATATATATATATATATATATATATGGGAGATGATATTCTGGACCAACTAATGAGTGTTGGTTTAGCATGAAATACATATATTGGCAATTATTTATCTTTTCTATATGTGAGTGGTCATGTATATAAGTTGTATGAGATAGCATGGATAGTTGGTGATTGCTTGAAAGTCTGAGTTCAAATCACCTATATTTACAATTCAGCACCAGATTTGTGAAGAGTGCCTGGTTTTCAAATATTTTATAGTGCAAAAATAAAATTAATTCTTATTGCCACATTTTTGTTTACTATTACTGATAGAGTTATAAAAATGCAGTAGAATCTAATTATATTTTTGGCTACATCTCTGTTAGAAGACACAGATGTTAAAGTTGTTAAAAACTGCTTATACTGTTGAACTTAAAATGAATCTATGTAAAGTTATGGGTTATCAAAATCCTATGAAAATTAATAGATTCTAAGAGATATTACGATTCAGTATATCCTTAAACACAAAACTGTAGGCTAACAATTTATATGAGTACCAAAAACACACAAAACATATAAAGTATCAATAAAGCAGTTCAACAATAACCTTACAAGCAGAACACTAATGATTGAGCAGTTATTATTAAAAACTGATTGACTTTGAATTCAGCATGATGAAGCAGCAGACCAAATAATAAAATCACTATGAATTGCAATTTACTATTGGAGTGACCATTTCTGCTGACTAACAAAAAAAATTCTATCACTCATGTACATTATGTAATTGTTAAAAGAGAAATTGAAGTATCTGTTAATTTGGGCAATTAAAGTATACTATGTTTTAGTATCAGATATTAAACATTTGGTAACCCTGGTCCACTACCTACTGGAAATAGTATGTTTTATGTGTTTTTCTTGGATTATAAATTATGGAAATTAAATATTTATTCTCTGAAAAATAACTGGAGTTAATCATTTCATTCTAGATGTTTTTCTCTATGAGAAATGTTTCATATTTATTTCAAATTTTATTTAAATATAGTACAATTATTGTAATGAATTACTAAATATTAAAAGAGCTTAATTTGGCCTATTTTAATCTCTTTATTGCTGATTATTTTATTGGCCAAGTGAGGTAAAAGCCTAACATTTTAATTGGTCAATTCACAAAGTGAAGTGTCAAAATACAAATTCAATCATCAAAATATATTCATCTTTTAATATTATATTCACTTTAGTTTCATTTGTAAAATGTATGTTAATAATTTGTCAGATTATGAAAGTGAATGAAATTTTTTTCAAAAATGAATTTCTCTTTATAATTGTAAAATTATTTGTAAGCGGAGAAATGTAAAACAATATTTTTGACCAATGAAAACGTTTTGGATGATGACATGATTTATTTTCATTGCAGAAAAAGCAAATAATTTTTGTAATTTTTGTTAAAATCTTAACTATTTTTCTAAAATAATTTTATTTTTAGCATATTTTATCAAAATAATTTGTAATTTGTCAAAAAATACATTGCAAATGATCTAAAACATTTGTTTATCATTTTCGTAATGAAACAAAACATATCGTAACTTTTGAGTTATTGACATTTTATTTTCTTTGTGTCGAAATGTAACAGCCAATAAAATTCAAGAAGAGACGACCCATTTTTTTTTTGTTTAAAGTTTTGATGACATTTTATTGATTTTTACTTGTAAAATAATTCAATAGAGGGCAGCATCTTACGGAACTTTTTCTAAATTTTCAAACGACGGTAAAATATTTACAGTACCATTAAAAGTGACGGAATTTGGACAGTCAGAAGCAGCAAGAAATTGCCACATTTTTAACCGTGACTAGCAAAAAATGAGTTAAATGGCTTTATTGCTCAGAAGCTCATATGAAATTTAAGCATGAAAGTGCCATAACATGACTTGATTTAAGGACAATAATGCTTGATGGTCTGACATTTTATCACTGTTGTAAAACTTGCTTGTCATGCATGAGTTAGGGGTAGAGAATCAAATTCTGTAGTATAATGTTTTTTGGTATATTCCTTGATACTTCCGTGCTCAAACTTTTTATAAACCCTCTGACAATGAAGCCATTCAATTATTTAGCTGCTAAATAATGACTTTGAAGTGCTATATATAATATTTCATGTTATATAAAGTTAAGACTAAATACAACGGCATCAGTAAAAAAGAGTACTGTACCTGCAGATAATGCAAAATAGTGTCATGTCATAGAAAAAGAATGAACATAAAATATATAAATAAAAGCATTAATAAAGTGTCCATAAAATATCATGTTTAGATATCTATGAATCAATCTACAAATAACATATATATATATATATATATGATCACTAGATGGAGCTTACCAATAGCTCTAAACAAGCTTTATTTTTATAAGTGTCGAAAGAGAACGAGTTCAAAATCTCTATTGTTAAGTCCATACCTCCAGACAAATTGGTTTCAAGCTTATAGCTCACCTCAGTGAAGGGCTGGGACTCTAGAAACTAGATAAGCTCGAAACCAATTGGTCTCAAGGTAGGGACTTAATGATAGAGATTTTGAATTCTTTCTCTTTTGGCACTTATAAAAATAAAGCTTGTTTAGAGCTATTGGTACGCTCAATCTAGTGATCATTTAAATGCAAGTTTAAAAGCAAGTTACAATATATATATATATATATATATATATATATATATATATATATATATATATATATATATATATATATATATATATATATATATATATATATATAATGTTAAAAAGGAGTAATGAGAGAAGATGGATAAGTAAATTTGGTATCATGAAATAATATAATTACAAAAAAAAAAAAAACAACAACAGGAAAACATAAAATAATTAAAAAAAATGTTTATTATCTTTATAAAATTTTGAAGTAATTAACAGGTAGGGTCTAAATATTGGTAATATCCCAATAAAATCCAACATCTACTGTTTTATATCTAAAATAAAAACACAATTCATTACATGATATATATATAATAAAGCAATTAATTAATGATAATAACATTATTAGTGGGGAAAAATTAATAATAAAGAACATTTTATTCATTATAGAAGAAGTTTGAAAAGAGGCGTGTCGATAGCTTGCCCACTGTTTAATTTTGTTCTTCAAGACACCTTAATAATTAATATATATGTTCTTCACTATTTTATATGCGATTCATACATATATATCAGATTTTGTCTTATGTTTGAAGATAGATTTCTTTGAATTACTGAATGCATTTAATGAATATAAACCATCAACTTTAAGTGTAACCTCTTCCAACTGAACTCTATGTACTCAATAAAAGAAACTAGAAAGAATAATTTGAATTTCTAAAATCCTTTGTTAGCTTTCTTTCGCAATATTAACTTCATTTACTAACACTTAACAAAGAAGACTAACAGACAATAGTGTTAAAAAATGTTACAGAAAAAAATAATACTAATAAATTGTTAACAGTGAGTTGAACTAAAAATATTTTAAAAGATACAATATATAATTGAATTTATCTTTGTGTGTATTAAATATATTTTCTCATTCCTATTTCAGAAAATGATTATTAATTCAGTTGCAATTGTTATATCTTAGTTTATTAGTATACATAATTGTATTATCATTCAATTTAAATTCAAAACAGTTCTGTTCAAAGTGCAAAACAATAAGTAATAGTCAATTAAAAAATGTACATTAAAAGCAATAACAAATCAATTATGATTAAACAGACTTGATAATAAGAATAAATATAAGAAAAAAACGATATATTGTGATTAAACATATAAGAAAAAAAGGCAAAAAATATAAGGCTTATAGATTTGAATAACGTCAAGCTGGAGGATATTATTCTTAAAAATTTTGCCATAAGTAGTCAAGCGTTGGTGGTCGAGAGGTCCCCGATGGGTGCTTTATAAGCAGTTGTCCCAGGTTAACGGGTTCGCTTCCCGGCTGATGCCATGTCACATGAGAATTTTTTTTTTTTTGGCCATAAGTATTGGTAGCACAACATATGGGTAAAAACTGAGGGAATTTGATTAACAGAAAATTATATTTAACAGTTATGGGTTCTGTTACTTTCTTGACGAACATCAAAAGCTAAACTGAGTGAAAATCTGGATAATTTTATATAAAAAAGTGATTTTATATAAGTATTTAATGTTTGAGTTTTTTTTCTGTATTCACTAAAGAAAATGCCATAATGATCATAGAAGTATATTTATTGAGTGTACATGGTAGGTAAATATTGAATTTCATAAATTTATTTCTTTGTATATGGTTCCAGATGACTGAACTAAACTATAATATGAAGAAGATCAATAAAAAGAAAAGATTATATTTTGTGAACTGATGAAATATTTTACCTTATCAATGAATAATCTTCATTATCTTAAAAATCCTATTCGTTATGGTATTAGTAGCAAAATGGAAAGGGGTATTAATAAACAATATAAGTGCAAATCTGTTTCACTACTTGTAGAAATGATATTATAATTTTATAAAATGAGCAAAGATAATTGAAATAATTCAGACTTTTTATGGAGTAGAGTGAACGTCTGTCTTTATTAATCATAATTTTAATATTGCTAGTCCATATAAACAATATGTCATTTTCTAATAAGAAAAAAATCAACAAAGGAATAATATATATCTCAAGATTTTACAATCACCAGAATAATAAAGATGAGAGAAAATTATATATATATAAATAAAATGTCCGTTAATTAAAACAAAATTGTAATTATAATTGAAATAATAAATTTAACGGTTTACAAACTATTATAAACAGTCCTTAAATCTGCAGAAGTACTTTCGGTTAATTTCTTTTTTTTTTTTTTAATTTAATGGCAGTTGAGGCAGGTTGAAGAAATTAACCGAAAGTACTTTTGCGGATTTAAGGATTATTTATAATAGTTCGTAAACCGTTAAATTTATTATTTCAATTATATATATACAAAAAATCTTGAAAAAACTCTACAATATTCAAAATAGCAATATATAAAAATAAATAGTAACAATCTTATGGCAAGATTGTGATCAATTATAAAATATTAAAACCTTTATCAATTAGGGGATTTGCATACTCTAATTCAAATGTTTCTCTTATGCATAAATTGTCGGGGTTTAAACACTTTTATTTAGAAACAATATATTGTGTAAATTTCACATATTATCTAATATTAAAATATATTCGAATAAATTATTAAATTCAGAATATAATAGGAGACAAATATTTTAAATTCCTTACACTTTTCGAACACTGACTTATTTTCAAATTATGTTTTCAGACTTTTAAAAATAGATATTGAATGACCAATTCAAAAAATCAAATACAAACTTAAGATATTGCTAATGCTACTCTAGTTTTAGAGTGATCTTAATATCCTAGTGAAAGTTATCTAGAGAACTATAAATAATGTTTTATTACATGTTTATTTTTTATATTACTATGTGTAAAATTTAACAGAACTATTTAAATATATTATTAATTGCCTTGTCTGTTTCCATATAATTGATCTATGTACAAAGATTTTAACTTAATATAATTAATATAAATAGAATTGGTATTAATATGTAAATCACTGACATATTTCAAATGTTATAGATTTTTTTTGTTTGTTTTTATGCATGTTATACACTCTTCATATTGCATATACAAGCTTATAAAAGCAATGTCACGTGTCAAGCATTGGTGGTCGAGAGGTCAGCATGGCTGCTTTACAAGCAGTTATCCTGGGTTAGTGGGTTTGCTTCTTGGCCGATGCTATGACACATGAAAAAAGCAATATCACGCTATATATGATTTGTTCTATTGATTACTATAATTAACTATATTAAATTCACAGCTTGACATAATAAAAAATAATAACTAAGATGTATTTATTTATAAAAAGCTTATTGGATGGAGAGAAGCTTAGCACTTTCATAATATTTTGTTATATGCTTATTTCAATCACTTTTTTTTGGGGAGGGGGGATATTTAGTCATAGTTGAACGAAAATCAGAAAGATATATTTATATTTCTAAGGTAATTTATACCTATTTCTAAACTGATGAGTGGGATATGTATATTATTAGAAAAGTGAATCCCTCTTATTTGGAAAACCTTCTTAGGTGTCTGCATTACATATTATTTTTTACAAAAATCATAATTTTATATACGTGTATTATTACTGCTACAGGATATTCAAGTGTTGATATAAAACTATTATACTATTTTTCAGACCTATAACTGTGAGAAATTCTTTATATTTTTCTGCTTATTATGTAATGATATAATCTAATTAATATGCATGAAATTTTAGTTATTTATTTTTCAATGATGATATTAATGAAGGCCTACCATATATATATATATATATAACATAAAACCATTAATTGAGAATAAGGAATAAAATTAACTTAAAAAAAAACACATGTACTTTTGATGCATTATTAACATTATCATAGCTATTAACTGAACAAAAACAGCACTATTTTAAGATTAAAAAATTTTTTTTTTCTTTATTTCAATGTTATTGGTTCTCCTTTTTAACGCTTGTCCATTTTGTTCTATAAACAAAGTCATTTTAATCTACTTTTTCTTTCATTTCCGTCTTTACAAATCATCTCATTAATACTAGGAACAAAATCATGTCTTTAGCTATAAACTTCTGACATATTTGTTAAATTAGGTTTAACTTGTTGTACACAAGTGTCTTTTCTATATCTATCATTATTTTTTAGAATTAGATAATTAGTACCAATTCTTATTCTTGAACAATTTGTGAAAAAGTAACCTCCTTTTTGATTTTGAGTGCATCAATGAATCATATTTCAAATATTTATATTGAATTTTCCTAATAAATATTATGTTGCATTATAAAATTTGTTTCTATTGCAATGTAATGTAGCCTACATAATTTACACATTTCACTAACTGTTAATAGAATATCAGTTAACAAATCCATTTACCATAAATATGATCTATAAATAAATCCAGGGCAAGTGAAACTTAAAAATTGTCTAAAGACATAATTACATTTAGTATTTTCCCCAATTAAACTGGCCTACAGACAATAGTATTCTAATTAGTGAAGATTTCACAATAATTGAATAAGTCAAAGACATATCAATTTTCTCTCTGTAAAACCCAAAAATATATAATTATAATATGAGATAGCTTTTTCCTATGATGGAATAGAAATAATACTTACTGTCTTAATCTACAAATATTAAACACAAAATATTATGTACATATACATATAATAAAGTGTATACTTCTTAGACATTCATGATATGTCACAACAATTAATCAGAGGAAAAGTAGAGACAGCTTATTTAAAGGAAGTTAGAAAGCAAAAAGTCAAGGAAATCAGTTATTTAGTTGTAATTACATTTTATTTACATTCAGTACAAATTTGGTAGCCAGACACATTTATTACCATCAATTTAAAAAATAAAAATATATTCCATTTTCGCACAGCACCAAAAGCTTGCAGGACATCCATGTGAACAGCAAATAATCAGCTTAGTCTGCATATATAGATATGCTTTTAGAAGAAAGATGAAAGAGGTCTGCTTTATCGCAGTAGACAGCAACACCAATAACAGAAAGAAAACATGTTATTCTATATCCAAGAAAGGGAATACTTAAACTTTACATAAATTTGCATAACATTAGACAATCAGTTATTTCACAAAGAGCTATGATTATGGGAGCCATGACTCTTGAATGCACTCAGCCTATGGTTTAATAAATTATTAAATATTAGCTTTGTGTTTATGCATTTATAGCACTAGTATTGAATTACAGAATATTAACCAAACACACAAAGTTTAAAATTAAGTTCGTATTACTTTTAAATTTGTTTTTATATACAAGTCTTAAATTTAACTTTTAAAATCATTCTTATAAATAATTTTTTTTTTCAATTATATAAAGTTATTTTGATTCTATCTCCTATAATTCTAATTCTAACTCAAAAACATAAAATAAATTTAGATATTTTTATTTTCAAATTTATTATTTTTATTACAAGTTTTTTAGAAACAAAGTTTTTTGAATGATTAGAATTTGGAAGTAAAAATGAAAAGTTATTTTGACTTTTCATAAAAGATTATAATTGATTTTGGTACAATATTTAAAGTAGTAAAAGATATATAAAGTCCATTATTGTTCTACAACGATTGTTAATTAATTGATGTATAGTTTTATTTCAATAATTGTTGTAGAATCTATATATAGATCTTTCCTTTAATTAGGGTGTGACAAATTAGTAACTATTTGCAAAATAACTATGTAAAGTTATTTTTTATTAAATTACTCTACTGAATCGGATATTGAACACATTTGATTCAAAGTTCCTATGAAACATTAAGATGTCGATAATTAAATAATTGAATTATTAATCAATTAAGACAGATATTATAGATGAATAATTTTAAAATGTGGAGTTTTCTTTTTGATTGTATACTATGTCATAAATAGCATCTTCACATTTCGTATCTACTTTGATGAATAGTTTATTTATTGTTATAAATACATTTGCAGCACAACATTATTTTATTGCTGAAAATGAGAAGTCATCCTTGGTCTTGTCTAAATTATAAATTAATATTTTGCAGCAATAATAATAATAATAATAATAATAATAATAATAATAATAATAATAATAATAATAATAATAATGATGATGATGATGATGATGATGATGATGATGATGATGATGATAATAATAATAATAATAATAATAATAATAATAATAATAATAATAATGATTATCAAATATCTGAAAAACCTTAAAAAGATTTCAAGTTGGGCATTAAAGAAGACCATGAGGAAGATGTTCCCTGTATAAATTATCAACGAAATCTAAATAATT
Organism: Epiperipatus broadwayi; assembly: GCA_028023455.1. NCBI lineage: Eukaryota > Metazoa > Onychophora > Udeonychophora > Euonychophora > Peripatidae > Epiperipatus > Epiperipatus broadwayi. The sequence goes on along the minus strand of JAQFVV010000580.1, from coordinate 186,676 downwards.
TTCATGTTTTAGAGAGAATGATATATAACACTGTTTTAAAAGTTGATTGAAGAATCAATTCATAAAAGTCTCCTATTAAATTAAGAAAATACAAGTAATTCATTTTCAAACAAATGTACATTTTAGCAGAACTTTAATAAAAGGGGAAAAATCAGTTTGACATTTAATTGTACATTATTGGTTTGATTTAGTATTCACTCACCACCATTTTAAATTCTGAAGATGATCCAAAACAATTTCTGATACTTCCAAGTGATAAGCAACATTGAATAATACACACAAGGTCACTTTGATGTTCAGCAGTGGTTTGTGGTGTAGTCCTTAGAATTCAAAATTGTGGTGAGTGCACTCATAATTTCTAAAGTATGGGTGTTATTAAATAATGACAATGCAAAATGTCAGAGACAATGTTGGGAGAAGGGAGAATGGCTTGGCCATTACAAAGTAGTGTTCAAAAGATTCAGAAGTCTGATCAAACCAAGATTATGATTTCCAAGTAATAAAAGATTATACTTTTAAAATACAAATATTATTAAATAATGACAACACAAAGTGTTGGAGTATGCAGGGAGGGGAAAGAATGGCTTTGACAATACAAAGTATTGTTGAAAAGATGCAGAAGTTCAAAAGATGCCTATTATTTTTACTAGCTAATAATTTCTAAAATAGGAATTTAAAATACTTAAACAGAGAAAATAATGGAAATAAATATAAAATTGATCAAACCACATGTTGAAATAATGTAAATGTTGAATAAACATAGAAACAACTGCAGAATTATATTAATTCTATAATTAATAATAATTTTAGTCGTGTGATTTGATGGAGTATAGTTGTATGCAATTTGTGCTTTAATTTTTTAATTAGTGATGTTAATTACGATTTTATAATGAATGGTTATATCATGACCATGTGTATATTATTCGATGTCATCAGTTGGATGTGTCAGGGTGGTTTTGGCTGGTCTTTAGATTTTAAAATGGCCATGAATGCAAACTAAATCAGTACCTAATTATATCACAATTGTAAATTTTAAAATTTGTATCCTTTTGATAATTTTGTTATATATCACAACATTCATCTTACTTTAGTATAATATTCTATAATACATTTTTATTTATTATATAAGGGTTGAAATTATTTCAAATATGATAAAATCTAATCTGGAAAAGAAAAACTTGAAAATTGTTAATACGATTCAGCTTATCTTGCCATCAATAAAGTCAGTGATGGAAAAAGATTTGAAATATACTACCGGTTTTCAATTATAAATTTAATATATACGAAACATACCACATGCAAACCTCTTTATAAATCTTGATTTTTTAGATGAACTGTTATGAAGAACAAAAGATACTCCAACATTTTGATTGCATTCTTTTATAGTCTTTATCAAGGAACAACTAAAAAAAATATAAAAAACAATAAATATAAATACAAATATTCCACAACAATCCAAATATATAACAAATACCAATAACTTCAAACTTTTTAACAAACAATCTTATATTTCCATTACATTTATTTCTTAAATATCTTTCTTATAATAATCCCTTATAATTTTTTAATTAAATCAGCCTATTATTTTTTTTTTTTTCAATTAACAACCTACTTATTACAGCTTTCATTTTATTAATATTAATTCCTTATTTTATAATTCTTTATATTATTATCTAATACATGTCAAAGGTTTTATTTTAAAATATTTATGTTTAAATGTATTTATATGATAATAAACTGCAGAATGTTTATCATGAAATGCTGTTTTAATTTTGCTTCATATTTATTCTTTGTAGATCCAACACAACATTTCTTTATTATCTTTAAAACAATCTAAAAATTGAAATAATTAGTAATAATCATTACTGGAATTATCTAAAGTGGGTAGGGTCAAAGATGTGTGATGAGTTAGTTTGATAAGTGTAATTCAAAATATAATTATTTAAAATAGATAAATATTTTTTATATAATAGAGATATATAAAAGAGATGGTGACCTGGATTAAATGATAAGTCTTGGTTTAGCATGAAATGCAAATTGGGGGTCATTTGTTTTTTTATTGTATCTTTATATAATTTTAACCGAATAAGTGGTAGTGTAGAACTTATTCAATATATTTATTAAATAATAATAATAGGTTGATTTAATTAAAAAATTATAGGTGTTTATTTTAAGAAAAGTATTTATGAAACAAATGTAATCGAAATTTAAGATTGTTTATGAGAAGTGTTTTAAAGACAGAGTTATTAGAAGTGCCACTTTTTTAATATATAGTTTACGGCTAACTCAATGTGATATTCTCTTTCATTCCAATTGTACAGTTTTTCTGAAGATTCTAATTAGGAAAATCAGAACGATAAAAGAAAGAGACAATTGAATATTACCACAAGCTTTATTCAATAGCCCATGGGATCTAATTGACATTTGAAGACCAGGTTGGATATTATCAATTACTTTTCTTTAGAAAAAATATATATATAAGTTAGAGATAGTGAATGCATGCTCTGACGTTTATGTAAACATACGCTGAATGGTGTTTTTAAAGTTAGAGATAGTGAATGCATGCTTTGACATTTATGTAAACATACGCTTGACGGTGTTTTTGGTAGAATGCCATCTGTTGACATATATATATATAAAATTAACAAATCATGATATCAATTTTGAAAAAACAAATATTTTAGCAAAAATTGAACAATATGACCAGAGATTGCTAAGAGAAGCTATAGAGATTTTTAAAAGGCCCAAGAGCATAAATGAAAGGTGTGAATTAAAGAAGATTAACAACATTTGGAAGAAGCTATTGGAAGAGAAAATAAATTTTAAAACTTCTCAACCAATAGAATTTAAATATGAGGAGAAAGAAAATGATAAAAACGATTTTAAATCCCATGTGCATTCTTATGATTTGAGAAAAAGGATGCTCTGAGGAAGATACTTGATATTGTACTAAAATGTCAGCATTTAGCTTTTTCACTACACGGAATATCCCACAAATAGTAATAATAATATGACATATATATATATATATGAAAAACAAAACAAGTTTTATATATGTAAAAACCTGCTATCGCTTGTATTAATGATCAATAGATGGAGCTTTACCAAGACAGTGAATATTGACTCTGACATTTATGTAAACAAATATGCTTGTTTGGAGATCTTGGTAAAGCTCCATCTATTGATCATATATATATATAGGACATATTTTGTGGGTTCATCCATGTTAAAAAATTTAAATATTGATATACTGATGTTTCGGCTTGATAACACAAGTCATCCACTGAGTGATAAAAGGTAGAAAGACAGTTGTAGAGGCGCTACAATCACTGATTTGAAAAAAACATTAAAGTTCCACCAATAGCAAAAATGTTAAATTAGGAATGTTTTTTAAAAAAAATCTTTCCAAATAGGAGTAAGTGTGCATGTATCATCTTGCTTATTGATACAATCTGTCCTTTTAAGTATCTCAATGGCTTCTCTAATTTTGCATTGGTAGAGATTATCACATCTGGGCATGATCCTGGTACTACAAAAATCAATTTTATGACCTCAATCTACAGTATGGAGTGAGAGTGCTGATGATGATGAATGTTGTTTAACTGCATTAGCATGCTCATCTCTCCTAACACTCATGTGATGATTACTCATACCTATAGAAAAAGCTTTAAAATTTCCACATGTGATTCAAGAGGGATTGAATCCTTAGGCTTGGTTATTATATTGCTGATCTTTTGATGAGTAGAAAATGCTGTATCTATATTATAGCATTTAATATACATCCAATACTGTCTGTACTTCCTTTTACATATGGAACACAAATGCTAATAGCTGATTTATCATCTTTTTGTTTCCTATTTTGTCCATTTTGGGCTTGAAATAAGGCTTTTTTTTTATAAATTTATAATTATAACTATTTGATAATAAAACACTATTAATATGATTTATTTCCTTTTTCAGATGTGATTTATCTGACAGGTTAATTGCTCTATTTATTATCACCCAACTCAGATAGTTTCTGTAGCCAAAACTCTTTTAAATAGAGCAATTAACCTTTCAGATAAATCACAAATGAAAGAAAAAACAAATCATATTAATAGTGTTTTATTAGCAAATAGTTATAATTATACATTTATAAAAACAGCCTTATTTCAAGCGCAAAATGGACCAAATGGGAAACAAAAAGATGATAAATCAGCTATTAGGATTTGTGTTCCATATGTAAAAGGAACTACAGAGAGTATCGGACGTATATTAAAATGCTATAATATAGATACAGCATTTTCTGCTCATCAAAAGATCAGCAATATACTAACCAAGCCTAAGGATTCAATCCCTCTTGAATCTCATGGTGTCTATCAAATCTCATGTAAAAATTGTAAAGCTTCTTACATAGGTATGAGTAATCGTCACATCAGTGTTAGGAGAGATGAGCATGCTAATGCAGTTAAACAACAATCATCATCATCAGCATTATCACTCAATACTATAGATTCATGTCATAAAATTGATTTTCTAGTACCACGATCATATCCAGGTATGATAATCTCTACCAGTGCAAAATTAGAGAAGCCATTAAGATACTTAAAAGATCTGATTGTATCAATAAGTGAGATGATACATGCAAACTTCCTCATATTTGGAAAGATTTTAAAAAAAAATTATTAATTTAACATTTTTGCTATTGGTGGAACTTTAACGTTTTTTTTCTTCAAATCAGTGATTGTAGCGCCTCTACAACCGTCTTTCTATCTTTTATCACCCAGGGGATGACTTCTGTTATCAAGTTGAAACGTCGGTATATCTATATTTAAATTTTTTAACACGGATGAATCCGCAAAAGATGTCTTATATATATGCAACCCGTAAAAATATTCGTGTCAACATATATATAAAATTGAACTTTTATTCTACCTTTTTTATTTAATATTTAACATTTGGCCGAATCTGCCTACTGAACTTTTATTTGCCAATTGATTTTATCATACAATACTTTGTATTTATTTATTTCCTTTTTTTTTCTGGATTAATATTTTTTTTTTTTTTTTGATAAAAAAAAAAGAAAGAGTTATTTGTATTTGTTATATGTATTGGATTATCTTGGAATAATTGTATTCATATTTATTGTCGTTTTTTAATGTAATTTTTAATTGTTCCTTGATAAAGATTACAAAAAATATAATCGAAATGTTGGGGGTATTATTTTTTGTATTATATAACAGTTCATATATTAAATCAAGATTTATAAAGAAGAAATCTGTATGTGCTTTGTTTCGTATATATATATTGAAATTATTGAGCTATTTTTAAAATAGATGTGTTTGTTTGTTATTGATTTAATTTATAAACTTAATATATTTCAGTATCACATTTATCTGAAAAGATGAAATATTATATTTTCTTTTATATAATAGATTAACATAATTAAAAATATAAGTTTAGCTATTTTTTTAAATTCAAAGTGTTGTTAAAAATAAAGATAAATGCAAATGAGTTTAGAATTATTTCTGAAGAATTTTAAAGTGATTAATGAAAAGGGCCTGCTCAGACAGATTTATGTTAAAAATAATAAACAATTTTATACATGATGGAATAAAAGATTTACTTAAAATAATTCAGTACATTGTACAGGCTTAACACCTGAATTTATCTATGTAATATATGCGGGATTCGAACTCAGACTTTCACACGACCCACAACTCTCTGTGTCATCTTATATTGCTGACCCATCTGATCACGCACATGTTGAAAGGATAAATATTCACCAATACTCGTATTTCGTGCTAAACCAGCACTCACCATTTGGTCCAGATTACCATCTCCAGTATTAACTATCTTAATATAAAACTGAATACTTATTGTATATATGTGTGGAGATGGTAATCTGAACCAACTGATGAGTGTTGGTTTAGCATGAAATACATATATTGGTGATTATTTATCTTTTCAACATGTGTGTGATCAGGTGGGTCAAAAATAATTAAGTTATATTAACACTTTTAAATTCTGGAAATAATAAAATATTCAACACTAATGATTGAATTGGTGAATTTGGATTGATGGATTTGATTCATTAATTACATATGAAATTTTATTATGAGATGTTACGAGTTAGTAATTTTCAAAAATTGTAAAATTGTTTATAATGTATAAAACTACTTATAATTTCATCAGACTTAAATGCAACTTAATTAAAGTAATAAAAAAAATTATAGAGTAGTAAGAATTTACTTTAATTAATGTCTGAGAATTATCTATAAAGTATGTGATTGAAGTATAACGAGCGTTGGATTCTGGTAGAGTAATGTAAGAAGTAAGATGAAGAGTTGTTTATATGGTTATGTCATAAAATATTAATTATAATTTAATCAACATGCATCTAAAGTCATCAAATATCTTTGCTGTTAACCACAAATGCAGAATAAATATTACCCAATGGATTGGATTAAATTGAGAATTATTAATGAAAAAAATTTTGCATTTAATAGACATTGTCATTTTTTAAGTTATAAGCATCATAATGTATTTTTCTTACAGCATATGGATTTTATAAAAAGAGAGAATCTTTTTAGATTTTTAGCCCAAGATTTGAACATGTATGGAGCTAGATGTTTAGAGGATGGTTTTAAATATATAATGTCATTGATGGGATGTAACATAGTTTATAATGTAAATTCAGTGTTGAGTGTGAAGGAATATAGTTTTGCTAATGTTGGAACTGAAATGGAAGCTGTGTTGACATGTGAAATGGGGATGCAGACTGAGATATGTAATTGTCAGGAATCGCAAATTATTATACCATGTGATACTAATGGGATCCTAGTAGATGTTGAACAATCTTTCTTGCCAGGGAATGTTTTGGAGGAATCATTATGGGATAGATCTCCAAAAGTTTTTAAAGAAGATCATACTCAACGTAAAGATGATTCTTTAGACCTTTCATTGGATGATATAATTTGTAACATTTCCAAACAGGAGAACTTTTTAAGAATGACTATTTCTGATGTTCAACAGATTGATAGTTTTGCTGCTTCAGATCAACATATTGATGGTGGTAAAGGAGATCTGGGTAATTTAGAGGTGGGTGTAGTTAACCAAATAGATAATGGATTGATAATTGGCACTGATTTTAATACAATATCTAGTGTAGATACAGAGTTTGATATTAATAGGGATTATTCTAGTAAACAACATTTACAGGGTCTAACATTAATTAATACAGGGGCAATCCCTAAACATTTTTCTAGACGTCTAAATAATAAGCAGGTTATAAGTAATTGACAAACATTACATAGTACATTGTTTCTTAAACTTAGGAAATTATATGATAAATTAGTTAGATATAGACAACATATTAGTAATTTTGCATATTTTATTAACAATAACATAATTCCTAAAGGCCTCAGAATAAAAATTATTGCTAACATAGACCAATTTCCTAGGGAACTTGCAATTAAATGGGATAATACAATAAGAGAAGCATCTGTTGCATTAATACATATTTTGAAAGATGCATTTTTGGTAAGACTTAAATTAATTGAAAAAGAAATTATACATTTTGGTAGTTGTAATTTAATGAATATAGATGAACAGAAGGAATTACAGGAAAGGGTTTTTTTGAGAGAGAAGTTATTGGTGAAGAAATTTCATAATAAAATGTATCATTGGTTCAAAGTTATGGGTAATGAGCCAAGATTTGAATTAGTTACTAATCAGTCACAAACACTAATTAATTGTATGACTTCTGATAATCATACTGTGTTAGATATCTCTACATCGGATATGATTCCAATTGATACTGATCAATCATTTATATCATCTTCACATTCATTAGATTGTGCTGAAATGTTACCATCTGTTCTTAATAGTGATGCTGGTTTAGCATTGGTTCATAGAGTTACAGATTCTTCTGAATGCACTAATAATATTTTAGTTTCTGGAAATACAAATACTAATAAATCTAACTCAAATATTTATAGCAATGACTTTTGATGTTTAGCTAATAAGGAAAATAATGTGATTAATCTAACTAACATTAATCTTAGTGAGGCAGAATGTTCACTGTTAAATAAAGGTTTATCATTTTGCCCTACAGTTCAGTCATTTTATCAAAAAAATGAATTTAAAATTCATCAGGATTTAGATAAATTTTCAAGAAGACTTAGATTAAGAGAATTTTTTGGAAACCAAGAATGTGATACTATTGGGAAATTATGATCTGATTGGACACCACCACATCAAAGGAATGTGTTATTAGATACGTACATTGGTAATGTATATCAGGATATTATTAATGAAATTAGACTTAAACAACATAGTAAGTATAAGAGTAATTTAACATTGAGAGAGATGAAGGCATTACGCAATTTAGTGAAAAGACAGGATATTATTATAAAACCAGCTGACAAAGGTGGATCAATAGTAATTATGGATAAAGATGATTATGTTAAAAAAGCTCTGGAGCTTTTAGATGGTAAAATTTTTATGAACCTATTTCACTAACCACTATTAATTCATTATTCAAGGGTATACTTTTTAGTTTAAAAGATATGAGAGCTAGGGGTCTTATAAATAATAATGTATATAACTTTTTAGTACCAACCAAAATTCATCCTAGTAGTACCAACCAAAATTCATCCTAGTAGTTTTTATATTTTGCCAAAGATTCATAAACCTGGTTGTCCAGGCAGACCTATTGTAGCTAGTATTGGTAGTCCTACAGAAAATATGTCAGCATATGTTGATAATATTATTAAATTTATTCCACCATCATTTAATTCTTATGTTAAAGATACTACTCATTTTCTTTGTGTGTTAGAAAATATGAAATCTGAATTACCAATTGATTGTTTTTTGGTTACTTTGGATATTGTATCATTATACACAAATATACCTCATGATGATGGAGTTGAGGCTATTAAATGTGCTTTACAAGATAGAGAGTATGATCATGGTCTTATTACTACTATGATTGAATTAATATATTTGGTTTTAAGAAATAATTTTTTTACTTTTGATTCTAGATACTATTTACAGAAACAAGGTACTGCAATGGGTACAAAGATGGCACCAAGTTATGTGAATATTTTTATGTCAAAACTAGAAACCTCTATACTTGATAATGCTAAGCTGAAACCTCACACTTGGCTTAGATATATAGATGACATTTTCATGATATGGCCACATAGTGAAGTTGAACTTCATAATTTTTTAAGTTATTTAAATAATTTTAATAAAAATATTAATTTCACAATGAATTTTTCAAAATCAATTGCTCATTTTCTTGATGTTGAAGTTATTTACACTAATAGAGTTCTTACTACTACTGTATATAGGAAACCAACTGATAATAACCACTATTTACATCCTAAACATTTTTAAGGATAAAGAGGATTTGTAATGATGAGAAATTTCTTCAACAAAATAATAGTATTTTATATAATAGATTGCTCAATATGAGGTATCCTAAGACATTGTTGGATAATGCAGTAAGGAGATCTTCTTTAATTGATAGAAAGAAACTTCTTTTATCTAAAAAGAGTAAAAACAATTAGATGTTCCACCATTGGTTCTTACTTTTAATAGAGATTTACCTAATATTAACCAGATATTGGTGAAACATTTTAACATATTACAGTCCACAGATTATTTAAAATCTATTTTTTCTGATCCACCTAAGGTTGTATATCGAAAACATAGATCACTTAGAGATATACTTGTCAAAACAAATTTTATTAGTAGTGCTGTACAGGTAAAAGGGTGTTCTCCATGTGAGGATAAAAGATGTTTTACATGTAAACATATTGTTGTGACAAAAGTGGTCTTTAGTACTAAGAATCGTAAATTTTAAATGGTATATTCCTAATTATGTTATATGTAAAAGTGTTAATTTTATATATTTGATAGAGTGTAGTAGATGTTTAAACCAGTATATAGGCAAGTCAGCAAATAGTTTACATGTCAGAATGACTAATCATAGATTTGACATTTTGCATAAAAATAAAGATAGACCGGTTTCAAAACATTTTAACTTACCGAATCATTCAATTGATGATTTAAAAGTAGAGATTCTTCAGGAAGGTTTTTCTTCTACAAGAGAGAGGGAAAAAAAGGAGAGTTTTTTTATTTTTAAATTCAAGACCTTAGAACCACATGGATTGAATTTAAACACTGGAACTATTACATTTCTGGGTTACCTGGTTTCCTAAATGATTTCTATATGTGAGTTTTTTTATGTGAAAATTTTCTTATATGAGGCTTTTTATGTAAAGATTGGTTATATGGATGTTTAATATCTGTGTTTAATTGGTATATAGATAAATAATTAGTTATTATAAATTATTGTACTTTGCACTAACTATAATTTTTGATTAAAATGTATAAGTATTTTAGTTTTTAATGAATATTAATGTGAGCACAGCTATTTTTTGTATGTGAGCATAGTCTAATTTTTGTATGTATGCACATATGTATATTTTAATTTTTAATTTTGGATTTTTTATTTTTATATTTATTTTAATTTAAATAGAATTTAAGCTTGATTAAGAGGGAATGTAGTTTTTTTTGTTTTGTTTGAATTTTGTCATTGATTGGGTAGATATTCTGTGTTAGATTTTGTGACCAATCAGGGGGGTGTTGTTAAATTTTTAATCTTTTACCAAATCTGTAATTTTTGATTATCGCCATTTTACTGTGTATTTTTTTTCTTTCTGATGAAAACCAGTCCTCTGGTTGAAATATAATATTATTTATTGGATTTATGTCTTTTTTTTGTTTATTTATATATATATATATATATGACATGAGAGAATTTACTAAAGATTTATTTATATGATTGTCATAGACAGTTAATATATCTTGTCCAGGAACTGTACTGAGATGTGAGTTAATGAATTTATGTCTTCTAGTATCTGAAGAATGATTTGTTTTATTTTTTTACCATATGCAGTTAATGTATCCCTGTAGTATATATTTATGAGCATAGTTTTTTGAGATATTATTTTATATATCTTGGTCTGAGTAAGCTTTGTAGTAGTTTTTTGACTATGATGTATTGCAACTGTGGCATATTTAAATTTGATCTGACATTGCATACAATATTCAGTTCATAAAGATAATCTTAATTTTATTATCAAGAATTTTTAAAGTCATGAAATTTATAGCATTAACCCTTTGGAGAATCCTTACTAGATGACTCAAAGCCACTTCAAGTATCTTGAATTCCATTATTTTTAAAGCTACAGTAAAGATTTTGTGCTTTTTTCAAAGGTTAAAAAAAAGTTCCATAAGATGCTGCCCTCTCTTGAATTATTTTACAAGTAAAAAATCAATAAACTGACATGAAAAGTATAACAAAAGAAGTAGGTTGAATGTTCTTCATTTTGATTGGCTGTAACCATCGAGTTCAAAGAAAGCCGCTTGTCAAAGCCACTCGTCAAAACGAAACTGCTAAGATTTCTTTTCTTTCATTTGGAAAGTGGTAAACGAATGTTTTAGACCATTTTAAAAGTATTTTTTGAAGTATTTTTTGACATATTATAAATTATTTTGATAAAATATGCTAAAAACAAAATTATTTTAAAAAAATAGTTAAGACTTTAGAAAAATTATTTACATATCCACGCAACTTAAAATTGACCTAGAAATCACTGATGTCATTAAAGCTATTTGGTTGGTCAGTAATATTTGTTTTAAATTTGCCGCCATTATCGAATATTTTTAAATTATAAATGAAAATTTATTTTTGGAAAAACTTTCATTCATTTTCATACCCTGACAAATTATTAATATACTTTTTACAAATGAAACTAAAGTGAATATAATATTAAAAGATGAATATATTTTGACAGTTGAGTTTGTGTTTTGACCAATTAAAAGTTTAGACTTTTACCTCACTTGGCCAATATAGTAATAGCCACTATAAAGGTTAAATGAGATGATAAAGTATTGTTTGAAAAGAATCCCATTTCCAAAACATTTTATTCTCATTTATAATTTTATACATGTACATATTAATGCATAAAGTGTGTTATGTATCTATAACATAATGTACTATTACATTAGGGAAGATAAAACAGTTGTCATCAAAAATGATGATGATTATTTATCATTAAATATAATAACTGAAACACAGGCTTATTATATACCTGTGTCTATATATGTAATATATAGTGTATATGAGCACAGACTTTCACACAATCCACCACTCTCCACTCTATCTAATAACACTGATACAGTGTATCAGTGTTATTAGATAGAGTGGAGAGTGGTGGGTCATGTGAAAGTCTGTGCTCATATACCCTATATATTAAATATAATGTAAATGGATATTGAGAATCAATAGCTTGAAAAGTCAAGTTCAAATTAAAAATAAATGTTATAGAAGTAAAAGTAATAAACTTTAAAAATTGATTATTTTTTGTAGGTAATATTGTATCATCAACAAATGATATAATTGTATATAGATTGTATGTAATAAATGTGTTATTATGTTTGTAAATTAATATTTTCTTGGGTGTTATTGAGTGTAACTTAACTTACTAAGTATAGCAGAGAGCCTAATGACTTTCTGATCTAGGGGGAAATAAATTACTGAATGTAATGTGCATAGCAAGAAAATTAGAGAGTAGAAAATTAAAAATGATCTGCAAAATAAAATAATAACAGAACCTAATTATTATTATAATTCTGATAAATAAAGATTGGGGCTTAAAATAAGTCTCAATCATTTTCCAAGTTCTAAAATATTTGTGATATCCAAATAAATTGTATAACTAATGAAGAAATAATAAATTTCAGCATGTTTTCATATACGATCTCAATCTCGTATATTAAACATAATGTTTAATATATATATATAAAAGACATATTTTGTGGGTTCATCCATGCTAAAAAATTTAAATATTGATATACCGATGTTTTGACTTGATCAAACAGGTCACGATCAAATCGAAATAATGGTATATCAATATTTAAATTTTTTAACATGGATAAACCTGCAAAATATGTCTTTTATATATGCAACCCGTGAAAATCATATATATATATATATATATATATATATATATTGTACCCTCACTTCCCGGAAATATATAATTATAATCACTTGATCTAGCTCAGTTAAACAACTATGTTTTAAAAAAAAAATGTATTTAAATCCACAATAACTATATTTTTAAGAATATCAATGATTAAATTAACTTAATTAATAAATAATAATCTAGTTCTGGTTTATAAAATGAAATAAATCAATATCTAATCAAATCATGAGACTATGAAGTGAGTTTACAAGTGGTAGAGTGAATACATTAAGACAATCTCCCACTGGATATCCCCTTAATGGCATAAGAATACTATCCTTATTCCTATTACTTAAATACCACATTTATAGTACTCTTACATCTTTAATCAAAACTAATTAAGTAAATTATCTTTAACAAATTAGTTTAAATATCTTTCTCAAAACTAATTTAACTCAAATTATCTCAGGTTCTCTTAAAATAATGATAAATTAATTATAACTTTTGTAATCAAGTATGATAAGGGATTTAATATCATTCCTAACTACAATTTAATAATATTAATAATAACAAATAGTAATACTAATCTTTAATCTACAATTCACTCTCCTATCTTTCTATTTATAATGTTATTCTTGTATATCTCATAATAAAATTGTAATATAATTCTCTATTATCCATATGGCATCTTAAATAAATATATTTAGTATGATATTATAATCTGAGAATATGTGGCAATCATTACTAAGATAATTTAATGTAAATCTTTGGTAATTATTCCATGACCATCATAATAATATCATAAGTAAAACTTCTTAAATAAAATATATCAATAAAATATAACTCCTAAATAAAATTTTATTTATGATGTGCAAATATTATGTCTTCATTATAATTATCTGTGATTATGTAATTGTGATGTGAAGAAATTGAGTCAACACCAAGACTTATAAAACAATTTAACAATTTTATTAGCAAACTTAACAATAAAATTATTTACATTATTTACATTTTGATAGAATTCTATTTATTCGTATTCAGGTATTTTTTCAAGACAAATCAAATGACTTAAAACATAAGATACAGAACATTTCTTCAATAAAATATTTCTTATTTTTTAAAATATCACTATATAACTTTTTTATTACAATTATTCGATATTATTAATTTATAGGTTTTAAATAAAAAAATATAGGTAATACTTTTACTATGAACTTATCCTTGTTATTTACTTTAAAAATTATTTATTATTCTGTATAGTCATTCTGCAATAATATTCATGTGAACAACCTTAATTCATAGCATACCATCAAACTAAGCTACTTACTAATTATTACTTTAAACTTTAAATATCATGTATGGATTAGTGTGTTGTTATAAAATTATTTTTGTAAAACTTATGACTACTTTCATTCATTCAACACGATTCAGTTTATTACCTTTAATCATAAATAAAAATATGCATTATAAATATGTCTTTTTAAAAAATTCTTAATAATTAAGTAATATCATTATAAATTCTTTTAAATTATCAACCATTTATTTTCTAAAAAAAATAAATATCATTTTTAACTATAAAAGTTTTATGATTCTTTCACTGATGAAATTATGTTCTTATAATTTTTTACACTTATTTTACTCTAAGCAACATAACTTATCTTATCCAATTTAACAATTCTCTATTTCCAAACTTATTTATTATTTCCAATTTTAAAACAACCATCTTTTACAATGTAATCCAATAAATTTCAATAACACATAAACTAGTAGGCATATGGGGTAAACTATAACTTCAACTTAACCTTTTATCAACTAACCATCATGGGCACAGTGTACATGAATTGAGGTATAACTTATTTGTTTAATAACCTCTTCTACCAAGTATAATGTCCAGGCTATTCATTCAGCACTATGGCACATTAAGCTTTAACACATAGAAAAATAAACACTGCCATGAATATAAACAAGATATAGGGCTATGTTAGCTATACTTGTATAAACATCAATATAGTATATTCTTCTTCCCATATAAATAAAACCTACATACAATATTCTCCTGGTCTTATATAACCTAATACTAAGATATTAGCATTTAAATTCACCAATTTACATCGCTAAATTCATCCTCATTTCTATAATAACAAATAAATTCATTTTTTAGAATAACAGTCTAACTAACTAATAAGACAAGATTATTTCATTCTTTAATAGTTCTCAAACTTTAGCACAAACAATCAGAATCAGTGTCATATTTTTAACACTTTAAATTATTCAACAAAACATCCAATTCAGTTTTAATAGAATCATATACTTATATTTCTTTTATGTTTAAATATCTTTACGATATCATTAAAATTATGCATATTCTTAAATAACTAAACAAATGATAAATTATGTGTAGGTGTGTGTTTTATATACGCATCCATCCGTACAAAATAACAAACACATTTTAAAACTATTAATAATTTACATTATTACCATATAGGGTAGCTGAGCACAGACTTTCACATGACCACCACTCTCCACTCTATCTAATAATACTGATACACTCAAGCACATATATGCTGAAAAGATAAATAATCACCAATATACGTATTTCATGCTAAACCAGCAATCATCAGTTGGTCCAGATTATCATCTCCCACACATATATACTATAAGTGCTCAGATATATATTAAGCCTGTGTTTCAGTTATTACATTATAGAGATGTCTTCCCATCCTTGCATATGTATTTAATGGATTATGTCCTGTACATGTGGGGTTCAGATTGACCTTGGGTCAACATGGGTGTGACAAGAATCTCGGCCTTAGGGTGGCCATCGAGCATTCCATCATCAGATTTTCAATTAGATGGACGGTTGAAGAGTTGGAGTGTGTAGTAGATTGGAGCCAGTCCATTAAAGTATGAAGATTGTCTATCTTAATATATATCTGAGCACTTATAGTATATATGTGTGGGAGATGATAATCTGGACCAACTGATGATTGCTGGTTTAGCATGAAATACGTATATTAGTGATTATTTATCTTTTCAGCATATATGCGCTTGAGTGTATCAGTATTATTAGATAGAGTGGAGAGTGGTGGGTCATGTGAAAGTCTGTGCTTATATACCCTATATTACATATATAGACATATGGTATATATTAAGCCTGTGATTCAGTTATTATTACCATAAGTAATTTCTGTTGGCAATTACTTAGTGATGTCATCTGGAGTACGATCTAAATATACATTTTATCATCGTTTATTCCACATTATCACACTTTAAAATATATTAAGTTAAAGATTTTTTTTTTTTTACAATAAAATTGAATTACTAAGTTAGTAAATAATTTAATGTTTTCTGTTTCTACGCTATATTTATACTATGAATAAATATTACTATAATTGTGTTAGTAAAAATTAATTCTAAAACCATATTTACAATAATTTTATTAGAATTTCTTACGATGAAATGTTCTTTTCTTGATAATAAGTTCATTACAGGAAGTATCTTTTCTCCTGGTAAAAAAACCCATTAATACACACTTTTGATGTCAATAATCACGCATGCTCCGGTTCTTAATGTTGTAATATATAATCCAAACTGACAGTTCAAGTTAAATACGGTACATTTACTTTTATTTTATGACTTACACTAATATAATTAATATTTTTCTTATCTCCAAACTTTAAATCTTTAAAACAGGTATTGTTAGGTAAATATCTAATTTTAAATACTCTTTGTCAAGATAATTTTCCAAATTCTTGTAACTTTTCCACATTTACTGAGGTTTAATATCTTCTGATACAACCAATACTTCTCCCAATATTTTCAAATAACTTATTATTTTCCCAAATAATTTAAATAAACTTTTGTATGTCCAGCATACCTTAATGACTGACTTGTAATATTTTTTTAAATATGATATAAGTCACATACTTGCAAATGATCTTATATTTTCTAGGAAAAATTCAATTTTAAAATATTTCCAATATTTCTTCAGAAAGAAATATCTCCACATTCTAAAATAATTGTTCGGTCATATTTAAAAGTTTTTTTTCCTTTAAAAGTATTTTTCCATTGTGTTTTAAATAAATTTTCTTCATAAAATATATTATCTCATTCAACTTTATATCTTTTAATGAAAATGTTTTTTTTTATATATATATATTTTTCCGTGACGTTCTTTTTATGAAATTTAGTCATAAATCAATATGACTTATCAACATAGGCAAAATTATATACTTTATACGATAATAATATTTGAATACTTCCATTAAATTTTTTATATTTAGTGATGACTTCTTCATGTTTAAGTTGATGACAAATTGAACAAAGCAGGTTGGCAAAGTAAGGAATAATTTAATTTTTTAGCAAAACCTTTCTATATCCCACGAGCTTATAATAATAGACTACTGTACTTTTACAAAAATTGAATTTAAATAAAATGGATTATTACACTACTAAATACTTTACCGAAATTGTTGAAATACTAACGATGTTATATAGCATGTCGGTAGAATGAGATAACAGCTCAATAATCATCTGCCAAAATGTAAACAGCTCTTAAATACTCCAGCTGATTCCAATTTTGATTGGTCCATTAAACAATCCTGGCCTCAAATTATCCGGGACCACGAACATTGGTTTAAAGTTAAAGTTAATAATAATTTACTAAATATTTATTTTTATTATATTATTCAATTCTTACTTAATTTTCACATTTTATTTTCACTTACTAAAGACTCCAAAATAATTTTTAAAAATCACATTTCAATATTTATTACCATTTCTACCTTTATTTTGAGATCGGAAGATATTTATTTCCGACAAAAAAACATAAATCTGATTTTATTTATTATATTCACTTTTAAAATCCAATTTGACATTTATAACAGATAATATTATTCTATTTTTGAACACAGGTGTGTGTCACGTGATTTACAAAACTAAATAAGGTGCTAATAATTTAAAGACTAAAATAATAATTTAATTTATAAAATGTTACATAATCACTATTATAGCACAATTTTAAAATAATTATTTTAATATTATAAAACCAAAAAATTACACTTTTCTCCCACATTATTATTTTTTAATCGAATGATTTTAAAAATATAGCCATTAAATACAATTATTATTACTAAATCTATTCGTTTAACTTTAAAGCATTACTTTTAAAATTTACCCTAATTATTATTTATAAGACTTATTAAATCAGTATTTATTATGGCCAGTTCTCCCAACCATACAATCTTATAATGATTTTTTAGTTAACTGTTTTCTTACAAATACCAACCCAATACTATACATCAATTATTTTACTTGCCTTAACTAAATTATTCAAAGATTATTAACACACAACATACATCATCTCCTATCCAACTTCAAAATTTAAAATTTTTCAGTAAATTATTAGAAATAATCCATTCTAACCTAAACAAAAGGGTACAATATATATATATTGTAACGGTATATGCCGTTACATTAATTTAAAATTAGAATAAAAACGGTTTTAAGTTCGTAAATAAAATTAAAAAAAAAAAGCTAAAATTAAAGAATTGTTCAATGTACGTATATATATATTCGCACAGATGCAAAACTTTAAAAATTTATTTTCTTTTTAAAAAAAATGATTTGAACGTATTCTTTTTTATAAAAAATGCAAGATCTAAAGATAAAATATTTTTGTAAATGGAAATGATGTGTTTATTAATTATCGAAAAGCAAGCTAGCCCTTGGGGATCTTATATAAAAAAGTCAGATGAAATATAGATAAGAGAACAAAAATAAATTAGATGTCCAATAGAAGCAGCAATGAAGGCTTGGACCATAATGAAAAATTGGAACAGGAAACCATTGTTCAGTGAATCCGGACGATCGGTATAAAAGGAAAAATATTGAAATTAAGAACAGTTCCAGCTTGATTTTGTGAGAAGAGTGATAAGATGCACTTGTCACTCTCTCTCACTTATTTCAAATGAAATGACTGTAATACCAGGATTGAACCAGCTAAGGCCACCTTCAGATAGACTGGTCTTCAAATAAAGACTTTGTGGGAATTGACACTAGGAACTGGGAGCTCTTCTACTAAAAAAAAAAAAAATAAAAAATTTTAAAAAGTAATTAAGAACTTTAAAGATTTGACAAGCTAAACATAATTTTTTTTAAATGAACTTTAATCTGACTTTTCAAATCAATTATTAATGTTTAATTTTTATACATTTGAGTTTGCTAAAAATCATTTTCTTTTTTTTTTTTATTAATATTTGTTGTATAAATTATTTAAATGCATTAAATTTAAGTTGGGTATAGATGCTTGCATAGATTTGTTAATGTTTAATTATGTTTTTGTTTTCATATTTGATTAGAATATATAGACATTCGGTAAATAATGATACCTTATGGTGAGTATCTAAAATGTATTTATTCGGATGTCTTTTAAGTTATTGGTGTCAATGCGGCATCTTATGATGAATGCCATTGGGTTTCTTGTAAATTTCCCTCTGCAATTCCATCAATGACTTTATATTTTGATCGTTTATGTTTATTTTGAAATGTTTTTAACCATGTAATCTATGTAGCCGATCTATACTCAACATTAAAAAACAAACTTTTATAAAATTCATCTGTGCAAAATTATATAAATGTTAAAATTAAGTCGGGCATGAATGGCTATATAGATTTGTAAAGTTATATTAATTAAGTAAGGGAGGGTTAATCTTGGGTTATTTGTTTCGTAGTTGGATTGGGTCAGGGGATTGGATATATCGGTGTAATTAGTAAATGTAGTATGAGGTCCACCACATGCAGGATCACATTTTATGCCACACACCCCCTTTTTGCCTATGGAAGGGGATAGTAAGATGGAAAATGCAGTCCCTTCCTATGGAGTTTTTTTTATTGTTCTTCTTGCCAGACAGATGTAGCATTCCTGTCTGGATGAGAGTCAATGTCTTCTCTAACCATGCTGTTCAGATGTACATTCCTGACAGTATGGTATTTTGTGCTGTTGTATTCATGTTGCATTGAATACATCGATGTATCAGATGGATTGATGTTGGTTTGACTGCGAACTTTTGGCCTAAGGTTAAATAAGGGATAGAATATTTTCTTTTCAAATGCAATCTATGTAGTTTATTCATACTCGACACTCTTAAAAAAATATTATTAAATTCATCTGTGAGGATGGTTTAAAATTTTAAAATAATAATTTAAATTAAAAGTTAATATTAAAATCTAAAATAATAAATGTTATTCCTCAAATTTTAAATATTATATATGTGCATTAATAAATGTTTGTGTATTAATTACTGGCAGTGGCTTTTATTTTTTTATATTTAAGATATAGATTAAATAAAGATACATATTATTATCTCTGCATCTCCACTGAGCTAGTGGCAAGGGCTGACGGTCTTAATAAATAAAAGTTGGATCTTTAACAGTGCGTATCTGCCTACTCTATAAATTTTCTAGGTTCAAGTAGCCTAGTGGCACTCTGTAGTGCAGATATGGTAAGACTGCTAGCTTCGATCCTAACTCCCAGACCATTATAATTGGCCTCCCAATGTGAGCCGATGTTTAATAAACCACAAGTACCCTGAGAATATTACAAATAAATCATGCCAGTAACATTTTTCTGAAATAAGTATATTTTTGTATTAACGTAAAGTTATAGGTTGAATTTTGTTTTAAAAGTACTGCCAGTAAGAAAAATTGTGCATATGTAGGAATAAATGTGAGGAATAAAATGTAATAATTAATATATATCATAATTTTTTTTTTAAAAAAAAAGTCTTATTTAAAATCCAACCATTTAATTTGCCTAAGTAATAGTTAAAAGTAGAAGAAAAGAAACTTGGAAGTGAGGGGACAGAAATTTAGCTGGTAGAAAGAAATCAACAGTCAACCATTTTTTTAATCATTATATTTGTGTGTAATTAATAACCAAAGTTTTGTCTTTTTGAAATTTTCGGTAATATATAATCAATTTGTGTAATGTAATTACTAACACTAAGTAAATTCTTTTTTTTTAATGTTTTTGTTTTTTGAGGAAGTTTACTGATATGTAATGGTATATGCTGTTACATTAATTTAAAATTAGAATAAAAACGGTTTTAAGTTCGTAAATAAAAAAACTAAAAGCTAAAATTAAAGAATTGTTCAATGTACATATATATATATTCGCACAGATGCAAAACTTTAAAAATTATTTTCTTTTTAAAAAAAAAAATATTTGAACGTACTTTTTTATATAAAAAAGTACAAGATCTAAAGATAAAATATTTTTGTAAATGGAAATGATGTGTTTATTAATTATCGAAAAGCAAGCTAGCCCTTGGGGATCTTATATAAAAAAGTCAGATGAAATATAGATAAGAGAACAAAAATAAATTAGATGTCCAATAGAAGCAGCAATGAAGGCTCGGACCATAACGAAAAATTGGAACAGGAAACCATTGTTCAGTGAATCCGGACGATCGGTATAAAAGGAAAAATATTGAAATTAAGAACAGTTCCAGCTTGATTTTGTGAGAAGAGCGATAAGATGCACTTGTCGCTCTCTCTCACTTATTTCAAATGAAATGACTGTAATACCAGGATTGAACCAGCTAAGGCCACCTTCAGATAGACCGGTCTTCAAATAAAGACTTCGTGGGAATTGACACCAGGAACCGGGAGCTCTTCTACTGTAAGATATAAACGGAAAAATTTTACTACAAGTAATTAAGAACTTTAAAGATTTGACAAGCTAAACATAATTTTTTTTAAATGAACTTTAATCTGACTTTTCAAATCAATTATTAATGTTTAATTTTTATACATTTGAGTTTGCTAAAAATCATTTCCATTTTTTTTTTTATTAATATTTGTTGTATAAATTATTTAAATGCATTAAATTTAAGTTGGGTATAGATGCTTGCATAGATTCGTTAATGTTTAATTATGTTTTTGTTTTCATATTTGATTAGAATATATAGACATTCGGTAAATAATGATACCTTACGGTGAGTATCTAAAATGTATTTATTCGGATGTCTTTTAAGTTATTGGTGTCAATGCGGCATCTTATGATGAATGCCATTGGGTTTCTTGTAAATTTCCCTCTGCAATTCCATCAATGACTTTATATTTTGATCGTTTATGTTTATTTTGAAATGTTTTTAACCATGTAATCTATGTAGCCGATCTATACTCAACATTATAAAACAAACTTTTATAAAATTCATCTGTGCGAAATTATATAAATGTTAAAATTAAGTCGGGCATGAATGGCTATATAGATTTGTAAAGTTATATTAATTAATTAAGGGAGGGTTAATCTTAGGTTATTTGTTTCGTAGTTGGATTGGGTCAATGGATTGGATATATCGGTGTAATTAGTAAATGTAGTATGAGGTCCGCCACATGCAGGATCACATTTTATGCCACACACCCCCTTTTTGCCTATGGAAGGGGATAGTAAGATGGAAAATGCAGTCCCTTCCTATGGAGTTTTTTTTTATTGTTCTTCTTGCCAGACAGATGTAGCATTCCTGTCTGGATGAGAGTCAATGTCTTCTCTAACCATGCTGTTCAGATGTACATTCCTGACAGTATGGTATTTTGTGCTGTCATATTCATGTTGCATTGAATACATCGATGTATCAGATGGATTGACGTTGGTTTGACTGCGAACTTTTGGCCTAAGGTTAAATAAGGGATAGAATATTTTCTTTTCAAATGCAATCTATGTAGTTTATTCATACTCGACACTCTTAAAAAAATATTATTAAATTCATCTGTGAGGATGGTTTAAAATTTTAAAATAATAATTTAAATTAAAAGTTAATATTAAAATCTAAAATAATAAATGTTATTCCTCAAATTTTAAATATTATATATGTGCGTTAATAAATGTTTGTGTATTAATTACTGGCAGTGGCTTTTATTTTTTTATATTTAAGATATAGATTAAATAAAGATACATATTATTATCTCTGCATCTCCACTGAGCTAGTGGCAAGGGCTGACGGTCTTAATAAATAAAAGTTGGATCTTTAACAGCACGTATCTGCCTACTCTATAAATTTTCTAGGTTCAAGTAGCCTAGTGGTACTCTGTAGTGCAGATATGGTAAGACTGCTAGCTTCGATCCTAACTCCCAGACTATTATAATTCACCTCCCAACGTGAGCCGATGTTTAATAAACCACAAGTACCCTGAGAATATTAAAAATAAATCATGCCAGTAACATTTTTTCTGAAATAAGTATATTTTTGTATTAATGTAAAGTTATAGGTTGAATTTTGTTTTAAAAGTACTGCCAGTAAGAAAAATTGTGCATATGTAGGAATAAATGTGAGGAATAAAATGTAATAATTAATATAAATCATAATTTTTTTTTAAAAAAAAGTCTTATTTAAAATCCAACCATTTAACTTGCCTAAGTAATAGTTAAAAGTAGAAGAAAAGAAACTTGGAAGGGAGGGGGCAGAAATTTAGCTGGTAGAAAGGAATCAACAGTCAAACATTTTTTTAATCATTATATTTGTGTGTAATTAATAACCAAAGTTTTGTCTTTTTGAAATTTTCGGTAATATATAATCAATTTGTGTAACGTAATTACTAACACTAAGTAAATTCTTTTTTTTTTTTAATGTTTTTGTTTTTTGAGGAAGTTTACTGATATGTAACGGTATATGCCATTACATTAATTTAAAATTAGAATAAAAACGGTTTTAAGTTCGTAAATAAAAAAAAAAAAATAAAAGCTAAAATTAAAGAATTGTTCAATGTACATATATATATATTCACACAGATGCAAAACTTTAAAAATTATTTTCTTTTTAAAAAAAAAATATTTGAACGTATTTTTTTTTATAAAAAAGTACAAGATCTAAAGATAAAATATTTTTGTAAATGGAAATGATGTGTTTATTAATTATCGAAAAGCAAGCTAGCCCTTGGGGATCTTATATAAAAAAAGTCAGATGAAATATAGATAAGAGAACAAAAATAAATTAGATGTCCAATAGAAGCAGCAATGAAGGCTCAGACCATAACGAAAAATTGGAACAGGAAACCATTGTTCAGTGAATCCGGACGATCGGTATAAAAGGAAAAATATTGAAATTAAGAACAGTTCCAGCTTGATTTTGTGAGAAGAGCGATAAGACGCACTTGTCGCTCTCTCTCACTTATTTCAAATGAAATGACTGTAATACCAGGATTGAACCAGCTAAGGCCACCTTCAGATAGACCGGTCTTCAAATAAAGACTTTGTGGGAATTGACACCAGGAACCGGGAGCTCTTCTACTGTAAGATATAAACGGAAAAATTTTACTACAAGTAATTAAGAACTTTAAAGATTTGACAAGCTAAACATAATTTTTTTTTAAATGAACTTTAATCTGACTTTTCAAATCAATTATTAATGTTTAATTTTTATACATTTGAGTTTGCTAAAAATCATTTCCATTTTTTTATTTTATTAATATTTGTTGTATAAATTATTTAAATGCATTAAATTTAAGTTGGGTATAGATGCTTGCATAGATTCGTTAACGTTTAATTATGTTTTTGTTTTCATATTTGATTAGAATATATAGACATTCGGTAAATAATGATACCTTACGGTGAGTATCTAAAATGTATTTATTCGGATGTCTTTTAAGTTATTGGTGTCAATGCGGCATCTTATGATGAATGCCATTGGGTTTCTTGTAAATTTCCCTCTGCAATTCCATCAATGACTTTATATTTTGATCATTTATGTTTATTTTGAAATGTTTTTAACCATGTAATCTATGTAGCCGATCTATACTCAACATTATAAAACAAACTTTTATAAAATTCATCTGTGCGAAATTATATAAATGTTAAAATTAAGTCGGGCATGAATGGCTATATAGATTTGTAAAGTTATATTAATTAATTAAGGGAGGGTTAATCTTAGGTTATTTGTTTCGTAGTTGGATTGGGTCAATGGATTGGATATATTGGTGTAATTAGTAAATGTAGTATGAGGTCCGCCACATGCAGGATCGCATTTTATGCCACACACCCCCTTTTTGCCTATGGAAGGGGATAGTAAGACGGAAAATGCAGTCCCTTCCTATGGAGTTTTTTTTTATTGTTCTTCTTGCCAGACAGATGTAGCATTCCTGTCTGGACGAGAGTCAATGTCTTCTCTAACCATGCTGTTCAGATGTACATTCCTGACAGTATGGTATTTTGTGCTGTCGTATTCATGTTGCATTGAATACATCGATGTATCAGATGGATTGATGTCAGTTTGACTGCGAACTTTTGGCCTAAGGTTAAATAAGGGATAGAATATTTTCTTTTCAAATGCAATCTATGTAGTTTATTCATACTCGACACTCTTAAAAAAATATTATTAAATTCATCTGTGAGGATGGTTTAAAATTTTAAAATAATAATTTAAATTAAAAGTTAATATTAAAATCTAAAATAATAAATGTTATTCCTCAAATTTTAAATATTATATATGTGCGTTAATAAATGTTTGTGTATTAATTACTGGCAGTGGCTTTTATTTTTTTATATTTAAGATATAGATTAAATAAAGATATATATTATTATCTCTGCATCTCCACTGAGCTAGTGGCAAGGGCTGACGGTCTTAATAAATAAAAGTTGGATCTTTAACAGTGCGTATCTGCCTACTCTATAAATTTTCTAGGTTCAAGTAGCCTAGTGGTGCTCTGTAGTGCAGATACAGTAAGACTCCATTGATATAACACCATTATATATATATATCACTATGTAGAGCTTTGCCAATTGCTCCTTACAAGCTTTGTTTACATAAATGCTGAGAGAGATGGAATTCAATATCTCTTTCATTGTCTCCAACTTTTAGACCATGGTTTCGAGCTAGATGGCCCATGTCAGTAAAGGGTAGGAAGACTAGAAACTAGATCTAAATATCAACTCTACAATCAGCATTTATGAAACACATTTCTATCAGTTTGAAAGCATGGATTTTTTAGATATGTAAATATCTTCATATCAGTCAAACAAACTAGATAACTATATGGGTCTGAATTCAGTTTAGTTTCACCATATAGTAAAAGCCTCTGCAATATATATCATTGAAAAAACCTTCAACTTGTTCTGTTTATCATAAATGTACCCTTGAAGGTTTTTGCAATGATATAGATTGCAGAGGCTTTTACTATATGGTGAAACTGAACTGAATTCAGACCGATATAGCTATCTAGTTTGTTTGACTGGATTTGAAGATATTTATGTATCTGAAAAATTCATGCTTTCAAACAGATAGAAACGTGTTTCATAAATGCTGATTGCAGAGTTGGTATTTAGATCTAGTTTCTAGTCTTCCAACCTGTTACTGACATGGGCCAACTAGCTCAAAACCATGGTCTAAAGGTTGGAGTCAACAAAAGAGATATTGAATTCTATCTCAGCATTTATGTAAACAAAGCTGTAAGAGCTATTGGTAAAGCTCCATCTAGTGATCATAAAATGCTAGCTAAGAGCAAGATACTAAATTTATAACTTGTTTTGTTTATTACATATATATATATATATATATATATTGTGACCATCTGAATGGGCACAAGGGTTTAAGATACCTTGTATCTTAATTAAATAGCTATATTGTATTATAAAAAAAATGAAATAGCCTTGGAATTTTAAAATTTTTGAACAAGATTATTTAAGGTTTAAATATGGGTTGTTATGCAGTTTATTGACTACTTGATAGGTATTTATTAGTATTATTGTGGTTAATAGGGTATATAATGTAAGGAAGGGGGGTGGTTTGTTAATGAAATTGATATATTTTGTTGGAAAAATGCAAAGTGATCCTATGTTAGTGTAATATTTAGTTGAATGGTTTTAAAATCCTTTATTTATTAATTCTTATCCTTTTTGTCAACAGTTAATAGCAGTTTTGATTAGATTTAATTAAGGTAGTTCAATATTTAGGTTGTAGTGCATGTGTATGCATGTTTGACTGCATTATGTTTCATTTCATTTTCATCCTTTAAATAACAGCAAACAATAGTACCTTCACAATAAAAAAACGGTTAAACTACAGTAGTTATCTTAAATAATTAACAAATATATATTTCTTTCCAATAATTAATAGATAGTTAGATCAATAAATTATTTTACAAATTAAATAAATTATTAATCATTTTTATTTGATGGTTAATTAATATTCATTTTTCTTTTAAGTTTGTAAAAGATATTTATTTTAATTATTTGTATTATTATTTTTTTTTTTGTCATTTAATTCTGAAAATCAAAATCATTTTTTTTTTGTTGTAAAGATTTTTTTTTTTGAATATGTAATTAGCAGAGCTGGCAAAATGCGTGGGAGTAAGCTAGTAAAAAAAAAAGGATGCAAATGAACTGTTGCTAAAGAGAGAGCTTGTAACAAAGATCTCCAGTATGTAAAAAAAAATTAGCTTTGTAAAGAATTATAGCCAAAAAGACAGTGGCTTATATTTTTCAAACAACTAAAGTTAATTGCTGAAGTCAGATTAGAAGAAATATATCATGGAAGGAACTAATTTCAATATGCAGCACTAAACTTTATAAAGGTACTCGGCTTTGCTTATTCTCTTTCAATTTAAACATTCTAAACTAATCTTTTCGTCACTATTGCTCTTGTAAAGATGTATATTAATATCATGCAGTCTATATTATTTTATTTAATTTCAGTTTTAAATAAGAATGATTCACATAAGTATTATTATTTTATCATTAAGCAACATATTTTTTTTTTTTGATATATGGAAAACGTGTGCAGAACTGTTATATAGAATACATATTATTCTCACTATTTTTCGTGCTATGTCTTGCGAGGATTATACATAGACTTAAGGATGTGTCTATCTTGATAGAGCATACCATGTTTAAATTCTTCGTAATTAGATAACAATACTCATTTATTGGATATATATCTGGAGCTAATACGCATTTATAAATTAAGGAAATAAAATATAACTACTTCTGTTTGAATTGAATTTGATGGACAAAATTGCTGGTAAATTTAGTTCTCTTCAATAAAAACGGAATATCAAATAAAGCATTATTAATCACGGAATTACTAAAGACAATTTACAGTGGATAATGCTATTCAAAATAATAAGGACAATTGCGTATTTAACCCAGAACGGCACGAGGAATATCGTATATTTCTCAGTATAATAAAGGAGAAATTAACTGCTTGTGATTTGGTATCTCAATGGATATGTTATGAATATTGGAAAGTAGTGGGTTTATTTAAGTTAAACTTATATATTTCTTTTTTTTAAGTTATACTGCAGAAGTGCATTTAATTTAAAGTCGGTTTGGAATGTGTCCTACGTTGTTTATTATAATATCCCGGAGGAAGCTTGGCAAATGAACTTTTTATTCAGATTACAAAACTAATAACTTTTGTGTTTTTATCTTTTTAATTTTTTTTTATTACTTAACTCATATAATGTATATAATGGATAGAGAAGCTTTATTATTATTATGTTTATGTTATAATCTATGTTATTTTGATTTTCAAGACCGTCTCGGAAAATGCGCTACTTAAAAAAAAAAATAGTACGCCGGTAAAAATATTGATTGTGTTCAAATAGGTCTTATTATTTTCCTTAAGAGGATGAAGGAAATATTTTTAATAATATATTTATTATTAGAGAGGTTTACATTTATTTTGCATATGTTATTATCTTAAAGTGAGAATTATTATTATTATTATTTTTTTTTTTGAATCAACGAACGAACGTATAATAAAAATAGTTTGTTAAATATAAAAAGAAAGTTCGTTCATAATAATTAGAAGCATTAAATCTTAAAAGTAACCTAAAGTTTATTAAATTAAAACAGTTATACCTTAATGCAATATTTAATTATCATATTACCTACTTAGTGTGTAATTTAGGGTTAATATTATATATACTTTTGTTCGCGAGTGTGTGTTTGTTTTGCACAATTGTAATATTTGTGTGATAGAGTATAATTTGTGAATATTTTATGCATAAATTCGTACACTGTCGTATTTCCTGAGTTGAACAGATTGATGTATTATCTGTAGGTATTTGTCTGCTAGCATGTATTTATAAGGTTCAATATTTTAGAAGCTATGATAATAGAAAGAAATCTGACTGCGTTGTAATATTTATAGGGATAGGAGATCTTGCTTATTTGATATATGCTAATAATTTCCATGAGTAGAGCCTAGTTTATTTTATATGTGTATGATTAATGATATTGTTGAAGTGATGTTCTTAGGGCCCTGGTGATGTGGAATTTAAAATCCCCACCAAATAATGTATTTAGAAGTAAAGGAGTTATTGTTAAAAGATGATTAAATGATGCTTAGGAAGTGATATGACGTTTTTCTTGGATTCTTGGTGTTGAGTAGATGTTCTCCACCAAAGGTATATGTGGAATTAGGTGAATTCTGGTAGAAGTGTTCAATAGATGTTTATCTGCTCCTCATGTATATTCCCTTTATAACGTGTTGTATGTAAAATCATAAAATATAGCTTTGTGTTAATTAAAAAGTGGTTAGACAAATTGTTAGATTAATTCTGGATGTAGTACTAGTGTCATATTTATGGAGGATTTACGACATTGTTCGAAATAAATTAATTATGTGATATTTTCTTAATGAAGGGAGAGTTTACAGAAAAGATTGTTTTATAATATTGCTGCTTGAACGTACACACACACACGCGTAATATAAATAATATCGCGAATTGGGGTATAGAATTATGAAATATAAAAATGAGAAATAAATGCTCGGAAATATACTAAATTCAGTTAATAAAGGTATAAAACATTAAGATTTAAACAGGAAATAAGTATTTTAAAATACAATGTATCTATTTAAGTAAAAATTAATCATCAAATCATCAGAATAAACATGATTTTGCTATGTATGAAAGGTATAAGGAATTGGAATTATTATTTAGTCAATTAGAGAAAGTTGTTTTGCTGAAAGCCAAAGATTAATGGTTTGATTTATTTTGTCAATCAACCGTAATATCCTCTCGAAAGTATTTATATTTTTTTTTTTGTTGTGATAATAATATGATATTTCATTTATTCATTGTCGTATGGATAAAACATCTAAGCAAGTATGTGTTCCAAGTCGGGATCTTTAAGTTTATTATTAGTTTGTTTAGATAGTAGGAATCCCAAACTGATGCTAAAGATTTATTTAATAATTTAAAGGTCTATAAAACGAAGACCTATTTTGTAAATATTATGTTCATCCCAATTTATTTTGTTTATTTGTAATAAATGATGTATTTAGTTATTTAAATTTAAAACAACTGTGTCGTGAGTTATTTTTTTGTATACATTCGTATTTCCATTTCCACATCTCCACATTGTATAAATCTATTATAAAACAGATATACTATTTTAAAGTTATCATATTAAATTTGCTAGTGTCTGACAATATTGTATTTCTTAATCCAAACATTATAAAGAGTATTTGCCATTTGATAAACGTATTAGAAAGGTTGCCAAGTCAGTATATTCGTTAGATGATGATATGAGATTAAAATACCCTATCTCTGTCATTATCTTATTATTGAAGCACAGTAAAATATTTAGTCAATTTGTTTCATTATATTTTAGCATACTTTATAATTATAACTTATGGGCAATGTAGTTTATTTAATTCAACTGTGTTTATTAAATTCCCTGAGATCTTATTATTTATTTCTTGATTGGCATTAGAGTAAATGTTTAAATTATGATATGCCAAGTAACAAAATTGTCTACGAATATAATTATAGCAAGCTGATATATGTTATACTTGGATGAAGGAAGAAATTAAGTTTAAAGTATATTTTTAATAGACTGTACTAAGTAAACATTATGATTCTTTATCATACAATCAATTAACAAAGGAATTTACAATATATTGAATGTTTTATAATATTTCTTTCTTTATTCATCTATTATTATATATCTTATGAACTGCCTATAGCCTCCCACTGAGCTGAGCTGAACATAAACTTAAATATAGAGTCTCAGTAATAATTTTATATTATACATTATATTATATTGTTCTATTCATTAATAGAACTGGCGCCTGGGCATTTCGTTCATGTAATAATATATCTGCGGTGTTGGGAGTGTAGGTTATAATATATATATATATTGTAACCATATTGTTACTATTATAATTGCTAATATAACTCAAGAAAATGGTAAAAACACTATTGGCTTTATTTTTATAGTTAAGCAAATATAATCATCAATATCACTGGTTATTTGGCATATAATATAATCAAAATTAAGATCAAAAGATTCTCATATTATTGCTTAAGAGTAAATATAATTTTATAAAAGATTTAAAAATGTATTTCCAAGCAAATTTTTTAATCAATGCTTGTAGGTGTGTTTGTATTTTGTCATTATTATTGTTGTAGAAAAATGTCATTGAATTTATAGACAAATAGACACACACATAAAATAATTATTTTATAAAGAAATATAGAATAAAATAGTAAATCAGACATAATAACACAGAATACTTTAAAAGAAAGTAATTAAATTTAAGATTTCATTTACTTAAGGTTGTAGTACAAACAATTCTTATATTTTGTGTGCGTGTGTGAATGAAATTTTATGCATTTACATTTAGTCAATTTATAAATGTAAAACTAGCAAAATTGTTTTAATTTGCTTAATTTAAAAGCTATTTATTTAATTGTGTAATTTAACTAAAAGGTCAATTTAGTTTTAATTAAAATAAATATTTGAGAACTTTTAGGTTTTATAGATTATTTGCTTTAGATAAATGAATTGTAAAATTATTTTAAACCAGAACAAAATGAAGTAATTAAAAAATATAAGATTATTATTATTATTGTTCACATGATTACTATTACTTATGCTTGCTCATAATAGTTATTAAAACAGACAAACTTTCCATACAGTAGTGCCACTCAGTGCAAGCCAGAGTATTCAATGGATGCCAGATGGCTTGTGCATAAAATCCCTATGAAGTGCCTACTCATACAATATCCCCAGAATAGTTTCTAGCTTGTGGCTTTCATCAGTGAGGAGTCTTGGATCACAAGCTAGAAACTAGTCCAGGGATATTGAATGATTAGGCATTAGATAGGGATTTTATGCACAAGCCTTCTGGCATCCATTGATTACTCTGGCTTGCACTGAGTTGCACTACTTTATGAAGAGATTTGCCTGTTTTAATAATAGATATGAGCAAGCATAAGAAGTGATTATCATGTGATTCTTAGTTGTTTAATGCTAATCATGCCTAATAGGATAGTGGTGGCTATGGTTATTAAAGAACAAAAGACACCAAAATGCATGGGTATTGAACTAAGTTCAGATCTGTATGACTATATATGCTAATGAGCTTGGCTTGAAAATATTATTGTGTTTTCAATTTTATCCTCATAGTTTTGTAGTTAAGTAGAGAAGAATGGTTGCTGCTGGAGGGTTGTATTAGATCCTAAGATCTAGGTGCCGTGCTCTCAGATTCAAGGCTCCTCACTAATGATAGCCTCAAGCTAGAAACTAATCTGGGGATA
Organism: Epiperipatus broadwayi; assembly: GCA_028023455.1. NCBI lineage: Eukaryota > Metazoa > Onychophora > Udeonychophora > Euonychophora > Peripatidae > Epiperipatus > Epiperipatus broadwayi. The sequence goes on along the minus strand of JAQFVV010000580.1, from coordinate 154,115 downwards.
TTGAATGAGTAGGCACTAGATAGGGATTTAATACATAAGCTTTCTGGCATTTATTGATTATTCTGGCTTGCACTGAGTTGCACTACTGTATGAAGAGTTTTGTCTGTTTAATTATTATTATTATTATTATTATTATTATTATTATTATTATTATTATTATTATTATTATTATTATTATTATTATTATTAAGTTTCAACAATAGTAAACTTTATTGATCCTTTTAGTTACATAGTATTACAATACCTTATTATTATTATTATTATTATTATTATTATTATTATTATTATTATTATTATTATTATTATTATTATTATTATTATTATTATTATTATTATTATTATTATTATTATTATTATTATTATTATTATTATTATTATTCATTCTCTGCTACAATATTTCACATTGATGCCAATCATCCTCCAAATGATATTTATGTTAATGTACAGTGTATTATACAGAAAATATCTCATAAAATGAAGAGAGATTATAAAAAAGGAAATTACAATGATTTTTGTGAACAATTTCCAAATTTGACTGGAATTATATTTATTATTGTACTGATATTAATGTACATTTTACTTTATGTCTGTTCTTGATAACTTAATTGATTCATATATTGTTTCATTAAATGTATATCTCATCATAATTTTCCATATTGGTTCTCTTCATTCTAAGAAAAATTATTAAAAGAAAAATGCATCATCATAAACATTATAAAAAAACTAATAATTCTCTACATTATAATAATTTATCAATTATAAAAAATTGGCAAAGCTTTTAAATAGGAAAGAATATCTTGACCTTCTTTTTGTCAGTCAGGGTTAAAAATGTGACGGACTTTGACAGACTTTCCATCGTTTAATTCTCTGCAATTTTAGACAGAAAATAAAGATTTTAGCATCAATCGAGAGATTATACAAAGTTCCATAAGATTCTGCCATCTCGTGAATTATTTTACAAGTAAAAATTCAATAAACCTGTCAGTTAAGATTAAACAAAGAAGGGAGGTGAACTTATCTGGACTTACCTTAGATCTGATTGGCTAATAAATTTTGACAACAAAGAAAATCTTTTGTCAATAACGGAATCGCTCCAATTTCTTTTGTTTTATTTTGAAAGCAATAAACAAATGTTTTAGACTATTCTAAAAGGTTTTTTTTGACATATTATAAATTATTTTCATAAAATATGCTAAAAAATAAAATTATTTTTAGAGAAATGGTTAAGAGTTTAGCAAAAATTATTTATTTTAAGAACTGTAAAAAAATAACTGACGTGACAAAATGTCAGCAACACTTTTTATTGGTGAGTAACGTTCATTTGAAGATTTGCATTATTTAATTTTTTTAAAATTATAAACAAATATTTTTTTTTGAAAAAACTTATGTTAACTTTCATAACATGACAAATTATTAATATACTTTTTACAAACAAAATTAAAGTGAATATCATATTAAGAGATAAATATATTTTGACAATTGAGTTTGTATCTTGGCCAATTAAACATTTAAAGATTTTTCCTCACTCAACCATTAAAATAATCAGCAATAATGGATAATAATTGCTCTATAAATCCTAAACAATTCTAGTCTTTCATTAAAGATTCAGGAGTTGGTAATAACAAATGTGGAACTGCTTGTAATTTCTCATTTTCTGCTGAAGATTTTTCCACATTCTTTGCTCAATTGTATATGAATATTGATAATGAATTAAAGCCTTTTGTATTTTCCATGAAATTGTATCACAAAATATCACTTGTTGGTTTTATTAATGAAGACATTATAGTGTCTATAAAAAAGCTTAAATTGCACAATATGCAACCAGATATGTATTTTTTATTTATAAGTATTACACTAAGTTTATTGCTAATCCTTTATGTTATATTCTAAATTGTTCTATATATAATTGCAATTTACTTGAGATTCTCAAATGTGTTAATGTTATTCCAGTTCATAAAAATGGTTTTTAAAGATAGTGCAAATAATTTTAGCTCTATTTTAGTTGTACATACTCTAGCTAAAATTTTTGAAAGATGTATATATAATAAAATTATCAGTCATTATTTATCTCGACATGGTTTTTGCCAAATAGGTCTATTGATACTAATCTAATCACTATAATTGATCATATTGCTCTTGTTGTAGAAGATAGACAGAAATTATATATAATTTACTTTGATCTATCTAAGGCTTTTGACAGAGTCAATCATGATATTTTTCTACAAAAACTTTACAGATTCAGCTTCTCTGGTGAGCTTATTAAATGGTTCAATTCATTTATTAAATGTAGGAAGTCTTTTGTTAAATATAATAATCAAACTTCCACTTTATGTAATTGTAATTTAGATGTACCTCAAAGTAACATTGTGGCTCCTTTATTAATCAATATATGGATAATCTTAAAGATTAACTTATGTCCTCATATTTATTATGCTATACGGATGACAGAAAATTTTCAAATGGAATCTTACATTAAATGATTAAATATTTTGTGCAAAATGATATTGTTAATTTTATTGCTTGATATAGTGAAAATAAAATGTTGATTAACATGGACAAATATTCAGTAGTCTCATATTGTAATAAGTCTACACATCTAGATCTTTCATATTATATTGAAACATATAAAATTAAATGTAAGTGTTTGCAAAAGGAACTTGATATTATATATACAAATAGTGGATCATTTCATGTCCATATTGAATCCATAATTAGAAGAGCTATTAAAATTATGGGAATGATTCTTAGATATGGTAGATATTTTAATAATTAATTAAAATATAAATTGTCCAGAGCTCTTGTCCTTTTTATTATTGAATACGGGTCAGTTGTTTAGAATTCACACACAAAAAGGGATATTTCTAAACATTAACTATCAGGAGAGAAATTTTACAGAAATGTCAGTTTAGATAAAAACAGCATATTATCTTTCTATTCAAGGAGAAGGATAAGAAACCCTATGTTTCTATACAAAATTGTAAATAGAAGGGTAATTTAAAAATAAATGTCATATATTTTGTTACAAATGAAGACATAACAATTTACATATATTGATACACGTACATAACAAGCTTGTATTTCAGTTATTACATAGTAGAGATGCCTGATCATGCCTCATATATGTATTAAATGGGTTAAGTCCTGTGTATGAGGGGTCAGATTGACTTTAGGTCAACATGGTTGTGATGAGAATCTCAGCTTCATTATGACCTTTGAGCATTCCATCATCAGATTTTCAATTGGATGGATGGTTGAAGAGTTGGAGTGTGGAGTGTATTGAAGCCTGTCCATAAAAGTATGAAGATTGGATATCTGAACATATGTCTGAGCACTTATTGCATATATGTGTAGAGATAATAATCTGGACCAACTGATGATTGCTGGTTTAGCATGAAATACATATATTGGTTATTTATATTTTCAACATATATGATTTCAAGCATATCAGTGTTATGAGATAGAGTTGAGAGTGGTGGGTTTTGTGAAAGTCTGTGCTCATATACCCTATATATTAAATAATAATAAATAAATTAGATATATTTTTTGTTTTTGTACTAAAAAATAAAAATAAGATTCAACACAAATGCTATGCGAATCCATCCTCCTTTCTTCTTACTAATTTGTTCCAAATAATAATAAAAAATAGACTATATATAAAACATTTTTTGTTTTCATGAAGGATACAAAATAAAAGACAATACAATAACACTAGTATACTTTAACTTCTGTACAATATTAATTTTCTACATTTTTATGATTAGGTCTGCACATTTTTTTACTCTCTTTTTTGTGATTGGTCATACATATTGTTTTTATTTTTTGCTTCCCATAACTTCTGTTATGTAGTTATTATATTTAAAACTAATAAGTTATAAACAAATCATTTGTCAATTGGAAATTTTTACCATAAGAATAGACAATGGTGTGCTCAGTAATGTCAAATATGTGACAGGATAATGATTTAACTCTTTGCATGCCCAATTAATTTAAAAATGAAGTGGCTTGATGTCACTCTAAATCGGTCGCTTTTTGTACTACGATTACGATTTTGGGCTCTTTTTAAAGATTAAAAAAAGTTCTGTAAGATGCTGCCCTCTCTTGAATTATTTTACAAGTAAAAAATCAATAAAAATGCCTTATACATCAAACAAAGAAAAAAATAATGTGCCTTCTTAAATCTTATTGGCTATTAAATTTTGACAACAAAGAAAATGGCTGCCAAAAAGTAAAGAGTTATGATCTGTTTTTGTTTTATTTTGAAAATGATAAATGAATGTTTTACATCATTTTAACAGTATTTTTTGACAAATTATTTTGATAAAATATGCTAAAAATAAAATTATTTTTAAAAAGTAGTTAAGACTTTAGCAAAAATTATTTATTTATCGCAATGTACTTATCACAACATAAAAGTGAGAAGAAATCATGATGTCAGCAAATCTTTTTGGTTGGCAAGTGATGTTCCTTTTAATTTCCACCACTATTGATTATTTTTCTAACTATAAATCAAAATTTATTTTTGAAAAAACTTTCGTTCACTTTCATAATCTGACAAATTATTAATATACTTTTTACAAATGAAACTAAAGTGAATATAATATTAAAAAGATGAATATATTTTGACTGTTTGATCATTAAGTTTGTGAATTGATCAATTAAAAATTTAGACTTTTACCTCACTCAGCCAATAAAAAAAATCAGCCATTAAAAGGTTAATGGATTTATATGTCCAAAAATAGTTAAAACTATGGCCAATTTATATAAACTTTGTCTAAACTTATTAGCAGAAGTGATAATTTTACTCTGTTATCTATCATTGCTAGCATGTGAACAATAATAGAAAATGTATATTGATTTTTTAGTTTACCACATTATTACTTTGCCAAAGAATTGCTAAAATATTTATTGAAGTTGTATAAGCAAAAGAGTTGTGATTTGCATGCATTAAAGTATTAAAGAGTAGTTTGTCTGAAAGTCTGTAAAAATGATTGTTTATTAATTTGTTTACAACAGTTAATGTTAGTTTATTTAATTCACATTTCTTTAAATTTGTTATATATAGGGTATATGAGCACAGACTTTTGCACAACCCACCACTCTCCACTCTATCTCATAACACTGACACACTTGAACACATATATGTTAAAAAGATAAATAATCACCAATATAAGTATTTCATGCTAAACCAGCAATCATCAGTTGGTCCAGATTATCATCTCCCACACATATATACTATAAGTGCTCAGATATATATTAAGATAGCCAATCCTCATACTTTAATGGACAGACTTCAATCTTCTCCACAATCCAACTCTTCAACCATCCATCCAAATGAAAATCTGATAGTGGAATGCTCAAAGGCCACCCTTAGGCTGAGATTCTTGTCACTCCCATGTTGACCTAAGGTCAGTCTGACCCCTTGTGTACAGGGCATAATCCATTTAATAATATGCAAGGGATGGGCAGACATCCCTACTTATGTAATAACTGAAACACACAGGCTTATTATATACATGTATCTATATAGGGTATATGAGTACAGACTTTCACACAACTCACCCCTCTCCACACTATCTCATAACACTGCCACAATTGAACACATATGGTTGAAAATATAAATAATCACCAATATAAGTATTTCAGCTAAACCAGCAATCATCAGTTGGTCCAGATTATTTGTTAGTAGATACATTGTGCATCATTTTAAGAATTTATAGCTTATTTAAAAGCATATACATGTGCAGAAAGTGAATATCTCTTTTTTCAGTGTTGCTTTGATAATAGATTGCTGAATGATCTATTGACAACACACAAGCATGATGTTGTCAGAAAGTACTTTACATACAATGATCACTTACTTCTTGGACCTTATAGTTTACTGTTCATTATATTTATATGTAACTTAGTAGTTTTTATTAATTATAGGTTTAGTAAAATGGTTATTTAATTAATTGTCATTTTCTTCAATTTAAGTCTGAATTTATTACCAGATTTTTTAAAAATGTTTATTTTTTCATATAATATTCTTAATTTACAAAACCCATTGGCAATCCAATTAACAGTGTGGCCTGATATCATTATTGTGACCATCATTATTTTTAATTGTATCTACCCACTGTAAGATGAAGATCTCCCCAGTGATATGCATCATCTTTTCTTAACATGATGTCAGCACATTTCATTGCTCCATCCATCTATCTCATTTGTGCTCTTTTATAATGACTTGGGATCAAATTTAAAACGTCAATTGTTTATTATTACCTTCTCATCTAGCAGTTCAACTCTATCTCCGACTCTTAAGTCTTTCAAAGTTGTCAGTGAATCCAGTTTGTTCTCTCATCCATTTTAATTTATTATCTTGTTTTGTTTTTTCTGACATATACCTTTTTATATTTTATCAAGTCATCTGAAATCTCTGAACTGTTCTGTTAAAGAACAAAATTTCAGCTTTGCAATATGACTAACCTTTCTTCTCAATGTCATTCTTACTTGTATAATAATCGATAAAGCAAGTCATATATAGTGTAATATTGCTTTTATGAGCTTGTATTTAATTTAGATCTAGTGTTTGAATATTATAGCTCTCACCTAGGTAAGCCAAAAGCTTGAAACCAATTGGTTTGGGGATAGTAATGTTCTAGATAAAGATTCTAAATATTTTTCTCTTACTGCACTTATCAATTAAAAACTTGTTTGGCCTATTGGTACACTCCCTATATTATATACTTGTATAATATACATTATTTATAAAAATGATTCGCGAAATGAAAATGTCGTATAAAATAATCAAAACCCGCACACCATGTGTTACGCAAACATACACACACAATACACATATATAATATTTACAATATATAATTTCATGGTAAAATTAATAACTGCAAAAAATAATTTAAACATTATATAAATAAATATTCATTAAGTAAGTAAGATGACGTAAAAAACAGTTTCAAGTGAAATAGAAACAACTTTACAATAAAAAGTTTAAAATTGGAATGTAGGTAAATTTTATTTTAAATGGAAGATTGAACTGCTTATTATTGTAGCTGCAATGTAACCTATAGCTGCGAGAAAACTAATTGTTTAAATAACACAATCTTGCTTTTTTTGTGTAACAATGATTTCAAGTAAGACAAATAAACTCTATTTATAAAACAAATAAGAACTGAAAAGTGATTAGGTTTCTTATTATCTTTTCCTCTTGTAGAGTTAATGTGTTGATGTTTTTCTTAGCAATTTTTTTTTTTTTTCACATTCAACTGCGGTTCTTATTGACTACTTTGACAACGAGTAATCATAAAGTCTGATGGATTATTATTTTTGTAGTCTTTAAATAAAACAAAATATCAAAGTTCCTGTCATTCTTTTTACATAAAAAAGACAATATCGATAAACAAAAGCTATTTTAATTAGAGATTTGAACACAGATTTGCAAGCTGCCTTCCGTCATCCAATCTATCTTATATAACTCATATACATGACCACATACATGTGAAATATATATATCTAGTTTCTTTATATTTAATGATCGTAATTGTAGAATATAGTAAATAATAATCACAATTATATATATAGCAGTAAAACGTAATTTGAGTCCTTTTTAAAAAAATAAATAAAGCCAATGCTTACATTCTGGTCATAAATTCTTCTTCCTATAACTGCCACTATATGATTATTAACACAGTAAGGATAAAATAGAAGAAGAGTTCATAAACATGAATATCAGTATCAAGAATGTACTGTTTTTACCTCTACGTTGATAATTAAGAAAATATCAGGGTCTTCTTTATCTAATGCTTTATGTTTTTAAATGATAAATTGATTGATTTTGCTTGAAGGCTAGATGAATTTGTATCTCTGTCCGTGCATAAATACTCTTTTTTGTTAAATATTTACAATCATGAAAACAAAATAATTGCATTCTTTTTTACCCTTTCTTGAAAAGCGTTTGATGAAGTACGTTATTTACTAAATTGATCCAATAAATAAATAAATAATTTACTAGATAAGCATTAGTGATCAATAGAACAAATTCTATTTAATCATTTTACCCTCGTAACTTTATAAATTGACTGTTTTTAAATACAAAGCTTTCACACACACACACACATTCACACATTTAAAAGTACTGTTAAATTTTTATATCCTAACTGACTGTAATGTTGGCTGTATAATCATTGTAATACTATTAAATTAATGCTTTAAATATTGTTTTATTGAAATTGGTCTAATATCTTCTATTGTGTATATTTTTCATTAACATTAAATTTTTGTGTATGTCATTTCTGCTTGCACATAAAAAAAATCAACTGCACTTTTGAAAAGTAAAAAAAAATTGAGACATTTTTAAAATGAGGAATAGAGACCAAATGATATCTACCAAAAGAAGAGACGAGGACACATGGAACTTGTTTCATGTCCCACAACTACCCTAGAAGCTCTCCACAGAACAAACTCACCAACTCCACATTAAGACAAACTGCAGCCTAGATACAAGATATACACAGAATGAACTCAGCAACAACCGAAAACAACCTATCCTTAGGGTCTTATAGACATTGGCCCTGCTTATGTATTTTCTATTTAGTATATTCATTGTAACCTTAGAACTATAATTAGAAAACAAAAAATATCTTAAGATAATAATAATAATAATAATAATAATAATAATAATAATCATCTATACTTTCGCTATGCATTCGTTAATAAACTCAGTTGAAAAGACATTTGGGTAACTTTCTACAACTCTTATTATAATAGTAGTACTATAAGAGACATTATAAATTTACTTTTAATTTTACTACTAGTCCTTTCACCAACAATAGTGATTCATTTACTTGATTTAACACTAAAAACAAGTCAATACAATATTTTACTGATTATAGCTATTATTCATTTCCTCAGAAAAATATAAGGTTATAATATATAGAAAAAATTGGATAAAAATTGTTTTGAAAATGGGAAAATGAACTACATTTAAAAATTAGAGTAATTGGTATCTATATACAAATTATTGTAATTGTAACTGTTATGCAATAGTAGCTCTATTTAAAGAAAAAAATAATTAATTAATGACTAACAGTTAAAAATAAATGGAACACCAGATGAATATGGAATAATTCCCAATGCAAAAGATTAGATAGATATTGGGTTTGGAGCAGCAAGATAATATAAAATTGGCAGCAAAACTAGAGTTAAAACAGCAATCAGATATAAAACAATAACAATTATCATCAATTTAAGAGGATCATTAGAAGAAGATACCATAGCTCAATTGCTAAAAATTGCAAGAAATGCTGCCAAAATGTGATGAAAATCAAAAAACTATGCCTTAAATGCACTGGATGAAATACTGTAGAAAACTGATGAAAGTTTTTCCATACATTTATATTTGTTGACCAAACATGAGGTCAGTTGATTATAATTACATTTTTCAGGAGACCAATTGTCTTTATCTGTTTGAAAATGTTTGAAACATTTTAAAAGTAACATTGCTCCATGACAAATATTTTGAGAGTTTAAATATCCATGAATACAATAACCATTAATAAAATTTGGAGAACTTTAAAATATAATCAAATAAATATTTGCATATTTTATTTGTAGAATAAATAATCTAAATTTATGTAAAACATTTTTTTTTTTTTTAATATTTAAATTTATTTTAATTGTTGTCTCAAAAATCAATGCTTCTGAGAATTCCCAGATGTTTTAGCTCACTGGCTATAAATTATTACAGCAGTGGGACAAATTTTACCTGTAAAATTATGAAATGCAAAATACTCAGGATCCTCTTGGGTGATATCACAGATCCCATGATAAAAATCTATAAGTATCACTCCCCCCCTCTCGTTATTCAAACAGGCAAAACTCTCTATATGTATTGCCACTCAATGCAAGCCAAAGTAATCAATAGATTCCAGAAGGCTTGTGGATAAAATCCCCATCTAGTCCCTACTCATTCAATATCCTCAGACTAGTTTCTGGCTTGTGGACTTCATCAGTAATGAGCCTTGGATCTGAGAAAACTGCACCTAGATCTTAGGATCTAATACAATCCTCCACTGGATGGGGATTTTATGCACAAGCCTTCTGGCATCCATTGATTACTCTGGATTGCACTGAGTGGCAATACATATAGAGAGTTTTTCCTGTTTGAATAACCGTTAAAAGCAAGCATAAGAAATGGTGATCATGTGATGTTTATTGGCTTAAAACCAATCCTGCCTAATAGGATAGTAGGGGCTATGGGTATTGAAGAACCAAAGACACCAAAATGTATAGGTACTGAACTGAGTTCAGACCTATATGACTATATATGCTGATTAGCATGGATTGAAAATATTATTGTGTTATAGTTTTGTAGTTAAGTAGAGATAAAAGGTGGCTGCTGGAGGGTTGTATTAGATCCTAAGATCTAGGTGCAGTGCTCCCAGATACAAATCTCATTGCTAAAGGCCACAAGCCAGAAACTAGTCTAAGGATATTGGATTAGTAGGCACTAGATGAGGATTTTATGCATAAGCCTTCTAGCATCTATTGATTACTCTGGCTTGCACTGAGTTGCAATACATATAGAGAGCTTGGGTGGTTTGAATAACTGTTAAGAGCAAGCATAAGAAATTGTGATCATGTGATATTTTAACACCCCCTGTCAAAATTAAATCAGTTATTACAAAATTATAGTGCATTAAGTACTATATCTGATTAAAAATTAAAATTAGAAATTTTGTTCATCTTTTTAAAAGTGGAGGAGTAAAGGAACTTACTGGTCATTTTGTGTAGCTGTTAAAATTTTTTCTCCTTATCAGCCTAAATGGATAAATTACAACAATAAAGATTATCATTAAATATTATTCAAAAGAAAATTAAATATAAATGCCTTAAGTCAGCAATGGAATATACAACATCATTTAGAAGTTGTTGCTGCATATAAATATATTTTCAGAAATTCTTTATCTCTTTTGTTTGAAGTTGAAATAACTTACTTGGAATAACTTTGACTGTCTCTCCCTATATATTTAGTGAATGTCAGGCACTTTGTACTAACTATAGTTTAATATTCAACACATAAATATTTACATACAAAAGCTGTTAAAAGTCTTATGGAAGATTAGTGAAAGTAATTTGGGTCAATAGATTACTTATTCTCCATTAGGTTTCATAATTTAATAAGAGAATGTAAACAATAGCTAGGAATTCAATTTGCTTAACTAATGGATTATCAAACCACTGCATTTAATGTACATGATATACACCAACTATTAGGATTTCATTCACTTATACTTCCCAAAGGATTAGCTTGTTTATTTTGTACATAACTATAATTTTAACATCAGCACAATGATAATGGATTTATTATTATTGGTGACTTAACCACAAAATATAATGAAGATGTTATGATGTGCTAAATAAAATTTTCTGAAAATGATTAATTGTTACAACCATGGAAACAGGAATTTGAGTAATAATTTTAATTAACTGCAAATTTGTTGAAAATCATGAGGATTTTGTGCATAAATCTTCCTACATCTATTGATTACTAAGACTTGCACTGGGTGGCACTACTGTCTGGAGGGTTTGCTACTACATATAAAGTGAAGTGGATGAGTTTTAAAGACAATATTCATTACTTTAGTGACATATAAATAATTTTATAAAAATCTGAGATGATATCCACATTCAATATATATTATATAATTTTAGATGAAAATTTGTTTTTTATGTTGGTTAGTCATGTCTCCATCTCAGGATTGCTTCTAGATTAGGAAACTACCCAAAATAATTCAAATATTAATACACATTTTATTAACATTTTACTCTTGAAGAAGATACATATAATTCTTATCAGCACATTCTATCATATATTATATAGTAAAATAGGGAGATACACATTATGCTAAATAGAAGAACATCACCCAATTTCTACCCTAACCAATCCATCTCCCAGGGATCGCCACTAAGTACATTACTTTTCACACTATACATAAACCCTCTACTTGAAAAAATCAAGGAAAAATTACAAGGAATACAAATACTAAACACCAATATTTACATCTCCTGTATAGCCTACATGGATGATGTTACAGTTTTTCTAACTTCAAGGAAACAATTACATACACTCCAACAAATAATAGAAGACTATACAACAAAATTTCATCTGAAAATAAATACTAATAAATCAGCTGTGTTATCAATTTTTACTGGGAAAACCAATAGTATACCAAGGAAAACTGAACAAGTTTCTGGGTTTCCCATTTTATTTGGGATAGAGGCAGATGAGAAGAACAATACAAGACAAAATCTTAACACAAACAGAGAGAATGACAGACTCACTTGCTAAATCATATTTTTCTCTATACTCAAAGATTGCTCTCTTCAACCAAGTGATAATGACAAAAATCACATACTATCTACCAGTGATAAAGTTTTCCAAAAAAATTATATCAACAGTACACTCCAGGTGCAATAAACTACTTTGGAATAAAAAGGTGGTCACCATTTCAATGATGCAATTAAGACAACCCACAAAACTAAATGGGCTTGGACTACATACAATTCCAACTTTTTACACACAAAAAAATAATAAACCTGCTGATTACAATGTTTATAAAGTTTCAAAATATAAAAAAAAAAATAAAAATATAATACCCATTAGCCGACCACCTCCCAAAGACAACTATATAGCCACACTTTTAGACAGCATAAAAAATCAAAGGGACAAAATAACCCTGTCCAACCCAATTAAATATACATACTGATACATATATAGCCTAATAGAGCAGACACAACAATATATCAACAACAAAATGGTCCTTGAAATAAACAATGCACAGCTCCTAAAAAATATAAAAATTGGTACCTGGAGCCTAAATTCTTCGACTTCATAGTCAAAGTAAATCTGAACGCCTTGCCTACATCACCCTTCATCCATTTTAAAAGGTTCTTTATGAAAATAGACCCACTGTGCAGGTTGTGCCAAAAAGAAGAAGAAACACAACATCATTTTCTAAATGATTGTCTGGGATTGGAAAAGGTAAGACAAATAATGATAAATAACTACTGGCAGAAAGACACAACAATGGCAAAAATTCTTTAGATGTACAAAAAATGCAATCCCAACAATAAGAGCAGCGACATTTAGTTTGTATTCATATTGGTTATACCAGATGTAAATTCAATTTTGACTCCAATGCAAAACAAAACGCCAACACATTCCACCACAAGCTATAAAAAATAAAAGAAAGGGATAACATGCTAGTACCACCAGATATTTTTGCTGTAACTTGGTCACTATTTAAACTAAAATCAGCACTATAGTTAAAAAACAGGAAAAGAATAACAGAATAACACAGCCCCCACCAAAAAAAGAACACAATACACCAAAACTGGCAGGACCCACATGACAGGGTCCATCAACATAATGTATATAAAGAAAAATTAGACAAGCTGAATTCAGGCAACCTTCGATGCCTTAAGAGTAGCAAAAACACAACATAAAGAACTCAAGAGAAAGCTTTTTCTCTCCTATATATCTGTGAACAAACTTATGCCCAGCAGAACTGCTTAGACACAGGAACAGACTTATGCTTACTATGTAAGCCCAATCTTACGGAAGTAATCATTGCTTTTTAATCAATAAAGTATGCTTTGAGACATATATAGTATTCTATAATGGTTACCTTTTAAATAAAATAATTTAATTAGCAATATATCAAATAAACTGTCCATCTTTTGTTTATTGCTAATAAATTTTTATTTTTATTTACTCTTTGACTTAATTTATAACCAGCTATAAAATGCTATTAACAATTCATCTATTTAAGATCTTAAAATGTTTCGTGAAAACTGCCTGTGAATGGCAAAATGTGATATATATTCTTCTTAGTCAATCTTGATCCTTGCTTAATCATGCTAAATATGACCTCATTAAGTGCTTTATTCTAAAATTGTAAGTAACATGCTTATAATTTTTATTGATAATTCTATTTATTATATTTTGTTATACAGATTATTAACCATTAACGTTTTCAATGTATTAATGGTTACATTGACAATAATAGTATATGCTCATATCAACTGTTAATCGTAGCAAATGTTAACATTTTCTACATGATTTCAAAATATTAATTTTCATACGTATTATTAAAACTCGTCATTTAATGTAACATTTTCATTAAGTCAGTATACAATAATGTATAACCTACACTATTTAATTTAATAATTTTTTTTCTCAAATCTAATATTTCAAGTTTTTTAAACAAATACATACTTTCATCAATATCATTTTTTTCTAAATATAACCTTATTTCATTCTTATAAATTCCATAAAAAATTTACTCGCATTTTCAATTTATATCTCAAATCGAATATATACCCAAACACATATGTATAAACATTCTATTTGCTATATACATAATAAACTTGAAGACAATAAATTGATCTTCCAATCTCTATTATAATTTTGTACAATATATTAAAGTTGTAATTAATAATTTTGTAAGCACATACTTATTACATACTTTACGTAAGTAATATAAATTAAGCCTATAACTTTAAGTCCACGTGCATACTGTCACATCTAGACGCATAACCTTAAGGTTATAGCCTTAATATATATTACAATATATTAAATAATGCTTACAATAAAATAAACCTAATATTTTTTTATATACTTAACCAAAAGTTTGTTCACACACATACGCATATATATATAAAGACATATTTTGCGGGTTCATCCGTGTTAAAATATTTTAAAATACTGACATTTCGACTTGGTAACACAAGTCATCCACAGAGTAATAAAAAGTAGAAAGATGGTTGTAGAGGCGCTACAATCACTGATTTGAAAAAAACCTTAAAGTTCCACCAATAGCAAAAATATTAAGTTAAGAATGTTTTTTAAAAAAATCTTTCCAAATAGGAGAAAGTTTGCTTGTATCATCTCGCTTATTGATACAATCTGGCCTTTTAAGTATCTCAATGGCTTCTCTAATTTTGCACTGGTATATATTATCACATCTGGATATGATCCTGGTACTAGAAAAATTAATTTTATGACCTGAATCATAGTATGGAGTGAGAGTGCTGATGATGATGAACGTTGTTTAACTGCATTAGCATGCTCATCTCTCCTAATGCTGATACGATGATTACTCATACCTATGTAAGAAGCCTTACAATTTTCACATGAGATTTGATAAACACCATGAGATTCAAGAGGGATTGAATCCTTGGGCCTGGTTATTATATTGCTGATCTTTTGATGAGTAGAAAATGCTGTATTTATATTATAGCAATTTAATATAGTCCAATACTGTCCGTAGTTCCTTTTACATATGGAATACAAATCCTAATAGCCGATTTATCATCTTTTTGTTTCCTATTTTGTCCATTTTGGGCTTGAAATAAGGCTTTTTTAATAAATTTATAATTGTAACTATTTGCTAATAAAACACTATTAATATGATTTATTTCTTCTTTCAGATGTGTCTCTTCTGAAAGGTTAATTGCTCTATTTAAAAGAGTTTTGGCTACAGAAACTATCTGAGTTGGGTGATGATGAGAATGGAAATGCAAATATCTGTCTGTGTGTGTATCCTTTCTGTAAATAGAAAAAGATAAACTATTTGGTGTTCTGGTGACTAGAACATCAAGAAAAGGGAGTTTTCCATCAGACTCTGTCTCCATTGTAAATCTAATATGAGAAAGCATATTATTTAAATGTAAGAAGGTCTTGAATAATCTTTAACTTTTGTACCTATATTTTTTTAAAATCAGAAATCATGACAGAAGTCATTGAATATAAATGCATATTAACTTATATTTATATGATAGATACACCCCCCCCCCTTTATATACTAATATTGGAAGATTATTGAAACAAGTTTAAAATTTTATATTTTTTTAAAAAAGTACATTAACTATCTTTTAAAAGTAATCTACAAAAAAAAAAAAACAAGACTTATCTTCTTTATCTTTTAGGATAAGCATAATTGAGCGTTTTTTTTTTTAATAAAAAAACTATTTAAATGAAATCTATTCATAAAAATATAATATAGCTATTTATATAAAATACATAAATATTTACAGACATATAAAATTGATACTTTTATAAAAGATAAATTGAATATACAAACTTTTTTTTGAGAGAGAGAGATCTTAATTAGTTCAGTTCACATAGAGGATTTCCAATAAAATTGTCATATAAAATAAAATTACCTGTAATTATACTTGGGCCATTATATAAAAGTGTAATCACTTTCCTAAAAAAAATTTTAGTATTTTTCCTCCTTTCTTGCATAATAACAAAACTTCATGATAATAAGTGAAAAAAATAATGAGTTACTTTATAACAAATATAAAGTTTTATCATGATAATAATAATGTATTTTAGCTCAGATATGTCTGTTAAATAATATTGATATTTAATGTCCACTTGGTGAAAATTTGACTTTATATCCTGCATTGCATCAAGTTTTGGTAGTTGGAACTTAACTAGCAGAACTTATCAAGAACTTGAGGAAAATCAAAAGTTTTTTCGACACTTCACTGTTTAATTGGTTACACTGTTATAATCTTTTATCATTTGCACAAATAAAGTAAATATTGTCAAGCGTTGTTAGCCGAGAGGTCATCGCAACCGCCTTGCAAGCAGGTAATTGGCTGCAGACGGTTGTGGGTTCGCGTCCAGGCCGATGCTATGACATATTGGGAAAAAAAAGTAAATATAAAACTGGTAATTTTTTTTTCTTAAAGTACAAAGAACTTACTTCTATGATAATTTGTTTTTATCATAGAAGAACTTAGTTCTCTATCCACTTCAAAAACTGACTTAAAACTTAAAATTCCTTTTATATTTTTCAGTCATGTACTATTATTTTTTTAGAATTGTTTTCTCTTTTAGATGACTGTTTATTTTCCTTAATCAAGTTATTTAACTCTAAAATATAAATAAATATTAAATATTTTTAATTAATTAAACTAAAAACATTCCTAGAAGAATTTTTATCATTTAATCTAAATTTATGATATACTTATAACATCAAATTTTAATTAAACCATTTTTGCTTTTTAATGCCACAAGTAATTTATCAAATATATAAATAACTTTTGATCTAAAAGTATTTATTTTATTTTTAAAAATTATTGAATGAATAAAAAGTGAAATGTATTTTTTTTAAAAGTTAGTATGTTTGAATAAAATATCTTTATAAACACACACTCTCATATACATACAAATGGAATTTTGAATCTTAAATTATTTTCTAATTCTTGTGTTTTTGATTGTATGGACAAAAAATAACAATTCCTTCCTACTTTAAGCACCTTGCATTGACACCTTCATTTCATAAGGGGGGGGGGGTATTAAATGTTAACATTTTGTATGGAAAATAATGTAAATGAATGGAAACATGGAAAATATTTTGCAATGGGATCTGTTTATTTAAAACTATTTATTTCACACATTATTCCTTCTCTTTATTTTCACTTTTCTTTCTTTTAAAATATTATATAACAACTATAAATTTATATACTTTGTTGTAAACTTTAATTATGTTAATAGTTTCAATTAAATATCACATTACATTGTTTGAGTTGATTTCTTTAAAAAGACACAATCTCACTAACTTGCTAATCCATTGGTAAATCTAAGAGGGCTTTCACCCCTGTGATTGCAAACTCAGGCAGAGGGATGGAATATTACTGATAAATTAACTAACAATCATACCTATGACCAGATAAGGACTTCATGAATGCATCAATTCTGATCATTTTTCCTGATCATAGCACACTTCCATAACTTCTGGGACTATGTCAATCTTCCGAAGTAATTTATTGTTTTGAGATAAATCTCAAGCACTGCCTGCCATATAAACTTTATATAACTGGAATTTCCAGATGGAAGGTATAGTGAAACCCAGTGCTTTGAAGCTTACCCAGACTAGCTCCAATACTATGAAATAGGGGACCCAGCACATGAATCGATAGCACCTATTATGATTCTCCTATTATGGTGATGCATGTAAAAGAAAGAGCATAGACCAGGTAATATTTAGCAAACACTTTTTATTTGTATACACACCCATATATTTAACACAATCAAATATATATAACACTAATTATCAAACAAAATAAATATACTTTAACAAGAATTAATTCATCACAAACTTTCATTATATAATTTTGGCATTTGTTGTAACAGTAGTTCTTTTATAGCATCTTATTTATATTTAATGCCATTTATCAACAACATTCAATGTAGTTACCAAGGTTTTACATGGATATGACAACATCTATTCTGTCAATTTGAATATTCTTGTTTTATGGCCCATGGGCTTTTAAGTTCAGGATGCTCCTGTAATTCCTCATGGCTGGTCATTTGGTCATCAACAATTGTTTGTCTTAATTTTTCTATACTTCTGAATGTCAGTAGGAGAGTGTATGTGGCATGTCATACAGTATGATTGAGGCATTGATAACAAGAAAGAAAGACAGATAATGATGGAGGTCATGGAACAAAATGCAGATGGGCACTTCTGTGGTTTACTTAGCAGCTCATGGTATTGCTTTGTCAATTATTAGTTTATGATTCACAGACTTGACTCCCTCTTAACTTCAACACAAAAAATTTAACTAACTGATCTCACAACTACCAACTGCTATTTTTATTCACTTCCCCTCCTATTGTTCATCTTTATATATTTTGCTTTTAATTTTTAATTAAATGGTTAATTTTATCTTTTTTTTATATTAATCTACTATTTTGTTGGCCAGGAATTTTCCAAAATTTAATTGCATTTCTGCCAATGAGATAGTTTACAAAAATTATTTTTCATTAATTAATTTATTGTCTATTTTACTTTGAATTATATTTTTATTTAATTTACATTATATTTTGACATTATATCATTTTTATAATGTTAATTCTTTCTTCCTGATAAAAAGAAGAGAGCAGCTTCTGAAACATAAATTAAATCAGATTTTCTTTTCTCCATCCTTGTAATAAAACTTTACTAATTAATCTAATTGCTATTTTAGTTTATTTGTTACAATTCTTTTATTTCATTTATTTGCTTTTTTTATTTCAAACTACAAACATGCACATGTAACAGACACACACACACACACACACACACACACATATATATATATATATATATATATATATATATATATTGTGCCAGGCATTATCAAATGGCCTTGCACAGAATCTGCTGTAAAGAATATTACAGCAGATACATATATAGATTTGTATATATTAGGCACAACAAATATATAAATGTTCTATATTAATAATGGAAGTTGGGTCTGAGCATTAGAATATCCCCACACACAAATTTAGAATTGTACACAAATACACATATAAAATACTGATGTATTTTTTATATTTTATTTTTATTGTTTTGTATATTTTCAATGTATATCATTTTATGTATTTTGCTGTTCTCTGAAAAATTCAAATAGAGAAAAGCAAACTTTATTAAACAAATAGATCACATTGTTGGAACATATTCATAAAATAAATAATTAAAATAATTGTTCCAACATACTTGTATATATTTTTCTTTTTTTTAATTACTTTTCTAAAGATTGTAATTTTATTCTGTAAGCAAAGAATGTTAATTGCTTTCGCAAAAATCTGATCAAAAGTAAAATGTTTGATAATGCTATAATTAAACTGTTATCTTTTTAAAAATTATTTTGAATTGATTTTGTAAAAAAGTGGTCTGGGTTATTCAAGATGGAAGTCATTATATTAAACCCTAAAATGTAGAATTTAAGCAGAAAAATAGAAAGAAATGTTATAATCTAAGCAATAAGGTAAAAAAAGGATTAGCTGATTCATACTTCTCAGAGGGCTATCTGAATTGGTTCTTATGAGTGGTTTTGATAAGTTTTAGTCAGTGCTGTGGGTATTTATTTATTCTAGGTAAGTCATTCAATACTTTGGCTCCAGAATTCTCCAATCATCCAGCTACTTAGAGATTAATTTATGGACAAGACTACTGCTGATATTTTCTAAGAAATTCATTATACAGTTCTTTTAAGAACTCTTGATTTCTTAATGATTTAATGAACCAGTCAAGATAGCAAATGAACATTTAATAATAATCCTAATTATTATAATATAAAAAAGAAAAAGATATGAAGCAATCTACTAGAGATTCCAGTGAAATGACCATGGGGTAGACAACCAGCCACTACACCACCTTTTCTCTGTCTAAATTGCCAAGATGTGATCATGCCAATTTCAGCCATCCACAATGATGACAACAGCTGCTTTGCCTATGCCCGAATGAGATGAAATCCTCACCGCACAGCTAGTTAAATTGAAACTGCTCAAAGCCCAGTTAGAAGATGAAAACGCCTACATAAGTTTCTTTTACAAATATTTTATTAATATTGAAATAATTAACTCTGATATTTCCGATTAAATATATTATTATTTCTTTATTATTAATCATTTTAAAAAAAAGAGAGAGTTGTCTCTCGCACATGTATATTGAATTTACGGTTATTACGGGCATAAATGATAAAGCTTTTACTTAAATCTTTTGAATCAATTTTTCTATTTCAAATTCTAGTATTTTCAACAGAGGTTGCAATTAGATTCTTTTTGTTGCTACTCATTTTCCCTCTTGTCATTACTCCTGAAATTTGTCATATAAAAATATTCATGTGTATATATGCGCATATACACTTTAAATATTCGGTAAATATGATACCTCATGTTTAGTATAAAAAATATATTTATCTGTATATTCTTTTAAGTTATTTTTTGTCACTGCTGCACCTCATGATGTGTGCAAGAAGGGATTTATTTATTATAGATTCCCTGTAAGCAAGTCCTCTAATAACTTCATATTTAGAATAGTAGTAAGTGTATAATTGTGCTGCACATATATACATGTATAAGAATTTATTGTAAAAGACAAATAGATACAGTACCTCATGTTGAGTACTATATGGTATCTGAACTATGCAACCATATTGACATGTTGAAAAATATGAAATTTGTGAAATATTTCATAGTGCAAATATACTTAAGCAGAGTTGGTTGTTTTATTATTATTATTATATTTATTATCAATAGAAAATGTTTTAAAGTCCTGAGTAAAAGTGTATGCATGTATAACCAAAAATCTTTTATAATGAGAAATATATATATATAATACATATTTTGCGGGTTCATCCATGTTAAAAGCTTTTAATATTAATATACTGACGTTTCGACTTGGTCACACAAGCCATCCACAGAGTTATAAAAGGTAGAAAGATGGTTGTAGAGGTGCTATAATCACTGATTTGAATAAAATGTTAAAATTCCACCAATAGCAAAAAATGTTAAATTTAGGAATGTTTTTAAAAAAAATCTTTCGAAATAGGAGGAAACAAAAAGATGATAAATCAGCTATTAGGATTTGTGCTCCATATGTAAAATGAACTACAGACAGTATTGGACATATATTAAAATGCTATAATATAGATACAGCATTTTATGCTCATCAAAAGATCAGCAATATAATAACCAAGCTTAAGGATTCAATCCCTCTTGAATCTCATGGTGTCTATCAAATCTCATGTAAAAATTGTAAAGCTTCTTACATAGATATGAGTAATCATCGCATCAGTGTTAGGAGAGATGAGCATGCTAATGCAGTTAAACAACACTCACCATCATCAGCACTCTCACTCCATACTATAGATTCAGGTCATAAAATTGATTTTTCTAGTACCAGGATCATATCCAGATGTGATAATCTCTACCAATGCAAAATTAGAGAAGCCATTGAGATAATTAAAAGGCCAGATTGCATCAATAAGTGAGATGATACATGCAAACTTCCTCCTATTTGGAAAGATTTTTTTTAAAAAACATTTCTAAATTTAACATTTTTTGCTATTGGTGGAATTTTAACATTTTATTCAAATCAGTAATTGTAGCGCCTCTACAACCATCTTTTTACCTTTTATAACTCTGTGGATGGCTTGTGTGACCAAGTTGAAATGTCAGTATATTAATATTAAAAGTTTTTAACATGGATGAACGCGCAAAATATGTATTTTATATATTTAACCCGTGCAAATCTTCGTTTTAACATATATATATATATATATATATATATATATAACATCACACAAGACATAATGTATTTCTACAGGGTAAAAGCTCAGACCACTTCCATTCTTTATAAAACATTGTAAATAGCTTTACGGGTCAATCTATTTTCGGATTCATTTAAATTGTATTTGTAAATTTATCTATTTAAAAGCAATCAAATATATATCCGGTTTATGATGATAATTCATTTATTTATTTTTATATCATTTTAAGTATGAAATGGTGGTGGGTATTTGGGATTAAATAAATATTTAATTATAATATTAAACTTGTTTCATTTTCATATTATTATTTATTTGATAAAATGTACTCTTTCCTTATCAACCACATGCCTGTAATAACCATTAACTTACCCAGTGAAGACCCTAGATAAGAGTACTAAGCTAGCCACAGAGGATATCACTCTACTGGGGTGTTAAACCTTATTCTTATGCTCCACAAAACTTATGGTATTGCACACTCTTCTAGGAGGGGGAAAATTCATTTTTGATTCTTTTCTAAAAGTGGTGCACAAAAGCTATTTGTAAATAGATTTTTCGAAGGTGTGTACTTGCCATAAGTTTTAAATATTCGGGCATTCGAATAAGATATCAACTAAAGGGTTTTTTTAATGGGCAGAGTCCTGTCAATTCACTCTTTCTATCAGTTTAGCTGGAAGTACCAATATATATGAGTACAGACAACTGGCTAAATTGGTATCCATGTTCTTTCCCTGGTAAATATTGGTCACTTCCACAGGGGAATATGGTCTGGTACAATATATATATATATATATATATATATATATGTGTGTGTGTGTGTGTGTGTGTGTGTTTTTCACAATATATTTGAGTGTTACATCACATCCCTCTTGGTTTGAGGAATAAATTGGCATCAATTGGTTATTGACTGATTTTAGATCTAATATTCACATCTTTTTATTTTCTCTTATATCAATCTCACTATTGATCAAACAAAATAAGATCACAGAGGATGACTATTTTTTAAGTATCTATCTTACTTTCTATGAGTGGATTTTATGCTGATCAAACCTAATTTAATTTCTATTGTGGGGACCACAAGGATCTAATTTTATCACTACAGATGTGGAATTTGGGCACAGGGCATTTACATTGTCCATTCAACTTATGTCAAGTTTAATAATAGTAATACGTTGGAGACTTTTCTTTCAGTACATTTAATTTACAACAATACATTGGGAATTTCTCTTCCAGTGCATTCAATTTATGACAGTAAGCTGGAAAATTCTTTTCCAATGCATTGGATGGACCCAGGTCTTTCTCTGCTGGATACTCATTCTTGAAAATAAATGTATGCCTACAATATTTTACAGATCTATTTTTTCACAATGAAATGACTTAAACAACATACATTGTGTCTGCAAATCTCTCAACATCCTTTCATGCACAAACATACCTCAGATAATTCTATCTATTCTTACATAACCATCATTTATTATATTATTATTATTTATGTGTATGGTCATTCTATGCTGACTTATTGGCAATTACTAGATGTCTTGATTTTCTACATTTCTCATCCTGGATCTGACTGTTCTATTTCTTTCCTATGAAATTATTTTGTTTTGTCATGCTATGCCATCTGTATTGGTAATAATAAGTTGGATTATTTCTCTATATTTTCTATAATGGGCATGGTTATTTTATTTCTTTTCTATTAATTTATTTGTTTTGTCATGCCATGTTGGCTTACTAGCAATTAAAACCCATGTTATTTTAATTATTATTCTTTTTTTTTTCTATTTAAATTTTACTTTTCATTTCTCTTTAATTGGTTTCCAGTTTAAATTTTGAAGATCAGATTTTTTCTCCCTTTATCACCTAAGAATCTGCTAAAATTGTTCTGACTCATTCAATATTTGTCAGGTTGTTCTTTCTGATGTTTTAGATAGCCACTTATACTGGGGAATTGGGATCTACCATTGGGAGTGGCCTGATTTTTTGAGGCTGTTGCCCTCAGAATAACTGTCAGTACTTCTATATATTTTTGCTTAGCTTAGACTGATCAACAATCTACATCTGGTTTTCTCTTCCCAGGAATTTCTAAGAGGACCAACATTTACGTCATTTATATTTGCCTGTCTTTGCTAAGGTTTAAATCCATTACCCTTTTGCTTGTAGCTTGGTCTGGCAATGACGAACAAAGCATATAACTTCTCCACTTTCTATTTGGCAACAAAAGAAGGAGATAAACAGCTTTCCAGGATACCATCTGTCTTGTGCCACATGGTGCTTTATGTTCTACTGATATTCCTTGCCCAATAATTATTACATAGCTCAATTTTACATTTATTGAACATAGATGGTTTTAAACGCAATGAATCCCACCAAACCTGGTATATGCTTTACAAATGGCTAAAAGCAATGGTTAGTGTATCTTCTTTGCTCATCCTGTTTAATGAGAAATATCACTCCAAATATTCCAAGTAGTCCATTAGGGTTTCTCCCACAGGTCCAGCAAACATGTGAATCTTTAAATGTTTGTTAACAATGACCAGGTTATTTTGGACCAATGTGCTTACATTCATGCCACCATAGTCACAGCAAGATAAACCAGTTCTTCTGTCTTCTTTTTCTACAAATTTGAATTTTATTTGCTATATCTTTTTCACTATATTATTAATTTCTCTTTATATAAGTTCTAATACTTTTTCATTTTGTACTTTATTGTCTATTATCTCTTCTCATAATAATTTTGTGCTTCTTTCTTGTACTATTTTTATGTCTTCTATTTCTTTATTTGTTACTCCTAACTGACCTTCTCTATTCACTTCATATTTTCATTGATTTCTAATCTAACCTTGTATTTTATTGTAGTCAATCCAGACTGAATCTTATACTCTAAACTTTTGATTACCCTTGCCTGGTTTTCTAATAGTTTATTTCATCACACTTTATTTACATCTATTACTTGATCTAATTTGTCATTTAATTTTTTCTTTTGCTTTATTATTTTATTTAATACATTCATTATATCATTATTTTCTATCTTGTTCTTTTCTACTTTACTTTCAATTTCCTGTTCTTAAATTTCACTTCATGATTTTTCTATCTCCATTTTTGCTTTCGATTGCATCTGCATTTACTTTGCTATTTGTCTTTTCTCCATTAACAATGTGTGATTATGTAATTCTGTGTTTTACTTGAATTCATATGAAGTGTTCATCTGACTTTGAATTCATCAGTCTCCTCTACTTCACTGCCTGATTTATCTAAAACCCCTACCATAATAATAAACCAAACATTTTTTTATTTATTTGCCTGCACTTCTCTGCTCTCTCCTTTTTATTTACATTTCAATTTTTTTGTTATTTATATATTTTTTTATTATTATTATATTTACTTTGGCCATCTCTCCCTTTACAGTGCTCATGAATTTCAACTTTCTTTTATTTTTTATTGCAGATCTTAAGCATTTAAAGTACTTTTGTCCCTGAACAATATTATTTATCTAAGCTGGGTCATTTGTACATGGGGAATCATGTTGGATGATATTTGTAATGATCATGGGGGGTTGGAAGTTGGTAACATTTTGTATGGAAAAGAATGAAAATGAATGGAAACATGGAAAACATTTTGCAACAGGCTCCATTTAATTTATTTAAAAATATTTATTTGAAACTTTATTACTTCTCTTTATTTTAAATGTTATTTTTTAGAATGTTATATCAACTAAAAATTTATACACTTAGTTGTAACCATGATGATGTTAATGGCTTCACTTAAATATCATATTGCATTGTTTGAGTTGATTTATTTAAAGAGATGCAATCTCACGTTCTTGATAACCATTGGCAAATCTAAGATGGCTTTGACCCATGTGATTGTAATTCAAGCAGAGGAGTAGAATTTTCAATCAGACCCGATTGATACTGCATGGACACACCAATCCTTATCATTTTTCCTGATCAAAGTACTCCTCCATAACTTCTGGGCCTATTCCAATCCTCCAAAAACAATTTATTTTTTCAAAATAAATCTCTCCATCTGTCCATACAAACTTTATATAACTGAAATGCTTGGGTGAAAGGCATAGCAAAACCGAATGCATAGAAACATACCCACACTACCTGTAACACTATGAACAGCGGACCCACACGTGAATCAATAGCACCTATCATAACTTGGCCAATTTCTCTTAATTATGGTGTGGAGGTTAAAGGAAAGAGATCCTATGCACACACATACCTTTAACACAATAAAATAGATATATCACAAATTATCAAACAAAACAAATATAGTTTAACAAGAGGTAATTCATTACATATTTCCATTATGTACTTCTAAAATTTGTCATAATAATCCTTCTTTTATAGCACCTTATTTATATTTAATAATGTCAAGTATTAACCACATTAATATTATTACCTAGGTTTTACATGGAGATGACATCATCTATTTTAACAAGTTGAATAGTTATTTTTTCATGGCCTATGGACTTTTAAGTACAGGATGCTCCTGGAATTTTTCATGGCTGGTAATTTGGTCATCAGTAATGGGTTTTTTCTATTTTCACCACTTCTGAATGGCAGTAGGTGAATGTATGTGGCAGAGTCCTATATTACAGGTGAGGCATCAATACTGAGAGAGAGACTGGTAATGATGAAGGTCATGGAAAAAACCCAGATGGGCACTCCTGTGGTTTACTTAGCAATGCATGGTGTTGCTTTGTCAATTATTAGTTAATGATTCATGGATTTGACTCCTTCTTAACTTCAACACAAAACTTTTAACTAACTGATCTTCCAACTATAAAACTGCCATTTTATACACTTTCCAACCTATTATACATGTTTTATACATTTTGTTTTGAATTTTTAATTAAATAGTTAATTTTATCTTTTTCTTTAAATTAATGTATTATCTTATCGATCAGGAATTTAATGGCATTTCTGCTGATGAAATTTTTTACAAAGATTACTTTTTATTAAATAATTTATTGTCTATTTTGTTTTGATTATATATTTTTTAATTTATATTATATTTTAACATTATACCATTTTTTTTATAACATTAATTTTTTCTTATAGATAAAAAGAACAAAAGAGTCCTGAATCTTAATTCAAATCAGATTTTCTTTTCTCCATCCTTGTAATAAAACTACTATTTGATGTAATTGCTACATTACTTTATTTTCTAATATTCTTTTCTTTCATTTTTTGCTTTTCTTTTTATTAAAACTACAACAAAAGACACATGTAACACATATGTATGTCTTACCCAATATATATGAAAGCATTATAATATATATATATATAATATCTATTAATTAAAAACAATATTGTAATTATAATTGAATATATAT
>JAQFVV010000580.1:0-126164 GCA_028023455.1 Epiperipatus broadwayi | reverse complement strand
GTAAGCTGTGAATAACAGCGTGCTCAATGGGGATCCCTGTGGGATGGATAAACTTGGTTTGAATCCCGGAGCTATGCGTCCATCTAGCGTGAGGAAAATTTCCCGGTTGTTTAAAAGGTTCTCTATGATTTGTGAAGAGGTTGAGGTACTTGGTATTGTTCAAGTGTTTTAATTAGCACATCAATGCGTACCGAGTCGAATGCCCCTGCGATGTCGAGTTGAATGGCAACTGGCTTGGACCTTCTTTTTGTGCGCACTTGGTCTATTACTAGACGGAAGCGGCTTATTGCATCTGATGTGGCTGCACCCTTCTTAGCAAACTGGTATTTTGAGATGTGCTTGAGGACATTGTCTTGCATTTTGTCTTTGATTATAGACTCAATTATCTTGATCATGAGTGGGATCATTGAGATAGGCCTTAGGTTTTGCAGTTCAGTTGCAGCATCACTCTTTTTAAGTAGTGGCACCATTGCGATCGGGTATAGAAATTCAAGTTGGCAAGTTCCACTGCTGAGTAGATCAATCATTTTCTTGATGATTGGGATGGTATAATTGCTCAGGTGGAGAAGAATGAACTTCGGGATGCCATGTAGTCCAGGATGTATTTTGTCTGGCATTGCATTTAATTTTTTTTTGGATTGTAGCATGGGTAATGTCATGAGTGTTGTCTGGATTTATTTTGAAAGTTCTTCTGTCACTGGGTGTGATTTGGTTTTGAAACTTTTTTTTGAAATGTTCTTGGAGTTTACCTAGCATTGCAGGGCCAATGTATTGTTTACCATCTATGGTGATGTCACTTGGGCCTTTTCTATTCTTTGCTGATCCTAAGGCCCATCTGATGTATCCTCTGGTCCAGCAGTGTTGATGTACCAGGTAGCTCCGGGCTCTTTTTGTTGCTATGTGTTCTGCTAGAATCTTTTGGGTGGTCCTATATTTAGTCTTTAGTTGTAAGATTGTTTCTATGTTTTGTCCTTCCAGTGTTAGGTGCTTGAGGGTATCTGCAATGTTGTCTAAGCTGTTTAAAAGTTTCAGGGGTCCTGGTCTTCGGAAAGAGTAGGTGGTTATTAGTTTCTGTAGTGTTTTTGTGAATAGAGGCCATGCCTCTGTGATTGGCCTGGAGAGTATGTTTGTTTGATGGAATTGTATGTAGGCTTCTGAGAACAGGCAGGCTGGTGTAGTTTCCCTGGTTATGAGTCTTATTGTTCTTTGGTGGTTGTTTGGGTCTGGGGAGCTTGAGGAAACCTGAAGTTTTATCTCTTGTAATAGGTGGTCTGAAAAAACCACTGGCCAGAGTCTGGCTTGAGTGGTAGGCAGTAAGTTTGGTGAAAAAAAAGTTAAGTCGATGAGGGACTTATATTTAGTTGTGTAGAATGAAAATGCTGTCTCAGGGAGCAGGTTTCGTGCACTCATTAGCTTTAGATTGATTAATGGGAGGTAGTTAGACTGGAAGGTTTCATAGGAGTGGTTGAAGTCTCCTATCAGGATGGAAGGAAATGGGTTGGTTCGAAGTGTCGCATTTATTGTGTGAATAATTCTGCGGATGTTGTCAGGAGCCTTTGTCATGTATATGTTGCATAAGTTGATGGTACAATTGTTGTACTGAAGGATGGCTATGAGACAGTGGTTGTCTATGTATAGTATTTTGAAGAAGGTTATGGGAGATAATTTGTTAATTAGTATGGCCACTCCGGATCCTGGAGATCGGAAGAGCACACGTAGTGAAAGTAGCCCAGTGAGTTTAGTTTTCATGATGTGTGGGCCAGACTGTGTGTGTAGTTTTGTTTCGGAGAGACAGAGGATATCTGGTTGATGTTTAATGAACCATCTGTGAAGTGCTTCAACTCTTTCTTTGGAGTTTAAGCCTCTGATATTTACTGCTGTGATTGTAATAGTCATGGTGTGGTGAGTTTTTTTTTTTTTTTTTAGGTGAAGGTATCTTCTGGGGCGGTGTCTTCTGGTAGGGGTTTTTCTGAGGGGCTGTTCTCTGACTCAGGAAATGAGATAAGGAATATTTCATTTTCTGTGGTTGTCGGCATGGGGTCTTCCGTTGATCTGAAAATTGGTAGAGTATCTTCTTCTGTGGTTGTCAGCATAGGGTTTTCAGGCGGTCTGACTTTTGGTAGAGTCTCATTTTCGGTGGTTGTCAGCATAGAGTTTACAAATGGTCTAAATTTTGGTAGAGTCTCATCTTCCCTTGATTGAATTTCTCGCCGTTTTTTATCTGATGGTTTACGTGATTCCTGTGATCTGGTAGTTTTTGTTCTGAGGTCCACTTTGGCTGGGTCTGAGGTACTGGAGTCATCAGTTGATTTTTCTTGTGTGCTGGAATTATTTTGTCTTGATCTTTTGCGGTTGCGTGGTTTGGAAGGTTTTTTAGATGTTTTGGTGGGTCCCTCATCTTCTGATTCGATCATGGTCTCTGATGATGACCGCGATCTAGTGAGCTTTGAGTCCTCTGCCATTCTGTGGTGGGTTAGGGATTTTCCAGTATCTGGGATGCTTGTGTGGCTATGGTTTGTTCCCATTGGAGTGGGTATGGACTGATGTGTGTTTTTTGTTTCTGTTTGTGGTTTTGGGTAGGTTTTAATTGGATGTGTAGAATCAGTGGGGTCTTCGATGGTGCTGTTGTGATTTTTTGTATATGCCTGACTGCTTATATCACTTGTATTGAGGGGACACTCCTTCATTATGTGTCCTCTGTTCCGACAATTGAAGCACAATGGGGGTATATCCCGGAAGCTGATAAGGATTGTAGCCTTGTTGTTGCTGACTGTTGCTGGTAGTGTAAGTGGCTGGATTCCTGTCTTGAGGACTAGACGGAAGACTGCAGTGTTGGTAAATACCATTGTTTCCGCTCTTGATTCTTGGATGTATTTAAAGCCTTCAACTGTACCATAATTGGCAAGTGCCTGTTGCAAGTGGGACTCTTCAAAGTTGACAGTACAGTTACTCACTCTGCCCTGAAGAATCTGTGGTTTGTTCATGTTAATGTGGACCAGGTATTTGTTGTCTAACTGTTTGAATTTAGTTTCAAAGAGTTGCTTTCCTGCTAGGTCTTTGAATTGGATTGCAATATACCTTTTATTTGTGTGGAATAGTATCTTATAAACTGGTGACCAGAACTTGTGATCAGTGAGTAGATCATAGAGTGAGAGTATTGGGAATTTGTATAAAGAGCAGTTGATATCTGTTGTTGTTAGGATACTTGTACATTCATTGGTGTACTCTGTGAAGGAGCGAAAGAGAAGATTTGGTATGGTTCTATTAAAGCGTTCTGTTACTGAAGAATGGTAGTCTATGTTAACTGGTTGTTGCAGGTCAGCATGTTCATTTTGTTCTTGTTCCCCGTCTCTTAATTGGATGAATTTATTGTATGGGTCTTCTGTAGTTTGTGTGTGGATTGCTTGAGTTTTGGCTTGGGTTGATTGCCTAGTGGTTATCCTAAGGCTATTAGCATATGAGAATTGTGGATGGAGATGTGTGGATATGGCATGGTAATGTCCTGAGTTGTTAGCATTGTTTTGCTGTGCTGGTTCTGGGGGTTGTTGGTGTCTTGGGTTGTGAATGTGGAACTGCTTTGAAGTTTTGGAAAAGGATCATTGTTGTTGTCCCATGTTGTATCATTTTCTTCACTGTTTTCGTTTTGTGTTGTTTGTTTTGGTTTCTGGGAGTTTGGTTTATTTGTGGTGTTGCTGCTTGTTAATTTTTCTGGGAAGTTGGTGTTAGTAGGTGATGTCTTTTGGATTGGAGTGTTTGTTTTAATTTGATTGAAGTTTGATTTTCCATTGCTATTAGTATTGGTTGGGTTGTTTTTCTTATCTTTATTTAGTGTTAGTGCAGTTTTCAGCTTTGTTTTTAAATCTCTACTTGTTTGTTTTTGAGGTTGAAAAGGGGAGTTCAAGCTGGCTTTATATGTAGTTAGATTAACTGTAGAATTGGTATAAATTGGTGTATTCGACTGTGCCGGATGATTTAGTTGTGTCCCCCCTAGGTTGGAATGCGTAAATAAATCGCTAGAGTTACGGTTTGAGTCGTTTTTTGCATTATGAGGGCGATTTAGTGTGGCTTCCGGTTTAGTTTTAGATTTATTGCTTTTTTGTTTTTCGTGCTGGGAGTCTGATTTTTGTCGGGTATTATAGCAGGTGGAATTCTCTGTCAAATCAGTATAACCTTCTGTTTCCGACTCTACGGAATCACTCAACTGTGTCTCTGAGAACTTAGAGTATGAATTTACGTCTTTTTCCGTGTTGTGAGTGTGAACGTGTCTAGCTTCCGGTTTGGTTTTTTGACTATAACTTTTTCGTTTTTCAAGTTGGAAGTCTAGTTTTGGGTCAAGATTATAGCTGTTGAAATTTTCTATGGTATTTATATGGCTTTTTTCCTTCGACTGTGCGGGGTCATGACGTAATGCTTCATCTAATTTTGGATATGTGAGTTCATCGCCAACGGCAGAATTGCGGTTGATGTTTACGTTATAAGTATTATATTTTCGAGATTCCTGTTCAGTTTTGGGGGCATAACTTTTTTGTTTTTGACTCTGGGGATCTAATTTTTTTTTTGGATTAGAGGTGGAAAAATTCTCTGTAAAATCATTGTCATCGGAAGTTTGGGGCCGATCTGAAAGATTGTTTTCAGGCTCCTCAAAATCTGTTTCTAGTTCACATTTTCTATTTGTTTTCTCCGTAGATTTTTTCCTTGAAGGGTTTTTTCTTTTTTCGGTCAAAGGAAGAGTTATTTCTTTTGGTTTGTCCTGAAATTTGAATTTAGGGATTTTTGAGTTGTTTTCACTTTTTAAGAGTAGTCCCTCTTCCCTTTGAGAGGCTATGACTGAATTTGCTGAGGTACCAGTTTTTTTTTTGGGAGCCATGTTTGTCTTGATGGTGGTTGTTTAACTTAGTGATAATTAACAATTATATATGGATTTAAATGTTTTGTTTTTTTTATAAATAATAAAGAGAAGATACTTACAATGTTTCCTGTGTGGTTATTTATCCTCAATAAGTGGTATTTAAGCATCTAAGTCACAGTCAAAGTAGCTACCGTGCAAGGGTGAACTTGCCTAAAAGCTGCCACTAGAGGGCGACCAAAAAAAAAGAAGAAAATCTTTGCAGTGCTATTACAAGTAATTTGGAAAGTGTTTACAATTTGCATACTTTATAACAAAAGGACATGATTGTGTTATATATGAATATTGATAATTTAATATGTCATCTGATGTGGTTGATGTTCGTAAAGTGAATGTGTGAAATATGGAAACATTTTCTGAGATTTTTGATTTTTTTTTTACTTTTGTATGGACAAACTATTCTTAATTTTAATCATTTTTGTTATCATCCCTGTCTTGCCAGTCCACAATTAACACTTGATTTAATCATAAATTTAACTGAAATAATATTTAGATCACCAAATAAGTGAGATATCCTGGGGATTACAAGAAAGAAATTGTGAGATTTCTGGATAACAATCTTACTACTTTCTGTAAAAAGAAAATGAAAAAATAAAACATTCCCTGAAAATAAGCCCTACAATGCCTTTTGGAGCAAAAAATTAATTTAAGGCTGGGTATTATTTTTGAAGATACATGGTATTAATATGATTGCAAAAATTTTCTCCTTAATATATAATTATTATCATGGTCAATACATCACCTTCTATCTATAATATTAGGCCAAATCCAAACAATTATATAAATAAATAATTAAAAAAAAAAAAAACAATTCTTTAAGGCATAGTTTTTAACAATTATAAAATCCCTTAATTATATTTCTGAAGATAAAATATTGTTGAATATAAATCTGTTTGTTAACAATCATTTTCATAATAATTATTCATAGCATTAAATTACTGTGGTGGTTGTAATATGAAGAAGCATTTAGTCCACTGAATGCATTAGTTTTAAACTACTATCCAAAATTTTAGGTACATTTTTCATAAATATAATACAAAACTATTTATTAATCTATTAATCCACATTAGTTTTATAATACTCATTTGAAGCATTAAGTTGATATAGCAAATGTAAATACCAAGCAAATAATTTTTAATTTTGCGAAAGAGATGAATAAATAATGCAGTTCAAAAAAAATGTAGTATTCCATGAAGTATTCTTAAAAGTTTCCATAAGTAAAATTCAAATGTTTGATTTTTAATTTGTTTAATTTTATTATTGAATGATATGCATTTTTACACATTTAGTTTCTCCATTCAGAACAGTTTAGAATAACATCTTCCACTAAAGAGACACATATTTAGTTGGTTGTTAAATCAGTCATCATTGTAGTGCAGGATGGCAAAATGGTTAATTTTGCTATTTAAATCATATCCCATCTTTCTGCATACAATTGGTAAAAGAGTTAACAGTTTTTAACACATAGATTTGTTTATAGGTTCCTGTCATATGATTAGTGAGATTGTATTTTTTTATTTAAAATTCTTCATTTTTTTAAAATTTTGATGGGAATATTCTATCACAATTGTTTAGCAATGGTAGGGAGCAGACAATATTTGAAAATTTTCTAAATCTATAGCACCAAAATTTATGATAATTTTTAAATGCTTTTATTGAAGTTTAAAATATGTTTGTTTGTTTATTTTTTAACTTGCTAGAGGGTGCTACAATATAGTTTTGTTAGCATTTTAAAAAAATAAAAAATAAAATATAAAAGTAAAAATATTAAACACTTTTCACTTAAAAGATATTTACATTTTTAATCATTTATTATACATCTATGATATTATGTTCGCATGCTAAATGTAATATATATTTAAGAGATATACACTTTAACTTATAGCAGAAATGTCTAGTAATATATATTGTAAAGGTTGGAAGAATCCATCCTTAACTTCATTTACAGCAATTTTTATCGTAGAAAAATAAAACTTCATTTACAGTATTATTTTTTTTTCAAAAGATTATATGTATTTATTTATATACATCTAGAGAAAAAGAGATTCTTTCTTTCTATTGTATAAAATATGAATTGTTCTTAGTGAAGAATAACTGATGTTTTATTATATATATATATATTGTGCAATCACCTTCTTGTGTGGTATGTCTGTTTGTTCATGATTCTGAAATTTGGAAATCATGGTGATAATATCTAGAGTGAGTAAAAAAAACAATATGAATGATTGTAAAAATATTAATTTATGTTTAAAGTATTTATGTTTGCAAATATTAATGTTTAAAATTACATTATAGACTTATTTATATATATATTGTAAACTGTCGTGTTTACATAGAACATATGTATATACTTATTTTTACTATTGTAAAATATTAAGATTTTTTGAAGATTAATAACTATGCTAACAATAAAGTTTAAGTATGTGTCATAAAAATGTAATCACCATAGTAACCAGTAGACTATTATTGATGATCACCATTAGAAGAAAAATAACAAATTTTGCTAACATCAATTCTTTCATTATTCCTTCAACTAACATAATTGCAAAACTTTGTCTTGGATTCTGTTAAAGGCTAACAAAGTAAAGGAAAAGTTGCTCTGTGTGGAATTTGATCTCACCTGCTTAGTCCTTCCAAATAATTACCATCTGTAGGAAGAAAGAGAAGTTATCAAAGGCATAACTTTGAAGAGAAATCACCAGAAAAGTGATCAGGTATTTCTATCTTAAAATCAGCTTAAGACTGATCTAAAAACATCTTAAATAATTGTCACACTTTCCTCTGATTTGTCTTGGTTTCATTAGGATAAAAAATACTTCAAAAATATCAACTTGAAATGCTTTTAAATTTAAGCATTTGCCACTAGAGGTCGTCTGACATATTGATTCAATCCACATAAGGATAAATAGTGGCATAATAGATAACTGTTTATTTTCAAAAGAAAGTGTAGGAAACAATGAGATATTGAATTATAATTGATCTGATTATTTTTTTAAATTAATGTTTACACAATTTTTAATTTTTGATTTATCAAGATAAATAATAAAACATTAGATATAATTTATTATTATAGTTTTCTATTGTTTTAATCTATATACATTATGTATATATGCTATACACATAGTACACCATGAATGTTTTCTATTAAATTTCTTATTATTTGTTTTTTATGAGGACCGTTTATAGGTATATATATATAACATAGTGTTGTTGTTGTTGTTGTTATTATTATTATTATTATTATTATTATTATTATTATTATTATTATTATTATTATTATTATTATTATTATTATTATTATTATTATTATTATTATTATTATTATTATTATTATTATTATTATTATTATTATTAAAATTTATTTTTCTTTTGGTAAATAATTTATAGCTTCATCATAAGATGTGTTTCAAAGGTAAACCATTATACCCAATGTTTTTTTTATATCATATGTGCATATGTATTTCTTTATATGTGAGTCTAGGAGTTCCCTTTTTTATGCATGACTGTTTATTATATGGAAATACGAATTAAGAGGGGTATAGTTTAGTGATAGACTCTTATTAAATTCTCAGAATTATCTCTGACATAGTTTAATATATTAATTCTTTTGGCCATTATTGAACATCTCTTGTAAAGGATTAGTCTAAAGAATATGCAATTTTATTTTAAAAGAGGAGTATAGCTTTAAAAAAGGAGTATCCATATTCATCACAGTATGATGAGAATGTTGATATTTTTTGATTGAAAAGTTAAAGAACATATCTATGAGATTGCAACTTCTTCTTTTTCTTCTTCTTTTTCTTTTTCTTCTTCTTCTCCTTTTTTCCCTCCTCCTCCTTCTTCTTATTATTACTATGATATGATGATGATGATCATTATTATTATTATTACTAGTATATTTCATTTTTTTGTTAAAAAGTAAGTGGTTCTCACTCAGATACAAGGTCATTCAATAGATATTGTTAATAAATGTTGTGAATATGATTGATGTTGAAGTCTAGTGAAATCTTATAAAAAATAGATATTATGCATTACTGTTTGATTATTGTTGCCATTTTAAAAGAAGAGTAAATATAAATCATAATAAAAGATATAGCACTTGTTATATTTAAAATGGCTTCACATTTTTTTATTACCACTTATTAGTATATGGGGTCATTGTGCAATACTTGATGTTGTTAATTTAATTTTTTTAAACTTGTAAACATTTAAATGCTAATGATGAGTTGCATTAACATAAACAAGTTGCAACATTGTTTATTATTAAGAATTGTAGAAATATTAATAAATTATTTATAATGCATATTTAAGTGTTAAGAAAGATTTCAAAATTGAATATGTTCTTTTGATTTTGTTATGAGTTTGGTTTATATAATCATAAAGTATTATTTCAAAAGCTAGCCCATTACTATACTAACTGTTACTAAATTTGGATATATAATTGAGAAAGTTTCCTCTTCTCTATTTATTTATTGTGGAAATAAAAGGCCATTTTCTATAATGATAATCTAGAGGTTTAGGATTTAGAGAAGAAACTTACTCTCTCTCTCTCTCTCTCATTCCTGTTTTATATTGTTTTAGTTTGAAACAAGGGCTTTTTTTTACATATTTTACCATTTTGGATGTAGTAATTCATGGGTATGCTGAAGTATTTCTTCACGATCCCTTTGTATCTATGCATATCATTACAAGATATATTAACTATAAGTGTCTAATCAATTTAAAGTAAGATGCAGTTTTGAATTTTCATTTACTGTGTGAATACTAAAGAGCATACCAGCTGATATCAGCTGCTATGAGGTGAGCATATGATATATATATATATATTCTATTTCATTTATGTAATATATATCTTATACTGTTCGGCAGTTTGCTATAGTATATATATATATATATATATATATATTAATATTAAATGCTTTTATTGACTGCACTAAAAAAAAAAAAATGCTTCTTCACCCGTAATTGAGAGGGTTTGATTTTACTTGAAATAAAAGCATGGGGTATCCAGAAATTAATTAAGTCAATTCCTATTTTTTATAACAAGGGATTGACTTAATTAAATTCTCGATTCCTATGCTTTTATTTCAAGTTAAATATAAAAACCCCAATTGTGGTTGAATAAATTTCTTTCTTTTCACTACCAGTCAATAAAAGCTTTTAATATAAAAATATC
This sequence comes from Epiperipatus broadwayi, assembly GCA_028023455.1. Taxonomy (NCBI): domain Eukaryota; kingdom Metazoa; phylum Onychophora; class Udeonychophora; order Euonychophora; family Peripatidae; genus Epiperipatus; species Epiperipatus broadwayi. The sequence goes on along the minus strand of JAQFVV010000580.1, from coordinate 116,082 downwards.
TTTATTATTTTAAAATTTTTAGTAAATATTATTTCAAAATATTAAAATACCAGATTACATTAATTAATAATTAAAATAAAATAAATATACATTGTTGTTTTATGAATAAATTACTTGTACTATTAAAATATTAAATTAAATGATTTCATTTCATTTTGTTTTCTTTTAAGTTTCTGCATAATTAATAATGAATCTAATTATTATTCTAAAAATACATTTATTAAAATATTTAATTTTAAATACATTCAACTATATAAAACATTAGTGCATCCTCACATGTGTTTGAATATAATGCTAAAACCCTATATTATTATTAAATATAGTTTATATCTAGCTAAAATAATGAAGATACTGCTATACGAAAAATATTTTTAAATATTTTATTTCCACTGTAGTTAATATTTTAATATATTAATTTTTGTCTAAAGTACAGTTTTTTTTCATACTTTGCATTCAAATATGTAATATATAAGAGGTTTGAACTCAGACTTTCACATGACCCTCAACTATCCACACTATCTCATACTACTGACACACTGATGACATACATGTTGAAAAGATAAATAATCACCAATATAGGTATTTCGTGCTAAACCAGCATTTATCAGTTTGTCCAGATTATCATCTCCACACATATGTACAATCAATGCTGGCATAGATAGTTGAGTATCATGTTAAAGTCTGAGTTCAAACCCCTATATAGTCAATATTGTAATTTTTATTCTTTCTATAATTTTTTGAAAATCAACTTTACGTGTGTGTGTGTGTGTATCATTTCAATGAAATTTCATGTGATAAAATGAAATTTGATACATATAATTTTTAAGACAATGTGTATTTATATAATCTACATGAGAATACAGCTTGGATATATTTAATAATTTTCTTCACTAGGTAGATGTGTCAATAATATTAATAGAATTTTTGATCATTTTATTTGCAACAATAATAACAATAATAATTAATAATGTTTGCTTTACTGATAAGCCTAATAATTTTTTTTTTTAGAATTTATGGTTATGGCTATTAATATATATATAATGCATATTTTGCGGGTTCATCCGTGTTAAAATCTTTTAATATTAATATACTGACATTTCGACTTGGTCACACAAGCCATCTACAGAGTTATAAAAGGTAGAAAGACGGTTGTAGAGGCGCTACAATCACTGATTTGAATAAAATGTTAAAATTCCACCAATAGCAAAAAATGTTAAATTTAGGAATGTTTTTTAAAAAAATTCTTTCCAAATAGGAGGAAGTTTGCATGTATCATCTCGCTTATTGATACAATCTGGCCTTTTGAGTATCTCAATGGCTTCTCTAATTTTGCATTGGTAGAGATTATCACATCTGGATATGATCCTGGTACTAGAAAAATCAATTTGATGACCTGAATCTATAGTATGGAGTGAGAGTGCTGATGATGATGAGTGTTGTTTAACTGCATTAGCATGCTTATCTCTCCTAACACTGATGTGATGATTACTCATACCTATGTAAGAAGCTTTACAATTTTTACATGAGATTTGTTAGACACCATGAGATTCAAGAGGGATTGAATTTTTAGGCTTGGTTATTATATTGCTGATCTTTTGATGAGCAGAAAATGCTGTATCTATATTATAGCATTTTAATATACATCCAATACTGTCTGTAGTTCCTTTTACATATGGAACACAAATCCTAATAGCTGATTTATCATCTTTTTGTTTCCTATTTTGTCTATTTTGGGCTTGAAATAAGGCTTTTTTAATAAATTTGTAATTATAACTATTTGCTAATAAAACACTATTAATATGATTTATTTCTTCTTTCAGATTTGTCTCATCTGAAAGGTTAATTGCTCTATTTAAAAGAGTTTTGGCTACAGAAAATATCTGAGTTGGGTGATGATGAGAATGGAAATGCAAATATCTGTCTGTGTATCCTTTCTGCAAATAGAAAAAAGATAAACTATTTGATGTTCTGGTGACTAGAACATCAAGAAAAGGGAGTTTTCCATCAGACTCTGTCTCCATTGTAAATTTAATATGAGGATGCATATTATTTAAATGTAAGAAAAAATCATCTAATTTATTTTTTCCATGTTGCCATATGACAAAAGTGTCATCTATGTATCTGAGCTAAATGAGAGGTTTTAAAGATGATGATTCTAAAGCATGAGTTTCTATATATTCCATGAATAAATCAGCTATTACTCCTGAGATAGGTGAGCCCATAGGAGTACCAAAAAGTTGTCTGTAATGGTGTCCATTGTATACAAAATATGTATTAAAGAGACAATGTTTAATTAAAGCAATAATATGGTCTGGTAAATTGCAACGTTGTGAGATTATATTTAAAGTTTCATCAATTGGAATGTTTGTAAACAAAAACATGACATCAAAACTGACCAGAATGTCATTAGCATTAACTTTTAAACTTTTTAAAACAGAAATAAAATGAAGAGAGTTTTTAATATATGATTTAATAGATGGGATTGTAGGTTTAATGAAATCCGATAAATATCTGGCTAAAATATGAGTTGGAGAACCTATTGCACTTACTATTGGACAAAGGGGGCTATCTGGTTTGTGAATTTTTGGAAGTCCATAAAATTTTGGACAGACACAAGATTTTTCATGAGGGATTATTTTATTTTTTATCTCTGTTTCAATAGGTGATTTATTAATAATAGCTTTTGTTGTTTTTTCCAAATATGTAGTATGATCTCTTTTTGATAGTTTATATGTTTTTTGTTTGTTTTTTTTTTTAAAAAAAAAAACATTCCTAAATTTAACATTTTTTGCTATTGGTGGAATTTTAACATTTTATTCAAATCAGTGATTGTAGCGCCTCTAAAACCATCTTTCTACCTTTTATAACTCTGTGGAGGGCTTGGGTGACCAAGTCGAAACGTCAGTATATTAATATTAAAAGTTTTTAACACAGATGAACCTGCAAAATATGTATTTTATATATTTAACCCGTGCAAATCTTCATTTTAACATATATATATATATATATTGCAAATATCCATTTTACAAGTGCTAAATTTTTTACATGTACTTATAGATGATTACTGCCACAATTTAAATAAAACAGTAACTTATAAAAACTATAAGTTTCTGAAGCCATTTTTTGTTCATGAATATAGAAATATATCATAGATCTTATTGGTAAAATTTATTGCATTAATCCAAAAATGCACCAATAGATGAAATGTCTTCAATTTGTGAAACATGTTTAATGAATTTTCATTTTCTCTTAATTATTTGGATATAATCCATTGGACAAAAACTATTTTTAAATACAGCTTGCTTTCTTAGCTGGTTAAAATTCAAAGTTTGATGTAGATAAGTTATAATTATTTTGCTAAAAAAAATTGTATAGAACTGATAACAGACTTATAGTCTGTAATTTTTAATATCTTCTTTATTATCTTTTTTAAACATTAATACTGCATTCTTCCAATCATCTGGTACCTCTTGATCATCTAGAAATTTGAATCTTTGTCAACAAAAGTCCTATTTCTTTACCTGCTTCTCTTAAGAAATCAATTATAATTTCATCATTACTTAGAACTTTTTCTTTCTTCATAAATTTAATTGCATGTCACTTCTTTATTTTAAGTCTTGGGTAATTCAGAAAATATAGTAGTTGTATAAGATACTTATTCTCATTCTTTATAGATATAAAATTCTTGGTAGAACTCTTCTACAGATTTCATAATGACATCTCACTTTTTAGTAATAATTCTATTTTTTCTTATTGCAAAAATATTTTTCTACCAGTAAGTACCATGATGTTTTTTCACATTTCTGAGATTTATTCACTTCTATAGCTTTTCTTGATAGTTCTCAAGTAATACTCTCTTAAATCATCATCATTTCTTTTCAACACCATTGTATAAATTTCTAGATATTCAACTCTTTTTAATGTATCATTTTTATATTTTTTCATATGCCTTCATTCTTCATAAATTTTTTTGTCTTAATATAAATTTTACTATTCAATAGCTACTTTTTTGTCCCAGCTATCTTAATTGTAATGATTAAAAGTTTATCTATTATCTTCCTATTGATTTGATTCAAATCTGAATTATGTTCAAAATCGGTTAATATTTAAAAATCATTTTCAAGTTCGAATTTAAATTCATTGGACTATGGATATTGTTTTTTTAAAATAATTTTTGTTTTTTTAGTTTTGCTTTAGCATGTATCTTACATCTCACTATCTGATGATAATTTTATGTATTGAATTTATTAAGAATATTACAATCCTGAAATAATACTTTATGTTAATGAAAATATAATTCATTTCTGTTGTTTCTTCCGTTTGTATGCTTCCATGTCCATTTCTTTTTAACATTTTTCCTCAAAAAAAAAAAACAAAAACAGAATATATAATAAAAAAGTTTTACTATTTCACAAATTCCTCAAGTCTATATCCCCTCTCATTTCTATAACAATAACCTAATTTACTTACAGCGCTCTCATCTTGCAATTGTTTACTGCTTCTAGCATTATTATAATGTTTTTTATTAATTCAGCTTTGTTATATTTAAATAAAAGTTTTGTTTTATAAATATTATCTTTAGCAATCCAGTTTAGAAGTGCTTTTAAAACTCTTTAGCTGTCTTGCGTTGTTAGCCGAGAGGTATCGCAGCTGCCATGCAAGCAAGTAGTTGGTTGCAGACGGGTGTGGGTTCGCGTCCCGGCAGATGCTATGACATATGAAAAAAAAAAAAAACTCTTTAGCTTTTGTTTTCCCGTTTACAATCTTTAAAAAAGATTTCTACATTTATTTTCCTAATTCCAAAACATCATCAAAGAATTCTCTGGAGACAAACTAGTCGGTTAATTTATTTTCTTCTGATATATTTTTTAGTTGGATAATTTAGTCAACGGGTTGTTTACTTTTCAAATGTATAAATAAAATATTTTACTTTAGCCACAAAGTTAAATGTTTGAAATATGTCATTTTCAATATATATACATTCTACTCACCAACTAGCATCTGTAAAATAAATCTATTTGCACAGTATATATTTATACAATCAGTAGTAACTTTATTTGTGCTTCCCATACATACATGAATCAGCATATAAGAATAAAATACACAATTGGTATCTCTTAGTATGACGATTTTTTAAATTCATGTCTGAGTGTCTGTAATATAAATAGTACATCAATGCAGTCTGTACTGTAATCAACTCAGCTTTAATAACTAGATGAACTGCAGAAAGCAAGTGGTTTACTCGTTCTCAGAAAAGTCAACCCTACGTCTATGGAAATTTAAATTTGACTAACATGGAAACTGGTGATATATCTTCAGAGCTGGCTTCGAAACACATTAAAACGGTATTATCAGTAATCTAATAATATACCATCTAATCTTTAATTTGATCACGTTTATTTATATTATACAATAAAGTTTAAAAATAGAGTAATTAAGTAAGTTTTCCCACCATTATTTTTTTAAAAAAGAAAACCACGTTAATGACTCGTTTTAATTGACATTAATCAAAAACAGTATTTATTTATTTTTTTTTAAAAAAAAATGCTTCAAGCAAAAATAGTTCGTTGGATTACTTATAATTTCAATTATTATTCATTACTAAAACACTACTTTTCGGAAGTAATTTACATTTATCAAGTGATCCAAGTAAAAATAGATAAAATAATTTTAAAAATAATATTTATTACAAAAGTAAAACAAGTTTGTGTTAGATTTTTTTAAAATCAAAATCAGAATTAAATAAAACGTTAAATAAATCGTTTTCAAAATTTATTTCAAATAATTTATAACACCTTTAAATATCAAAATTATTACCACATGATCACTGTTTGTTATGCTTGCTCATAACTGTTATTAAACAGGCAAAAACTCTCGATATAGTAGTGACTAAAGAAGGACCTAAGCCAGAAACTAGTCTGGGGATATTGGACATGTAGGCTCTAGATAGGGATTTTATGCACAAGCCTTCTGACATCCATTGATTACTCTGGCTTGCACTGAATGGCATAACTGTATGGGGACTTTTACTTGTTTAATCAAAATTATTACTTAACCATTAATTTATTTTAGTATATATTTTAAAAAATATCTATAATTAATTAGAAAAAATATAACTTTATTTTAAAAATTTTGTCTTTTACACCCTACCCCCCCAACCTCTTAAAAAAAAAAAAAAATAAAAATAAAAATAAAAAAATAAAAAAAAAAATTTCTTTTATTGGATTTTGATATAAATATCTATAATAAATTTTAATGTTCATTTTTACTTTTCCTTTCATACTTCATATACATATGCACTTACACATGATACTATGTTATGTGTCATGAGACAATTCTATCTCAATATATAAGTTGAAATGCATTTATATTGAATTAAGTAAAAATCATTAAACACGTAATATAAATAACTTTCATGAAAAATAAATTATTGTATATTATACAACCAAATCTATTTATATCTCATGTTGGTGTATAAAGCTGACACATTATATTTAGTAATGGCTGTTTCACTTGATATATCCCTGAAAATTGCTAAAATGTTAGAAAGCTAGAAAGTTAATATTGTTTGACAAAAGGAAAGTAAATATACTGAATATCATAACATGAGAATAAATACTTAATAAAAAAGAAAGGAAAGAAATTGTTACAGATTTTATGAAACTGGTAACTAATTAAACTGATATTTGTGTTATCAATTTAAATTCTAAGAGGTGGGATAAATTTTCACAGGAAAATAGTTTTCAGTTATGTGTTTAAAACAAAATCTCATAGATATAAAATTTCATATTGATTAAAACATTTTTGTTCACATTTTCTGGAGTAAGTTTGTATTAAATTTCCAGCTTTTAATTTTGATCATATTTATCTTTATTCTTTATTATATTTTCAGAAATTTTGAATTATGCATTAAAAATATATGTTTACAAATGAAAATTATTATTAAAATTAGTATTCCAATCTTGCAAATAACAAAAAACATGTAATACATAAAAAACTTATAAAGAACAATGAGTTTTAATTTATTGGATAGCTATTGCTTTGCTGGTAAAACTTAAATATCAGAATCATTTTAACTTAGTTTGTAAATGCAGAATGGAATATAGTTTAGATTATTTAAAGCTAAGAAAAGTCTAATTAACATTTGAAATACTATTTATAATTTCAGTAAACATGAAAAAATAAATACACTGATGTTTAAAAAAAACTTTTTTGGTCAATTATAAACTGTGGCTATATGTCAATAATTTCTCTTGATTTGGCTTCATTTAAAATAAACATTTTGAAATAAAATCTAAATCTGATCACATTATTCTTCTAAAAATAAATATTACTCCAATATATTATAAAAAATATGTATACATATATAAACAAACTATGGAAAATATATGTTTTTATTTTTTAAATCTATCAAAAGAATAAAATACTATTTTCTTCTTTTTTTTAAATTAATAAATCAAAATTATTTTAGTATCAGTTTTTACTTTGTGCTAAAAATAATCAGAAGAGAGTGGTTTAAAACTAAAGCAGAGCAGCATTATCATAATAAATTAAAATATCACAGAGCTGAGAATCAATAAATCATTTAATAAAACAATAAAACACCACATAATCACCTTTTCCTCTGCTTATACAAGCTGTTAAATTAATAGCAAATTCCACCCGTTCATTCCTTAGTAATCAACTGATGCAAGACTATTTGGGAATAAAATGATTATTGTATGGACAGGTAGCTATTACACGTGGGAAATGGAGTTCATGTGATGTTCTAATACTTTTATACCAGACCCACCTGACCATAGGATGATGGTCATTATGATTTTTTTAAAAAACCAAAAATACCAAAATGTATAGGTACTAAAATGGGTTCAGATCTATATCATTGTATAATTTAATGAACTTGGATTGAAAATATTATTATGTTTTCATCTTAGGATCAATAAGTAAAAAATGTTTGATGAAGTATTGTGTTAGATGCTAAGGATGTGTATACATTGCTCTCAGGTCCCAGACTCCTAATCTAGAAACTAACCTGGTGCCATTGGAAAAATAGGTACTAGATTTGGATGTTATGCACAAACATTCTTAAAACCATTCTTTGCTAATCCTTGCCTGGATGCTACTATTGTATGGAAAGTTTACTACTGTTTTAAATCATTTAATAATTGTTCAAAAATCTAAATTATATTCCTGTATAGTTCTCAGTTACTGAATGGCATATGCTATACCAACAAATTAGTTCCTAGTTTTTGTTTATGCATTGGATATCATGTATTAACTTGTTAATAGTCAATATATAAATGTAAAACAAATTTGTTATATATATATATAGATATAACAAATTTGTTTACATTTATATATATATATATACATATATATATATTGTACCCTCACTTCTCGATATATGATATAATTTAAAATATGACTAGCTCAATAAAATCATTATACTCAGCTAAAATATGTACAACTATCTTTAATATATTTTATAATATTATAACTTATCAGATTTATTACAAACTTATCAAAAATTAATATAGTTCAATATTATGTACTACTTAAATAAATACTTACTAAAATCATGAGACTGTGAAGTGAAGTTACAATTGGTAATTGAATTTACATTGAGTCAATGTCTTTCCAAGACACTGTCTCAATGGCATAAGAATATTATTACTTCTAATTATCTCATTACTAACTCTACAGCACTCTTATGACTTTTATAGATGAACTATCTTTAATAATGATAGATAAATAAATCTCAATCTTTTGTTAAGAAAATATAGTTAAACGATCTCAGGTTCTTCTAATTATCTTAAAGTAATAATAATTCTTCATGTAGATAAGAATGATAAGGGATTTAATATCAAACCTAAATACACCTAACTTATTCTAATAACAATAACCAACAATAAAAATCTTTAGTGCATAGCTTAATCTTATCTATTTGATTATACTATTAATCACTAAGAAAATAAGTAAATCATATACATGTCTTCATTTCCATATAGTATCTTAATTTTAAAATATACTAAAATCCTATAATTTAACAATCTGTGGCAATAAATAATCTTATACTCTTATATTGTGCATTATAATTACTTTATGACCATTGTAATATTATATGTTAATGTCAATCAATTTCTATAAATTATATTAAGAAAATATTGTGTTTCTTTCTCAAATAATAAAATAATAAATTCATATTGTGCAAATATTATGTTTATTCAAATTATCTGTTGTCAAATGCTGTGGTGTAAAATAATGAATTCGACACACTTTTAAAACAACTTAACAAATTTATTTACATCAACTTTAACAAATAATTTATTTACACTATTTACATTTAAATGGAACTAAAGAAAATAAACAAAAAAAAAAAAATAATAATACAAAATTTTACACTGTTACTATTTCCATAATCATAAGTAGATAATTTATACATTTATTAAATGTTCTATCAATAACATTTAATTAAGTTTATGACTTTAATTTTAATAAACATCATTTGTTATCAATTAATATAAGATAAGGTTTTATGTAAGATATCATTCATGTAGCATGTATGTAAATAAACAAACTTTAATAATTAAAAATGCTATTTCACTTAAGTCTTACTGTTATTTATATTATAATGTACTAGTATGTATTAAATGTACCATTAATATTACTCAAAGATCAATTAATGTATAAACTGATAGAACTTTGTAATATAATAACAATTATTGATTATCACTGTTTATTTCATTCCGATATAATGTCATACCACATGTCTTATCAAAATATACAATAGGTATATGTTCTTTTAAAAATAACATTTTAAATTATTCACTAATTTCAATTTTTATAAAGTATGATGTTAAATGAAATTCTATGATTCTTTTCGATTTAAATTATTACTCTTCTTTACTTGTTATTCTTATTCTTTCTTAAAAAAACTTCTATCTACAAAAGTCATTTTAACCTTATTTAATTTCAGAAAAACAAATGACCAATTTCAAAAACAAAAATAATAATGATCCAAACTCTCTTATACCTCATCCTCTATATACAATAAGCCTTCAATCAAATATAAATTTCTACATAAAATTAACTTACTTATCTAATAAAAATAAAAAATAAAATATAGATTTTATATACCTCTTACTAAATAGAAAAGAAAAATAAATAACTTACACTAGTATAGTAAATCTTATTTCTACTATTGTAAAAACATAAATTTATTCAAAGACACATAATTATTTCTAGGTTCTCATATTACGTTATACTAAATTACATAATTTAAAGTAGCATATTAAAATAAAACTGCTATTATTATCTTATGTGTATATTATTTAAACATTAATACTCATTCAATATCATATAACTTTGTTGATCAAAAAACATAGTAAATACTCAAATTATTATTATTATTACTTTTTACATAAATGAACTTCAATTACTCTCCCATTCCTCCAAGATTTCAGTTTTAAAATAATTCACATTTAAAATTATTCTTTAAAATATTACTGTTGTATAATTATAAAATAAACTTTATGCAATAAAAATATATTAGTATTTAGTTATTTTTTTAAAAAATGTAAATTACCTTTCCTATCTTTAATAAATTAATAATTAATTAAATATTTATGTTAGTCAATAAAAAAAATATTACATAACCCAATAGTGTCTTCTTCCAGTATAATTGTTCTTTTTCTAGCACAATTTTCACCACATACTTCCTTTTCGGTCCAGTGTCTTTAAAAGTTTTTATGATAAAGAAAACGTTCTTTTTTTTAAAAATAAAGAAAAGTCAGTTCCATCATAAAACAAAATAAAATTAAAATAGTTTATAGGTCGATTCTTTTCTTTAAAGAAAATTATTTTAAAGTTATTATTTTTTAGTATTAGTCTATAATTTATAAAGTTCTTGTTTAATTATTTTAATTGATTTGATTTGGATATCATGTATATTTTATTTTAATATTTAGGTAAGATTACTTTTAAAGTCTTTTACGACAGCGTTAGACTTTAATAATACATAATTTTTTACTTAAGTATTTCTTCCAATTAAACTCGATTTATTTGCCTTATAAAACTATCAAAATTTAGTCTTTTAAACATAAAGACTAAAAATTTATGTAATCATTATTATTTACTATCTTTACTAAGTTATATACTTAGATTTATAATTCAAATACTTTCTTCATAAAAAGTATTTCTCATTCTTTTAAATATTATTTTATAAATTAACTAGATCACTTTAAACTTATACACCAAGTATTACTTTTATGCATCTAAATCTCTAGTTAATCAGTTTGTTAAATTTCATATAAAGTCTCCAATACATTTTATCCTTAAAATGTTTCCATGAATTGATAGTAAATTGAGCTTAATGAAACGATCAATAGGGAACATAATAAATAAATCAATTATGGTAACTTTTATAAATTATTTTAAAAAACACTCTCTAATAATTTTAAACGATTTTGAGAGTGTCTATAATTACTTAGCTATTTCTAATAGCACCTTTTACTTTAAAATTTCATAAATCCCTCCTAACATTAACTTGGTTTTATACCAAAAACTCCCACTTGATTGGTGAATTAAACAATCGACTTGCTAGCTTATTTATATTTTAAACAAGATAGAATTAAAAATAAATAATGACTATTTAATATTTATTATTTATCATTATTAAATTTAAATTAATCTTATCATTTATTTAAATCTATTAAAATTTTTTAAAAATTCTTTCTTACTTACTTTCATTTTTAACTTTTATAAGATTATTTTTATAAACAAACTAAGTTATTTTTATTCGTTATGTTTTTAAGAGTATTTTAAAAATAGATTAATATTTACATTAATTATCTTTATTTTTATCTCATGATAGAAAATAATATTTATAAATTTTATACAAATTTTAAAATAGCTTTGCAACTTTACTAAAAACTCCAAATTGTGTATGTGTCTAACTAACATCTTTTTACAACAAGCTACAGACGCTTGTAATAATCTAAAAATAAACTAAAATTCATTTTTTAAAAATAAATATTTTTTAAAATAAATAATATATTATAAAGCTTTAAAATAATACTTGATATTATTAAAATCAAATATTAATTCTTTTATCATGTAATACTAATAATTAAAATATTTATATTCATTTATTAAATTTTAATCTTTATCAACAATAAATATAGCATTTAATTTTAACTTGTCTTTTAAAACTTTAACTTTAAGCATTTATTTATTAAATTTATTAATGCAGTATTGATTATGGCCAGTTTTCCCAACCATATATTATTATCATCCCCATTGAAATGTCTCTCTCAAACATCAGCACAATTTTTACATATCAAATACTCATGAATTACTTTAATTACACTTTTTAAAAGATTGCTATAAACAAAATTAACATCATATAGCTAAATATATCTTAAATTTAAAATTTTTTAAATAGATTGATACAACAATTTATGGAGACCCATACAAAAGGGCACAATATATATATATTTAAATGTTATTTTCACATATAATGGATATATATATATATATATATATATATATATATAGTAACAGAAAATAAAAATATAGAAAAAAATATTACTTATTACGATATATGCTTATAATCTGTGCCGTTTGTCACAGTAAGACAACTTTGTAACAGCATACAAAATAATGTAATGATGAAAAAAGGCTGCTATTTTGTAACCATTTAATATATATAGATTAGTGATAAAGTGATAGTTGCTATAATTCAATAACTAAACACTAAATAGGATATATGATATGCTCCAGCGGTTCATCATTTGTAACCAAGTAAAATTAAATGAGAAATGAATTTACTGTGTTAGCTAAAATACCATTTCTAATCAAACAAGGATGATGCCAACATATAAATAAAAACATATGCATATCATGCTCTATTTGGGTGTCTATATTTTAATTAATTAAATATAACATTATAGCCCATTTGCAACTATCCTAACATTAATTCTGTCACATTAGTAATGACATAAATAAATTATCTCATTTCTTAATACTTAAAATAACAACAATGAAAATTAAAACTATCATCATTAAAGATTTAATGATATTTAGATATTGGGGAAGTCTTTGAACAATAAAACATACTGGTCATTGTCATCAAATAAAATAATATTAAATATAGCAACTGAATAAAATTACCCACTGTGAGATCCCTGCACTTCGCTTATCTCCCATACTAGGTTCTTTTAACAAAGAATCCTTCCTATTCTTCTTTCCAACTATATAAGACCATTCATGGTCATATGCACACACTGGTGCTATTCATGACAACTTATAAAACATATTACATAAAATAATAAGTTGGAAAAGGGATGGGATCACTTTTTTATTCAGTTTAGCTAAGTACATGTGTTTTCCCATGATCGCCACTAGATTGTTTTAAATCTAGATAAATATCTGTTTAGAGTATACTGAGTTCAAACTCATTCGGTACATTTTTATTACACATGACTTGGATGATTAATGAAAAAAAATGACACTCTTATATTTTACTCTTGTCAATAAAATCATAAGATCCCCTATATCACCAAAATTTTATATAGATCAAGACTCTTATAGACATTGCTAGCTCATTTTACATATATTGATAAACAGACAAGTATAATCTTATTAATGGCTTCTAAACAAGCATCGTGAAGACCATTATTCATATTGATGGCCAATTAACTAGATTATTTAGCACAATATAAAGATAATAATGATGATAATAATAATAATGATGATGATGATGATAATATCATAATAATAATGATAATAATAGTGATGATGATACCAGCCATAGCTTTATAATGAACTCACAACAATAAATTTATCTTTATAAACTCATAAGCACTTTTTAAAATCATCCCATGTCAAACTGGGATTTAATTATTACATTCCCTAGCATTCATATAAGTTTATGTTTATTTACTAAAATACTTTTATAGTTAAAACCAGGATTTAATAATACTAGTGATGATGACTGATCATCATGAATCTCTATGCATGATATTCAATTTTCTACAAATCCTTATTTATTAAATATATTAATTATATTAAACATTAGATTTAATGATTATAATTTATTAATGATGATGGTGATTATAACTCTTGTATAGTACTATGTATAAACAGTGTTTTAACCAATAATATGATATCCATCTTTGACGAGGATGATCAAAACTCATGGGCACAACACAATTTTAGCTTTCTTTATACACCTATAATTATTAAAATTTGGTTATTATCAAGCATAATCCTTAAATACCTAAATGTAAATCAACATTCTAGTTTACTTAACATTTTGCGAGCGCTTAATATTTGCAAGTGATTGCCAATATCTACTAATGATGATTCTCAATATCTGTGAGCGATGATGATCAATTAAAACAATAGAATTAAGACAAGAAAAATACAAGAATATTTTTAATAAGACCTTGGAAACCACTTAAGATATATATATATTATTATTAATACTAATCTTCTTTCCTTCTTTAAAATCAAATTTACTAACTAGATAAATGGCTTATTATTACATTAATTCAATAACAAAATTTTATATACACAAGTTCGTCATTTTGGATATTTTAAAATAAGATGGCTTAAAATGACATTAAAAAATATATTTCATGGAATGCTTACTTAAGACTCTCCTAACTTATTATATCATAAAAGTAAATTTCATATGTAACTTGTGTGTTTTATTTCACTTCCATTCAAATGTGAATCCCCGCTTTATAATTTACCATATTTAAACTAATAAGGCATAACCTATTTTTTTGACGTGTTTGTATAAGCAGTTACACATGCACACACACCCTGTGATATGTCAACATATATTTTTAAAGTGTGTTCCCTTTATATTAGAGATTAATACATAAGTCACATATATAAAAAAATATTCTTGCAACTTTGAGCAAAAGAAAATAAAATACATTATATCAATTTTAATATGCAACAAGATAAATAAAAACAAAAACATTATAAATGCATATATTTATAGGTTGCTCTTATCATAACAAATGAAGAACAATAAAAAAAACATTTCAATATTACAATGTATAATATAAAACATTATAAAAAATAATGAAAATTTAAGTTTAAAGATTTAAACTGTGTTTGTTATGTTATGTGATATTGAGAATAACTATTGATAAACAAGCCTCTAATGTTGCTGTATCAAAAACAAATGCTTTGACCAATAAATTAAGGTTTACTTTTAATAAGTAAGAATAAAAGATCTGTTAATGAAAGTTCATAGTTACCCGATTATTTTCACTTCTTATAAATGTCCTGAGTTTGAATTTTCCGACTGCTTGTCTTTGCTCCATTTAAAAAAAGAAAAGTTCTTGTTGATACCTTTTAATAAACATGAATTAATTGACCTGCTGGTTTCCACAATTTTAAAATTATTTATTGCTGATACTTTTGATAACGCTGAATTTGTTGACTGGCTTGCTTCTAATTTTTTCAAAAACCATCATTGTAGACACTTTAGATGACTGAGGAAAACTTTAAAACAAAAATTTGATTTATAACTTCAAACCTGGCTATATATGGCTTTTATTCATCTTTCCTTTCTTCTTGGCTCTTGTCAAAGATGATTATTAGATGATGTTGGTGGCTGGTTTTAAATTTGTCCATTCTTTTGGTTACTATGGACCAGTATATGAGTCCATAGTAGATTAGTGATTTTAACCCATTCTGTAATATTCCAGGAAGCAGAAACAATGGTTTTAGCAATGCAAATTCATTGTATGATACACAGCGAAATATATTAATATCATAGAATTGTGAATAACTTCTTCCAAGAAATTCAATTTTTTTTTCTTTTTTTTTCTTTATCTTAATCTTGCTGGGAATTACTTATATATACGCACATCTTTGTCTATACTGACTTTAAAACAAGAGTTATTTTTTATTCCTCAATTTTTAAAAAGAGTGAAAAAAAAATCAATCCCTCACTCTCTTTTGAAATAATATGTGAACTGTCCATTTCCTTTGGTTTTCACAAATTCAATCACTACATCTCTGCATCTCTTCTCTCCTCATATTAAAAAAAAATTGACTGCCTACATCTCTTCTCTAATAATATTGAAAAAACTGCCTCTAAATATTGTTTCATTCGTTTTTATTGCAAATCTTTGATCAAAGTAAAGGACCACCTGGAAATCTTATCGTAAGACAAAGATTAAAGCTTCACAAGTTTGATGTCTGTCGCAATTTTACAAGAAAATTAATAATCACGCTTTAACCCATCAAAGCACCTCTGTCTTAAAAATACTCTTAGATACAGATAACACAAACAATAAAGCTGGCAATCTATAGTCACTAGAAATAGGTGTAAAAATGTTTTATGTTTAAGCATTCATACTCACATGTGTACATTTTCACATCCTAATCTACTAATCTTGATCGCTTTAGTTTACACTTTCTTTCTGATCTACTTTATTTTAACAAAATTAATGTTAAATAATTTAACACCTTATGTAATAAGAAAATACAATAAATCAATATTTAATAGATGAAATACACAGGCTTATATATATACCTGTGTCTATATATGTAATAGACAGGATATGAGCACAGACCTTCACATGACCCACTCTCCGCACCATCTCATAACACTGATACACCTGAACACACATATGTCAAAAAGATAAATAATCACAAATATACATATTTTACCAAGATAATTACTACTTGTCTACAGAGAACATTGGATTTCCACCAACCAAGAGAACAAGCCGGATTTAAAAGTGGTTTTAGTACAGTAGATCATATCCAGGTATTGCAAGAAGTTATAGAAAGGACAAATGAATATGGGTTGCCATTATGCTTAGGATTTGTAGATTATGAAAAGGCATTTGATTCTATAAACATTTCTTCAGTGATTAAAACATTAGATCATCAAGGTATAGATCCAGGATATTGTCATATTTTAAAGAATATTTATAAAAATGCAACAGCAACAATTAGATTACATAATGACACTGGAAAAGTCAACATTGAGAAAGGTGTAAGACAAGGTGACTCCATATCTCCAAAACTTTTTACAGCAGTGCTGCATAAAGTATTTTGTGAATTAAAATGGAAAACTAAAGGAGTGAAAGTAAATGGTGATTATTTAAGTAATTTAGATTTCGCAGATGATGCAGTTGATTTTGCAAATAATGCTTCATATCTGCAGGAAATGTTGCAGGAATTATCAGATGAAAGTAGGAAAGTAGGACTAAAGATAAATGTTAAAAAGACTAAAGTAATGTTTAATCGATTTGCTCAAAATATGAAGATAAAGATTGATTATGATGAATTAGAAGAAGTTACCAGTTACAAATACCTTGACCAGATTATTAATACAGATGGAAACATAATGGAGAAAATTAATCATAGAATTAAACTTGGTTGGAGTGCTTTTGGTAGAAATAACTTGATACTAAAAGGAAATATGTCTATGTGTTTGAAAAGAAAGGTTTTTAACAAATGTGTTTTACCAGTTCTTACTTATGGATCTGAGACTTGGACACTTAATAGAAGAGCAATTCAGAGACTTCAGACCACTCAAAGAAGTATGGAGAGATGTATGTAGGGAGTAACAAGAAGAGATTGAAAATGCAATGTATGGGTAAGAGAACAAACAGGTGTTACTGACCTCATTGAAAAAATTAAAAGATTGAAGTGGAGTTGGGCTGGACATATTGTTAGAAGAGATGATAATAGATGGACAATTGAAATTTTAAACTGGATTCCAAGAGATTGTAAAAGACCCAGAAAGAGACCACATGTGAGATGGATGGATGAAATAAGAAAGTGTGCAGGGGTGATGTGGAGAAGAGAAGCTAAAGATCGGAGAAGATGGATTAAACTTGGAGAGACCTTCATCCTGCAGTAGATTGATAATGGTTGATAATGATGATAATGATGATACATATTTTATGCTAACCAGCAATCATCAGTTGGTCCAGATTACCATCTCTACACATATATGCTACAAGTGCTCAGATATATATTAAGATAGCAAATCCTCCTACTTTAATGGACAGGCTTCAATGCATTCCACACTCCAACTCTTCAACCATCCATCCAATTGAAAATCCAATGATGGAATGCTCAAAGGCCACCCTTAGGCTGAGATTGTTGTCACACCCATGTTGACCTAAAGGTCAATCTGATCCCTCATGTACAGGACATAATCCATTATACAAGGGATCTGACCCCTCATGTACAGGACATAATCCATTATACAAGGGATAGGTAGACATATCCAATGTGTAATAGATTAAATGTACAGGCTTATATATATAATATATAATATATATATATATATATATATATATATATATATATATATATATATATATATATATATATATATATATACATATGTCTATATATGTAATAGACAGGGTATGAGCACAGACCTTCATGTGACCCACTCTCCACACCATCTCATAACACTGATACACCTGAACACACATATGTCGAAAAGATAAATAATCACCAATATACGTATTTCATGCTAAACCAGCAATCATCAGTTGGTCCAGATTACCATCTCTACACATATATCCCACAAGTGCTCAGATATATATTAAGATAGCAAATCCTCCTACTTTAAGGGACAGGCTTCAATGCATTCCACACTCCAACTCTTCAACCATCCATCCAATTGAAAATCCGATGATGGAATATTATTACCTTCTCTCTTTACAACTGCTTATTTATTAAGTATTTATAAATTATATATAATATTAAATACACACATAAATCTATATATATATAAAAGAAAAAAAAAAATTTTAATTAAATAATATATCTGTGTGTTTGAAATGAGTCATATACATACAATATATATAACTTAATATTTTTAAATACAGTAACTAAATAATTAAAAAGTTTTATCCACTTAGGAGTGCTTTCGATTATCCCAGTAATCTGTGTCAACTAAAGCTTTGAAATGCTAACTTTCCCACAATTCCATGATCTTAACGTTAGCTGCTTTCCTGTTAATTAAGTCATGTTTATATTTGTATATTAGCATAGCTTCCTTTATTTCTCTTTTATTGTTATTTTTTTCAATTTGCAATATTTTTACACTGTTAAAATTGAAGTCAAAACCATAAATACATGATTTATTATGGTCGTAAAAAACAGATGCTGAAATATTATTATCTACTATGCAATTTTGTTTCGATTTCTGAACACCTTTTAATAATAGCAAGTGTTCTTTAGTTCCTTTTTCCAATGTACATCTAGATTCACTTATATATCCACTGCCACACCTACATATCCATATATAAATGACACAATTTTTATTTATAAATGAGGTTTTATCTTTGGAGTTATTTATTAATTTGTTTAATGTAATAGGTGTGTAAAATGCAATATCACATATATCTTTATAAATTTTCCTTATAAACTTTACTTGATAATTTGAAATATATGGGATTGATATCCATATTTTTGTATTAGCAGGAGAATCAATATTATTATTAAAATGTTCATATTTTGTATTAAAATCTCTAATAACATCATATATGTGATTATAACTGTAGCTAACATTTAACAATTCATTCGAATATATTTCAATATTTTTGCCTTTATCTGATAAATATTTGCAAAGACTATTATTTCTAAATCAGAAGGACTTCAAACCTGCAATTTTGTGTGACATTGGCACTTTTGATTTATATGGAATATAACCTCTTTTTACTATTGGTTTAATGGTTATACAGTAATCCAGCATGCATTGATTTCTAATTATTTTAAGATCAAGAAACTGAATGCACATAAATCTTCATCTGTTTTTAGCCTTTCAAACCATTTAATTCCTTAAAACACTCATTAATTGTATTTGGTTTACCACATACAAGAACCTCATCAACATATCGATAATATGCAGTAATATTTTTGATAATATTCCTTTTTCAAAATATATTCTTCATATGTAGAAATTATAAAATTACATATTTGAGCAACAGTAGGTAATCCCATGGACCATCCCTTGCACATTTTATAAAAATTCTTATTAAAAACTGCATAAATATTTTTATCAATAAAATTTAATGTTTCAATTATAAACTTTATTATTTTCATGTTAACATTTTTTAAACTTAATGCATTGGAAATAATTTTGATAGATGCCATTCGATCAATTGATACATACATTTCACTAACATCTAGAGTGCATATAATATCATTAACATTGATCTTAACATTATGGATTTCATTAACAAAATCAAATGAAGAACATATTGTATATTTACCAAAACCAAGAATTTCTTGTAGCATTTTCTCAATTAAACAACAAGTTTCATAATAAAACACCCCTCCAAAATCAATTATTAAATGCAATGGTTCATTTAATGATTGATTTTGGAGGGGCATTTTATTATGAAACTTGTTGTTTAATTGAGACAATGCTACAAGAAATTCTTGGTTTTGGTAAATATACAATATGTTCTTGTTAAATTCTCTGTCTCAGTATTTGTGATCTGATTGGCTAAGTGCTTGAAAGGTTTGCACTCTCTCAGTTTAATTTCAATACCATCTGTGCTTTGTAAAATAAATATTATTTACATATATTGCTGCAAGTTATAACATCGAAAAACTACTGTGTAGTAAATCGAAAGATTTCATGCTGTATGTTTATAATTAGAACTCAGTGAGTTGAGTGTGAAGATATTTAAGATTCATGCTTTGAGATCTAAGTACTTTGGACCGGCTCAGATATATAGAAAGACAAGTAAAGAAGAGAGTTGAACCACTCCTTTCTTATTGAAAATACAGTAACAGTGATCTTCTAAGGCAATATCTGTTTTCAAAATTAGAATGGAAGTCTTTCCAAGCTATACTAGTACTAGAAACATACAATTTGGCTCTCCACAGCCATTTTCCCTTCTTTTTTAAGAGCCTTTCCCCCAGAGAAATCTATTCTCAAATTTTCAGCTTATTTTATTTCTTATCTATAATCCTGCTTTTCTTTTTTATAAATGATTTATCACTAATATATTTTTTTCTTAATTTTTAATTACCCTTAATTACACATTTCTGATTAAATTTAACCTTAATTAAACTGGCAATTATTTTTAATATGTTTTTTTGTTTACAGTATTTTAATTTGATTATCTTATTAACCAAAGTTTTATAATATATTGTGTTTTCAAACAAAAAAAATCTATTCCAATTATGTCTGAATCTTTAACTACATCACTTATTTATATTCTTGCATTCTCCTTCATCTGGTTTATAAGAGAATATAAATTATTTGTTTATAATCTTCTCCTAGATCAATAATAAATGAAAAAGAGAATACAAGCAATTTTTTCCAACTATATGTAAAATCTTTCAGATCCATAGCAGTTTTACCAAGCTGTCAAATATCTTTTTATAAAAAAAAATGGGATTACTATTATATAATCTCACAAAAATATAACTTAATTTATATATTATGATGAATTGAGAGAATCATTTTTTGTACATTAATTTTCCTTCATTTTATTTGAGAATATTTGGTTTGTCATTTTATGTTTGATTGATTGGGAAGATTTCTAATATATGACTATTCTAAAGATAGGTAAGTTGAACACCCTATATTTAATACTTCTTGATAATTTTTTTAGCATTTTAAATGAAGATGTGAAATATGAAAATAAGTCTATGAAAATGAAAAAGTTTGAGGAAATAATGAGATTAGCGTTGATATCTTAAAAAAGTAGATATAAAAATAGGAAAACTGTTGGCAAATTAAACTCTAAATATGTGAATGATGAAAATCTACTCAATGTATATGAAGAATGCTATAGTATACTGATATTTAAGAAATGTGATAAAGAAAATAAATAGAAATTGCAAGTCTATCAGTTTCAGTTACTTCTATATAAAATTTTTACCATGATAATTATAACTCATTTACAGCTAACATTGAAGTCAAACCAGTAAAAAAAGTTGTGCTTTAGCAATGTGGATCTTATCTAAGTAATGAATAAAATAGCAGATAGGACAGATGAATGAGAGTTGGTGTTATGTTTGGATTTAGAGATTATGAAGAGGTATTTCATTTTATAAACTTTGAACAGTCAAAGTAAATCTTAGGATAGTGTATATTATGAAGTCAATTAATCAAAATCCACAGTGATTAGAGTGCAATGAGATACTAAGGTAGTGAATATTGAGAAGGATCTATGGTATCACGATTCAAAATCTCAAAATATTTTTATAGCACATTTGTTAAGAAATATCTTAGAATATCTTGATACTAATTAAGGCACCAAGATTTTGAAAATTATATAGATGTTTTGCAACTAATATTTTGTAACTTCAAGAAACATTCAAATATTTATTTAGATGAAAGTAAAATAAATGGGCTAGAGATAAATTTATATTCATTGGATTTCATTGAAAAAAAATCATTAAGATTCATAATGATGAACTGGAAAAAGTTAACAACTACATCTTTGGTTAGATTATTTGTATACACAAAAACATCATGGATATAATTTAATATACAGGCAAAACTTTCCATACAGTAGTTCCACCCTGTGCCAACCAGAGTAATCAATGAATGCCAAAAGACTTGTGCATACAATCCCTATCTAGTGCCTACTCATCCACTATTCCCAGACTAGTTTCTGGCTTGTGTCCTGTGCCTTCATCTGGGAAATTGAATGAGTAGGCATTACATGGGGATTTTATTCACAAGCCTTCTGGAATCCATTGATTACTCTGGTAGGCATAGGGTGGCACTACTATACTACTGTATGGAGAGTTTTGCCTGTTTAATAACAGTTATGTGCTAGCATAAGAGATGGTGATCATGTGAAGTTTAGTAATAAAATTCATCTTAGAATTAAAATTGGATGAAATATTTTTGGTAGAATAACTTAATATTTAAGGAATATGTGTCTATGTATTTAAAAAATAAAGATATTTTAATTGATGTTTCTTACCAATTTTTATGGATCTGTTACTTGGACACTTAACAGAAGAGTAATACAAAGACATCAATCATTAAATATAAATATAGAGAGATGGGTATTGGAATAAGAAAAAATAAAAGTGAAATATTTTGGTGAAAGATCAAACAAGTATTGCTGATATCATTGAAAAAATGTAATAGATTGAAATAAAGATGGGATCAAGTTATTTCTAGAGATAAAAGTAGTAGAGATATCGTAGAGTCTTCAGTTGGAATTTAAAATATTGTGAAAGGTCTAAAAATATATTATATGAATAGTAGATAGATGAATTAAGAATGTTTGTTGGTGTGATGAAGAGAAAAAAAGATAGGGATCAGAGAAACTGAATCAAACTTTGGGAGACTTTCAATGGATCGATAGTTGAAGTTGATATGTAAATATATACATTCTCATCTTTTTTTGCGAAGTAGTCATTAAAAATGGGAACACTTTAAACACTGATATTGTAATTAATTAATTAGTACTAATCTTGATCTATTTAAAATTGGTATCAATATGATATTATTCCTTCTAAAACTTATGAAAGAAATATCAACTTTCTATGACATATATTTTTAAATATCTTGGTGGTTTGCATAAAGGAAGAAAAAAATATTTTAGTTTTGTCATTTTGTGTTACATACTAATAATGGGAAATGCTTTTATTTTAAATTCAGTATTTCAATAATGACAATAATTACACCACTTAACTTTCTACTTTACTGCTAGATATACTAATGTTTTTAATGCTTGACATTTTCTTCCGATGTTGTCAAAAAAATTAGCAGCAGTAGTTTTTGACAAATACTTTATAATAAATTAATTTATTTGTCGTTGTAAAAAAATAAAATATATTTTATAGCATTTATGTGTATATTATTAATATTGGTATACACATGTTGACAGAAAATAAAATTTAAAATATTATAAGTAAGACAAAGATAAATATTCCTATAACTGTAACCGCTACAAAAAATCAGAATTGGAAAAAACTAATGTTATTTATTGCTCAATGCTGAGCATATCCCTTATCATATATCCCAGAGGATCATTTATTTTATCATGGGGCAGATGTGTGTTCCTGTTATCTGTGATCATTCTTTAGTCATTGGTGAAATGATTATGGATGTTCATTCCCATGTCTTATTAGGGTGCATGGATACACAACCATATTCTGTTTGTGCACACAGATTTATATGAACTTGTATTATAACCCCATCAGACAGTAACACATTCTCTTCTCATATTATTATATGCTTATTGTCATGTGCTTTATCTGGGATGCTGCAGGTTGTCATCCATTATACTAATTTGTAATGTCGAATTTCCTCAGTGTCAGTTGCACATCATTCAAATCACTCTGTTTGAGTAACAGATTTAGTGTTAAGGATTTGAACACTTCTCATTAGATTAAGTTGAATGTGTTGGTGGATATTCACTCCTCTCTCGTGGTTTTCTGGTTCAATCAGTATAATGAATATTTTCATTTAGACAGGTTGCCTAAATCAATTCCAAATATGTGTGAAAACACACAGATGTCACATAACCTGACATCTTATTCACAATTTGATAGTTATTGCATTTGCATTTTTATTGTAGAATGTAAATTACGAACACGGTGTTATTATTACATTAATAAAATATATGTGTTACTCCAGTGTTTGTTTGGTTTATCACAAATAAATCAATTCTTACTGTGTAATCATTTAAGAATATCAACCTCACCACTATTATTAATTGAGATATTTTGTTAGAAGAGTCTGTGTTTCTTACTGATCACTAGACCTGAAGAGAGAATGATACCAATTCTAGCATCAGAGACATTTGTCATGTGGTTTAGGTTTCTGAGATCTAGGTGAATGCGTTTTGATTACATTGTGTGGTACATACCTGTACCCCCATCATGCAGGTTAGTGACTATTGCTTGGTTCTTGGGTCTTGTTGATGAACCACACATTTCTGATGATTACATAGTATAATTTTTTCTAGGCCTGTAAAATTGGCTTGTTGATGAACAATACATTTCTGACCATTACAAAATACACACACACATTTATAGAGATCACTTTTATAATTATATTTAGTCAATTTTATTTTAGTTTGAAAAAATAATAATAAAGTTGCATATTGAAACTAAAATTATTTCATCTCTTTCTGTTTAAAATTTATATTACAAAAACACATAACACTTAATAATAATCAAAACTTTATCAGTTATTATTATTTTTTTTTTTGTATCAAAACTCTTAAAAAAATATTTTTTTATTAAGCCTTGTTTCTAGTTTTGAAAATATTGAATTTGAATTTCTATTTGAAGTGTTATCTCTAACCTTAGAGATTTATCAGATTGCAAAATGTTTGGTAAACTGATTGAATCAAAATAATTATTGGCTTAAGTAATTAAGGATTTTTTGTTAAATTGAATAAATAAATGTAAGTTCTGGCTTATCTAATTAAAAAATTGTAAATAGATAATAACTGGCTTTGTTAATTAAAAAAATATTGGTAAACAAGTATTTTGTTATTAAAAATTGGTAAATGACTGAAAGGGCTTGTTAATCAAAAAAGTTAATGATAAAAAAAGACCAGCTCAGAATTGTTCTGATCCTTCTGCTTGAGCCTGTTTTTACCTGCTTTGGATGTATCTTATTAATAACAATGAGTAGGTAAATCATGGGTGAAATGAATTTCACTTCTTCAATATGTAGATTATCACCATTAAATGTCCAAGTTTACTTGCTATGTTTGAACCATTAATGTTTGAAGCATTTATGTAAACAAAGCTTGTTAGGAGCTATTGGTAAAGCTCCATCTAGTGATCATATATATATATATATATATATATATATATATATATATATATATATATAATAACATGTGAAAATTTTACAAATCTATTTAAATAATAATTGAACTGCACTCTAGCTGTCAAGTTTGATAACTTTTTACATTAAGAGAGTAGACCACCTCTTAATGTCTTTTACATGTTTTTATGTAGAGCCATCCAGAACAATAACAGCCAGAGTGCCAATTTTGGCTGTTATTGTTCTGGATGGCTGTACATAAAAACATCTAAAAGACATCAAGAGGTGGTCCACTCTCTTATTGTAAAAAGTTATCGAAACTGGCCGCTAGAGGGCAGTTCAATTATTATTTAAATAGATTTGTAAAATTTTCACATGTCATTATAATTATTCATTATTAAAATATTATTTATCATTATATATATATATTGCTTGATAATATGGGTAATTAAGAGATCTATCTATGTATTGTCATTCTATATTTTTAGTGGTTGGGCCAAAAGCACAGTGAATTGGTCTAATTTTGTAATGGCCTGCATATGTGAACACGTAAAGTGGATTTATAAGGCTGCATTATTATTAATTGTTTCTTTTGTGCAAATGTCAAATATATATGTGTGCACATCAGGCTAATTATAAAGCAATTATCAACCTTCACAGAGAATATAGTAATATCATAAGTACATTTTTTTTGGGAAATGTAATATGTAAATTATTAGATATCAAATAAATATAATTTATCCAAACTTCAAACACTTTTAGCAAACTTTATTTGTACATACACCTACGTTTCGACTGACCTGCAGTCTTCTTCAGAGCTATGATATAATGAACAAAATAAAAAAACAACTATATAATAACACCATAAAAATTTTTTTAAACAATAAAAAAAAAACATAAAATATATATATTAAAAACCTGAAATAAATAATCAAACCCAAATAAAACAATTAATATAAAATAAAATGTACTACATAAATGAAAAATAAATATAAATTATACATGTGTATTCTTAACTTTATACATATATACATTCAAGGATAACTATTAATCTAAATATTATCTATTTTATTATTATTAACAATCTACTAATTATCTGTATTCTTCATAAACTTAAACTTTATAATTAGTAACTAAAATTCTTTTAATTTTAAATCATATTTATTATTTTCTTACTCATTCTTCTTTTAAAATTAATATTTTATATTTATTATTGCTGAATATTTAAAACCTATAAACTTTATAATCTTTACACTTACTAAGGCTATTCTGATCTTCAAAATAAAATAAGAAAAATCGTTTTTTTCAAAAAATTATCTTATACCCTAGCTCCCTCTATTACATATTATTTAAACTAAATATATATCCCCTACAACTCTTTATATATATATATATATTTACACTTTAACTTTTATTATATAATACTCATAAATTTATATTATATTTCTTTATATGTTTTTATATATATAAACCCTACAACTTTATTTACATATATATTTTTTTATTTTATATATTTTAACTTTTATTATTATTTTTATATAATTCTTATAAAAAAATTTTATACTGTTTTATATGTAAATATTATGCTAAGTTTATTAATTTATTTATTTATTATTATTTAATATCTGTAAATATACCCAAATTTATATTCGTATTTAACCTAACCATTTTTTATCATCCCCAACTTATTTATTAACAATTATCTCTTTACATATTTATCTCTATATATCTTATTTAATAACTAAACCAATCTCATCCTAATCCCAGAATCTCTATTAAATTCTGGTTTTATCTTTCTTATTAATATAGCTTCTTTTATTTTCCTTTCTTTAATACTTTTTGTATATAACTTCATTTTTATTGAACTTTGTGTAAATTTGTGTCCTGTTTCTTTTGTATGTATATATATTGGTGATTTATTATCTGCCATATGTTGTTTTAGTCTTGTTTTTATAGAATTTTTTGTTTCTCCCACATATTTGTTATCAATCCCACTATCTAGACATTGTTTGCATTTTATCACATATACTCCATTAATTATTTCTTTATTATCTTTATTATATCCTATGTATTTGTTATCTATCAAATTTAATAGGTTTTCTCTTTTTTTATTAACTATTTTTGTATTAATTATTCTTTTGTATCTTTTATTAATCTTCTTTATAATTTTGTTAAATTTATTCACTATGATATTATTATTTGTTTTTATTCCTATATATCTATCTTCACCTTTCTTTTTTCCTTCACTCTTTTCATTTTTATTTATCTTATATTCTATTTTTCCAATACTTCTTTTAATTATATATACAGGGAAACCATTCATTTTTAATTCATTGATTATTAAATCTTTTTGTATATTATAATCTTCTTTCCTTGAACAATACATTGCAGCTCTATATATTCTTGAATATATACAACTAATTTTATATTTCCTATCAATGTTGGAAAACCAATTTGTTATTTTGTTACCAATATTATTCTTTTTATAAACACTCAGTGTTTATAAAAAGAATAATATTGGTAACAAAATAACAAATTGGTTTTCCAACATTGATAGGAAATATAAAATTAGTTGTATATATTCAAGAATATATAGAGCTGCAATGTATTGTTCAAGGAAAGAAGATTATAATATACAAAAAGATTTAATAATCAATGAATTAAAAATGAATGGTTTCCCTGTATATATAATTAAAAGAAGTATTGGAAAAATAGAATATAATATAAATAAAAATGAAAAGAGTGAAGGAAAAAAGAAAGGTGAAGATAGATATATAGGAATAAAAACAAATAATAATATCATAGTGAATAAATTTAACAAAATTATAAAGAAGATTAATAAAAGATACAAAAGAATAATTAATACAAAAATAGTTAATAAAAAGAGAAAACCTATTAAATTTGATAGATAACAAATACATAGGATATAATAAAGATAATAAAGAAATAATTAATGGAGTATATGTGATAAAATGCAAACAATGTCTAGATAGTGGGATTGATAACAAATATGTGGGAGAAACAAAAATTCTATAAAAACAAGACTAAAACAACATATGGCAGATAATAAATCACCAATATATATACATACAAAAGAAACAGGACACAAATTTACACAAAGTTCAATAAAAATGAAGTTATATACAAAAAGTATTAAAGAAAGGAAAATAAAAGAAGCTATATTAATAAGAAAGATAAAACCAGAATTTAATAGAGATTCTGGGATTAGGATGAGATTGGTTTAGTTATTAAATAAGATATATAGAGATAAATATGTAAAGAGATAATTGTTAATAAATAAGTTGGGGATGATAAAAATGGTTAGGTTAAATACGAATATAAATTTGGGTATATTTACAGATATTAAATAATAATAAATAAATAAATTAATAAACTTAGCATAATATTTACATATAAAACAGTATAAAAATTTTTTATAAGAATTATATAAAAATAATAATAAAAGTTAAAATATATAAAATAAAAAAATATATATGTAAATAAAGTTGTAGGGTTTATATATATAAAAACATATAAAGAAATATAATATAAATTTATGAGTATTATATAATAAAAGTTAAAGTGTAAATATATATATATATATAAATAAAGAGTTGTAGGGGATATATATTTAGTTTAAATAATATGTAATAGAGGGAGCTAGGGTATAAGATAATTTTTTGAAAAAAACGATTTTTCTTATTTTATTTTGAAGATCAGAATAGCCTTAGTAAGTGTAAAGATTATAAAGTTTATAGGTTTTAAATATTCAGCAATAATAAATATAAAATATTAATTTTAAAAGAAGAATGAGTAAGAAAATAATAAATATGATTTAAAATTAAAAGAATTTTAGTTACTAATTATAAAGTTTAAGTTTATGAAGAATACAGATAATTAGTAGATTGTTAATAATAATAAAATAGATAATATTTAGATTAATAGTTATCCTTGAATGTATATATGTATAAAGTTAAGAATACACATGTATAATTTATATTTATTTTTCATTTATGTAGTACATTTTATTTTATATTAATTGTTTTATTTGGGTTTGATTATTTATTTCAGGTTTTTAATATATATATTTTATGTTTTTTTTTATTGTTTAAAAATTTTTTTATGGTGTTATTATATAGTTGTTTTTTTATTTTGTTCATTATATCATAGCTCTGAAGAAGACTGCAGGTCAGTCGAAACGTAGGTGTATGTACAAATAAAGTTTGCTAAAAGTGTTTGAAGTTTGGATAAATTATATTTATATGATATTACGGCAAACATAAAGAAAAGTGTGATTTTGGTAATAGATATCAAATACTTACATGAAAATAGTTAACTACAATTCAAACTCTGTATTATGTGAATCTTGTCACATTCAAACTCTGCCATTTGTGAACCATGTCATATTTAAATTCTATCATATTTGAATTGTATCATATTTGACCTCTCCTATTGTAAATAAACTTTGTTGTGTTGGTTGTTAAACTTGTTGCAGTATTTTGTTTACTGTTGCATTCTCTTTCAATTGCTATTTGTCAATAATATCTGCTCTCTGTGATCTAGAGGGGATTTCAGATATCAGAGTGGCTGTGATATTCTTCCCAGTAAACTAAATTTCCAGATTAGAGGTCTAGCAGTCCATTGCAATATATATATATGTTAAAACGAAGATTCTCACGGGTTAAATAAATAAAATACATATTTTGCGGGTTCATCCGTGTTAAAAACTTTTAATATTAATATACTGACATTTCGACTTGGTCACACATGACCAAGTCGAAATGTCAGTATATTAATATTAAAAGTTTTTAACACGGATGAACCCGCAAAATATGTATTATATATATACAAAATACATTTTATAAATGATAGATGTATTCAATAATTAAAAAAATGTACAATAACTAGAAGTGGGCTCTATTAATTATTTTTGGAAGATTTGCTGCATTTTTAAATTGTTAAACATTGGATATCATTATATATCAATATACATGCTGTTGGAATTGATGATTAATATTACAATACAATAACATGTAATTTAAATATTATTTTAATCTTATTAAATATAAGGAAGTTACCAAGGTTAGTAAACACAAAAGCTGAGCAATATAATAGGTAGCACAAACACTGTTGTTTTGTAATTAAATTTAATAATTTGATTTACAAGAATCAAAATTTCTGCACCAATAACATTAATATCATCTATTCCACATAAATATATTAATGATCATTATCATTTTTTATTAAAATAGATATTATCCTATTATTTTTTGTCCAGATACTATTTTGGACATATGAAATAAATGTTTCAGTGTTGAATCCTAGCTAAGGAAAGAAAAAGATCTCAATTTGTTAATTAAATAAAACAATGATAATCAACTTGCCAATTTTGATTTTTGAATGCTTTGATCTTCCTACTGATGGTACACTTAATATTCTTATTATTTATACTAAAATTTATTGAAGTTTTATGTATTTATTTTTAAAAGAATACACCAATATTTTTTTTTATAAAAGTATATAATTCAAAAGAGTTTTGAAGATTAATTGATATTTTAACCAATTTCACATCTTCACATTTGTATTTTTAAAAAAGCGAAAATAAATAAATACTACTCTTGTTTATTTAAAAAGCTTCAGAGTAGAAATAAAACTATTTAAAAAGATTTACAAACTTTGAAGTATTTTAAAATAAAAACATATTGATTTTTTTTTTACAAAATGTTTTGCTAATAACAGTTTTATTAAACAAACATCAGAGATTAGAATAATTTGTTCAAAAATTTCAAAATTTTAAATGTAAAACACAGTAATAATAATAATAATAATGATGATGATGATGATGACGATGATGATGATAATATCTTGCAATGTTTGACTGTTAGATTCTGAAATATAGGAACGTGGGATCAATTTCAGTTCAGTCATTTGTGATGTTAAACCTTTTTATGATCTCCAGAGCAATAAAAATATTCAACTGTTTATTTATATAATAATAAATTGATGGATATTCTAAAGAATATATCATTGATAAAAATAAAATATGTTTTAAAATCTTATTGATCAATTTACAAAATATTTTTATGAATTACTCATGTAAGTATTTGTTTAGTGAAGAAAACAAAATTTATTAAATATTGCAGAAAATATCAAAGTACCCACACAATACTACACTAATAAATAAACTATGACTGTTTTTCTGGTGAAAACTTTGCTTTTATATTTTTACTCTTAAAATATATTTTATAATAATTCCATTTCTTTTTATAAAGTTTATATCTTATATATAGTTTTTAAAAATCATGCAGTTGAATTTTTTAAAAAATATAAATTTAAATACTTAATTAAAAAATCTGATGAAATAAATAAATTTACAGACAAACAGTATCTCTATGAGAATTTCTGCAGAATTTTCTCTCAGAAATAATGTTCATACAAATTTAGAAGTATTAAAAAAATAGTGGGTTCCATTAAGTTTGTTAACCCTTTATTGTTATAAATATCCTGATAAAAAACTCTTATTATATATATAGAGCTTGCAAAATAAGCTCTTTACAACCTTTGCAGAATATCCCCAACCCCAGACCAGTTTCTGCTACTGTTGTCATCAGTGAGACGCTAGAATAGTCTGCAAAGCTTGTCAAGAGATTATTTTGTGAGCTTTATATATAACATTTGTAAATTCAAGCTTATTAAATTAGGTCATGTGACATCTGCCCTGATTTTTTTGTTGTAAAAATTCTCATTCTATACAATATGCCCCTGGGAAACAATAAATTATTTACTCTCTAAGCTGACTGCAGCACTGTCCCTAAATCATCGCATGTGTTATGTAAGAACCAAGTTTAACCCTTTACTAAAATAACTTTAAGGCATTGATTAGTCAGTAACACATATTGTAGTATGGTTTGTATTCAACCAACAAACAAATATCATGTTAACATTAAACTTTATGTTTTTAGTTAGGTGAAACTGCTAATAAAGCTTTGGAAATGTTCCTAACAATATATGGTAGTGAAGATATCAGTTACAATAATATTTTGAAATAGTTTTTAAGGTTTTGAATGTCATCATAAAGGACATCGAAGATGGTCACTGAAAGTACAAAATACTGCATGCAACAATTCATGACCCACACAAGCTAATAGTTTAATTTTTTTGTGATGAATAACTAACTACTTTGTTACATAACAAATGTGTTGATTTTAAAATGGCATTGCAGAAGTCTTGGATAAAACACCAGTAATATTTTCATTAACATACACTTTGCATATTCTTATATCAACATTCAAACACAGAGTATACTGTATTGTGAGATTTTATAACATGTCAACTTCAGACTTTCCAGGGCCTTTAGAACTTGTTTTTGAAACACTACTCTATCGTTTTCTCAAATTATTCAATTCTGTTTTACAATCTGCCATCACTTGATCTGAGTGTCAAATACTTCTTTCTTTCTTGATTTTGTAAATCAATTAAATAATCAACTCCAGTTTATTTACAATAAACAATATCTATGGCAGAATAGACCATGGATAAGAGTAGGTATCTAACTTTATTCCAATAAAGAAGGTTATCTTGACACCAAACAGATTGAGATTCTTGATATTGTTTGGTATTGTTTAGATATGGACCTTCATATGTATTCTAGGTTCCATAAAAGTTATTCCCTTATGAAAAATTTAAGCCTAACATTTAAAAAATTAATAAATAAATCCCATCTCTTCTCTTGACCAAAATCTTTATGATAGATATGAAATATATTTTCATCATTTTAAAATTAGAATACTTTTAATTCTTTCTTCATGCTGCTAAAGAAATACATTAACTATTTTGCAGTGATTAAAAATAACCCCTAAAATTATTTCTAATTGCTTATATAATCTAAATTAAAGTACCAAGTCATTGGCATGTTAATACATAATGTAGTTCATTAAAAACAAATACTGTGAATAAACTGGTTTAAATCTCTTTAGACCATTTAGTAGTGATATTCTCTCATTTTTTATAATGTATCATTAGATGTTAACATGTTTTAAAACACTGGTACTGGAAATTGAGCTCTGTGGAAACCTGTTACAATTCACCAGATTATATTTGAATATTTAATTAATATGTTTTTGAATTGATACATTCATAAATAGTATTCTGCTGTGCTCTTTTACATTCATTCAAATCAGAGTATATATATATATATATATATATACTATGATACTGAATATATCTTATAAATATGTATCTTTATATATATATATATATATATATATATCACACCACATATATAAAGAACTTAGTCTTTTCCCGAAGGTTTGAGATGATGGTGTTCTCATATTTTTATACTGAAATATTTAAATAAATGTATTTTTTTCTAAAGACATTTAATAAGCATATTAGATGATGGAAATAGTCCAATATAAAAATACATATATAAAGAACGATTTTTTAAATTAGCCTTGCAAACAAAATAGTGTTCATAGTTTGATTTTTGATTATGTAAATTTATGTTGATATATAGTTCTGTTTATCTAACAGACAACTGAAGAAATTGTCATTTCTGTATGATAAAACATATCAAAAACACAACACTTGTGTAAAATTTACAAATTGGAAAAATAAATAAAAAACACCATATCTATTAACATTGTGAGATATTTTAATTAGACTGCCTCATAACTGCTTTTTATCTAAAGTGTAAAATTATTCCAACTAGTATAAATATAAGCTAATAAATATCACATGACCACCACCTCTTATACTTGTGTATAACTGTTTTAAAACAGGAAAAACACACTATGTGTATTGCCACACACAACAAGCTAGAGTAATCAATGGATGCCAGAAGGATTGTGTATAAAATTCCCATCTAGTGCCTACTCATCTAATATCCCCAGACTAGTTTCTGGCTTGTGGCTTTCATCAGTGAGGAGCCTTGTATCTGAGAGTATTGCTTTCAGATCCAAGGCTCCTCACTGCCAAAGGCAACAAGCCAGAAACTAGTCTGGGGATATTGGATGAGTAGGCACTAGATGGAGATTTTATGCACAAGCCTTCTGGCATCCATTGATTACTCTAGCTTGTTGTGTGTGGCAATACATATAGTGAATTTTGCCTGTTTTTTTAGTATAAATATATTCAAATTACTGTTCTTACCAAATTTATCCTGCCAGATCATCATAATGTCATTGCCAAATAAATAAAAAGTTTTAATTTTATCAATAGAAAATGTCTACTTAGTATTACTATATTATCATTTATTCATCAATGGTTTTGTTAAATATAAAATGTAAATATCATATCAAAACAAAGAAATTATTTAGATTGGAAGGTGAACTCCGATAATGCGTAACTAAAATAAATAATCTTAATTTATATTTGGATATTGCATTAAAAAATATACTTAGAACAATGATCAAAACAGTGCTATCAAAGTACATTTAAAATAAGATTTGAAAAAAAGTCAAATGTAAAATGGATAGATAGAAAGTAACTAATATATATATATATAAATAGAATTATAACAATTTCAAAAATTCTTCCATCTTATAGAAAAACAATAATGGTTACAAACAAGAAAAAATGATTTTTATTCCACTTCTTATTTGCATTGCTTAATTATATATACTATAATACACCATATACTCCTTAATTTACACTCTACAATGCAGTTAACATATGATTTATTTTATTTCCTTCCTTACAGTTTCAACTGTCCAGCAGTCATCATCAGAGCTTTTATCTCAGTACCCTTTCTTCTATAACTGAGATAAAAGCTCTGATGATGACTGCTGGACAATTGAAACTGTAAGGAAGGAAATAAAATAAATCATATGTTAACTGCATTGTAGAGTGTAATTTAAGGAGTATATGGTTTATTATAGTATAA
Organism: Epiperipatus broadwayi; assembly: GCA_028023455.1. Taxonomy (NCBI): domain Eukaryota; kingdom Metazoa; phylum Onychophora; class Udeonychophora; order Euonychophora; family Peripatidae; genus Epiperipatus; species Epiperipatus broadwayi. The sequence goes on along the minus strand of JAQFVV010000580.1, from coordinate 80,428 downwards.
GAAAAAATTATGTGAGTATTGTATGCTGGTGATATAAAAACATATACTTGGTAAAGTGTTAAGCACATACTTGTAGAATAGAGTCGTATCTCTGCAATCTTCCATTTACCAAAAAAGCTTAAAAGATAACCAAAAATATAAAAAAAAGAAAAACAGAAAAAAATAAAAGTGAAAATTTTTATTTTTTTAAATTGTTTACAAATTTTTCATTTAAATACCCAGTTTATATAAATACATTTTATTGACTCTTATTAATAATAATGTGTTTTAGTTTACTTATTTTATCAATGTAATACACATTAATATAAATATCACTTTAATATGAAATTCAGTTCTATATAGATTATAAAAATATGGATAGTTTATTTAATGAGATAATAAAATAAAAATTAATAGTTTAATAATGGATATTATATAAAATCTTAGTATAAAAATAACAAGAAACTAATTACATTGGCCTAACTGAAATCAATTAAAACGGTTATAAAATTATACGGTTATAAATTTATACATATAATGAAAGATTAATTAAAAATAGTCTTTATATTTATAAATTTGTATTTATTCTTTATAAAAAATATATTCATTTTGACATTTTTTTATAATGGGATTTAAGTCTTTTATTTCTATTATGTTCCTTGTCATAATAGAATTTGTTTATAAAACATTTCTAACAAATTAAAAAATAATTACAGCAGGTTTTGGAGGGTTTTTTAAAGAGTAATTACATTGTAAAAAGAAAAATTGTATATATAAGTATATTTTTTTGAAAAGAAAATAATGTATTTATGTAATAATGTTTTGAAAATGATACCTATTTGTAATATTAATAATTTATTTTTTTTATTTAAAAAAAGAAAAAAAAAGGAAAACTATTAAAATAATTTTAATGACGTTTACTTAAATGAAAAAAAAAAAAAACAATTATTTTATTTTTATTTTTAAAAATAGCATGGATAAATAAAAAATTCATTGAATATATAATAATGATATTATTATTTTTTATTATTATAGTGAATAATGTTAAGTTTAAATAAATTGCATTAATTATTGGAAAAAAATATTTTCTCTAGATTACATCTTTAATAACTATATTCCAGAAAATAGCATAATCCATTTACTATGCATATTTTTGACATTCCCAATTACTGTTGTGTCATATCTCCAACTTTTTATATTAATTATTAATCAACAATGAATATAAGCTGTGTAATATAAATATGTCAATTTTCAAATGTTTTGATTGAATATTTTTTTTTAAAATTGAACAAGTGTTCATCGCAGGGTCCTCCAAAGTATATTTTCCTTTCACCAAATCAAATTAATTTAAATATAGATAATGAAGTTTAACCAGATATTTTATCAAAGTGAGGGAGATTGTATGTATAAATCAAGAAAAAACATAAGTTGATTTGCTTGTATACCTGTCTATTGAAATATTTTGCTAATTTATTTATTTTTTTAAATCATGGACATTATTTACTTCATGCTGATATTTAAATTCCAAAAAAATGACTAAATATTTTATGATAGAATTTTTTAAGATGCAATTATTTTTTTAAAAATTTCAACAAGTTTGGGTGTGTTTAGTCATTGATGTAGGATTCACATGCTTTATGAGACTACTTCAAGAAAATATATGAGAATGACTAAAACCCATGTTTGTATACTATATGAATAATCACATAATAATAACAGCTGCAACAAACAACAAGAATGTATGGAGTGGATATTAGGAATTTTCCCTGCTCAGTTCCTTTAAAGCTTCCAAGAGGAATTAAAGGGTCTCCTTTCAGCTAATAGCAAACTCCTTTCTGCAGCCATATATATAAAATAAAGTTTAAATACTGTTACTTTTTACTCTCTTAATTAGATTAAAGCAATTCCAATTTTAATAATTATACATAGTAATCATTTATAGGTAATAATTAGTTTTATGGAATACAATCTCAGCCATTATATTTATAATTCATAAAATATATGCTAATATATATATATTTCAAAAGTTTTCATTTTTTCTTTTGAATAGTATATTACACATCATATTATATGATGTGAATTTTCTTCAATAATATAATATATATCAAATTATGTGGTGTGGATATATGGATGATACAGAGGTTGATGTTATTTTCCATGACATCTGATGAGATCTGTTTTGATATTAAATATTGTATAATGATAAAATGTCTGTTGTTTTTCACACTACACTGATATAGATGACTAAATATAAATAATTGGAAAACATTTAAAGATCGAAATATCTAAGGAGCTTTATATATGTGTGTGCTGACATGAAAGAAGATTAGAAAGGAACTGCTGCAAGATAAAAATATTAAATCAAACTTTTATATATGCTAATAGTAATACATACTCAGATTAAAAAAGACACTTATCAACAACAGTTAAAATTAAAATGATAATATTTATAAAATATTTCTTCTAAATTAATAGTATTGATTACAATGCAGTCTAAGATTTTTATTTGATAATTTAAATAACAATCAAATAAAATAAACGATCAATTAAAACATAAATAGTCTTTTCATAACTTAGTTTAAATTATAAATAACTTTATAAAGGAATATTTGATTTTTTAATTTTTTTTAAAAGATAATTTTAAAAATTTTTCATATATTTTTATTTTTTATTTGCATTAAAGAAAATTTATAGTTAACCCTTTCTTGACTATATGCATTATAATTTTAATTATAAACTATATGTAATATGTAATCATAATCTAGTGAGGGCGAATTATAAATGTACATTATAAGATGGTAATTGTTGTTATATGTTATTTGTACTTTAACCACCACAAATAAATTAATGTTTACCTTAATAAATTAATATTGTTATTACCATAGGTGTTTTGATTTACTAGTGCACAAAAACATTATAAAATTATTTTATTTTAACTTATAGTACATTCCATGTTATATCTCATTATCAAGTAAAATATTATTTAATAAATTTTATCTTCTTTGCCAAGCAAAAGTATTCATTATGGATTCATTGGCACCTTTTGCAAATATTTGAGTCATTGCACATATAGATATAATCTATTATAAAGTCATTAATGTTCAACTCATTTATTTATTGCTTATATTTTAAATTGTTTGAGTATGACATTTATTCAGTATATTTAGATTGTGCAATGTTATATAAAGAGCTTGCAAATAAGCCCTTAACAACTCTTTATATAATATTTGTAATACAAGCTTGTTTAAATTATGTCACATGACATCTGACTTGATTTTTTTGTAATTATATTGTCCAAATATGTAATACATAAGTGGAGAAAAACACCAGTTTTATAATTATATTTATTAGATGTAGTTACCCAAATTGGTGAGTTATTTTCAGACGAACTAGCCCTGTTCAGTGATAATATTTTCAGTATATTTGTGATTATTTAATCTCAGGGCATTTACTGAATAGTCAGTTCCATGTATGATATTAGTTGTCTAATGTGATGAGCAGTCTATCATTTTATATTAGTCATTATAGATTTTGACTTGTTCAAAAGGACATATTTTGGGCATGACAGAGTATCTAAATCTGCAAGCTATTCAGAACCATCATTTCCATTTTTATTTTTTTTATTTTTTCGTTTTCATTATTTCCTTTACAATATATACATATTTATATTTTCAAATATTTTTATTATTATTTTTGATTCTTATGAATAGATTTACATATATCCAATTTTAATAATTTCATATAAAAATCATTTATATGTAATAGATTTAAAATACCATGCACTCTTATACCTGAAGCTTAGTTGTAAATATAGGGGATTATATATATATGTATGGGAGATGGTAATCTGGACCAACTGATGAATGTTGGTTTAGCATGAAATATGTATATTGGTGATCATTTTTATTTTCTGCATGGGTGTGCATCAGTAGTATGAGATAGTGTGGATAGTGAAGAGGCTTGAAAGTCTGAGTTCAAACCCTATATTTATATGTAATAGCTAGTTTCTTAGAGAAACAATCCCTAACATGCTATTTGTAATTTGTATTATATATGTAAAGATGCATTTTAAATATTGTGGAAATTATTCTGAAATAAGTTGCACTGGAGGTCATAAGTATCCAAGATAAATTCGTTAATAATAAATGTTAGGATGTGAAAATAAAATAAAACAAACCTTTAGATTTCCCTTTATTTATATAATAAAGTGCATGATTTTTTAAATTTTATTTTCATTTTATGTCTAGAAAATATTAAAAAAAGAATAATAAAATAATAAATTTAGTGATCAAAAAATTGCTGTGGCATTTGTATATTTTCAAGAGAATATATTCATCGGAAATATATGCTGAATTTTAAAAAAATGAAATTTCTGCATGTTTGTCTTTATTATATTTATATAATAAAAAAATAGATATATATATATTAAATTTATTTTTAGTTATAATCTAGAAATTATTAAACAAAAAATATAAAAATATAACTATCACAATCAAAAATTCATAGGGATGTTCATGTATTTTGGATATATTTGTACTTGTTGCAAGAATTCCCTGAAATGCAAATTTAACTGTGTTATATTTATATAACAAAATACATGATTTTTTATTTATTTTCAGTTGCAGTCTAGAAATTACTTTCAAAACTAAACCAACGCAGACTTTTGAGGTTACCATACTAAATATTCTTATAAAACATTTTCTATAAACAAACCAGTAGCTTAACTATTTTGATTAATATTCATCGTTATCAACAACAACCATTATCAATCCACTGCAGGATGAAGGTCTCTCCACGTTCAATCCATCTTCTCTATTTTTAAGTTCTCTTCTCCACATCACCCTGCACACTTTTTTATTTCATCTATCCATCTCATGTATGGACTGTTTTTGGGCCTTTTACAATCTCTTAAAATTCAGTTTAAGATTTCAATTGTCCATCTATTATCATCTCTTCTAGCAATATGTGCAGCCCAACTCCAGTTTAGTCTTTTAATGTTTTCAATGAGATCAGTAACACCTGTTTGTTCTCTGACCCATATATTGTGTTTTCAATCTCTTCTTGTTACTCCCAACATGCATATCACCATACTTCTGTGAGTGGTCTGAAGTCTCTGTATTGTCTTCTATTAAGCATCCAAGTCTCAGAACCATAAGTAAGAACTGATAATCCACATTTATTAAAAACCTTCTTTTTCAAACACATAGGGATACTTCCTTTTAGAATCAACTTATTTCTACCAAAAGCACTCCAAACAAGTCTAATTCTATGTTTAATTTCATCCATTATGGTTTCATCTGTATTAATAATCTGACCAAAGTATTTGTATCTGTTAACTTCTTTTAATTCATCATAATCAATCTTTATTTTCATATTTTGAGAAAATCCATTAATCATTTCTTTAGTCTTTTTAACATTTATCTTTAGTCCTACTTTCATATGATAACTCCTGCAACATTTCCTACAGATCTAAAGCATTATTTGCAAAAAAACTACATCATATGCAAAATCTAAATGACATAAATAATTTACATTTACTTTCACTCCTTTAGCTTCCCATTTAATCCACAAAATAATTCTTGCAGCACTGCTGTAAAAAGTTTTGGAGATATGGAGTCACCCTGTCTTACACCCTTCTCAATGTTGAATTTCCTAGTATCATTATGTAATGTAATTTTTGCTGTTGCATTTTCATAAATATTTTTTAAAATATGAAAATATCCTGGATCTATACCTTGATGATGCAATGCTTTAATCACTGAAGATATGTTTATAGAATCAAATGCTTTTTCATAATGTACAACTCCAAACCTCAATTGCAACTCATATTCATTTGTGCTTTCTATAACTTCTCTCAATACGTGGATATGATCTACTATACTAAAATTACTTTTAAATCCAGCTTCTTTCTTTGGTTGGTGGAAATCCAATGTTCTCTCTAAACAGTTAGATATAAAGTTAAATGCATTCAGCAGACATTTGTAACCATATTTTTTTTATAAAGTTTTTGATTGTCTCTTTCTTTCTCTGACTTGAATAGTTACACACATCTGACTATGTAAGCTAATGGGCTTGGATTGAAAACATTAAGGTGTTTTCAGTTTAAGACTCATAGTTTTGTAGTTAAATGGAGATAAAAGGTGGTTTCTGGAGAGTTGCATTAGATCCTAAAATCTAGATGCAGTGCTCTCAGATCCAAGGCTCCTCACTGATGAAAGCCATAAGCCAGAAACTAGTCTGGGGATATTTGATGAGTAGGCACTAGATGGGGATTTTATGCACAAGCCTTTTGGCATCCATTGATTACTCTAGCTTGCTGTGTGTGGCAATATATATAGTGAGTTTTGTCTGTTTTAACTAAAGGTAATACATGCAATATGTAGCAACCTTTTAACTATTCATCATACACATTTTATGATTCTACCATATCTGAATCACAAGTTGCAACTTAAAGTGTGACAGCATGTTCCAAAATGTAATCCATGATGAACAATGCAATAACGTTAAATTTTGATTTAAATCAGGAAAAACTGCATGGCAGTGAATCCCTAAGACTCAGAAATATTTTCAAGTGGTTTGCAATATTTTATATTATTAGAGAGAACATTGAAAATGATTTATGATGAGTTATAAATTATAATCCAGTTAAGCTAGTTCCTTAAACATTTTATGATGAATAAGTAAATTATATGTCTATATAATACATATATTGTTTCAGAAATGGTAAGAAGGCAGGTAGGAGTGAGAAACACTCATTTGACATATAAGTTCAATATAACAATAAAAAATACAACACACATACATAAACCACTTTAGTTGTATGTAATTATGTCAATTCACTTACAACAAATGTTTATAGCTTCATTTTTACACAACTTTACTGTAAAAATCATGATTAATATGTCAAGGGTATTATGTCTATTGACAAATAAATATTTTTATATATGATCTTGTGATTGGTGACATTATTTAAGTTTATAATCACTTTATGAAAATCAAACACAAGTATTCTTAAAGTATGAAATGTATTTAGGACATTTGATCAATTCTAGTAATTTGAGAACAATAATATAAAGAGATGATGCTATGGAAAACATATGAGATTGTTTTATTACAAATTTAGAATTAATGTGTTTAAACAATTAATACATCACACAATCACGATAATCTTATGCTTGCTTATAACTGTTATTAAAATGGGCAACAACTCACTATATGTATTGCCACCCTGCAGGATAGAGTAATCAATGGATGCCAGAAGGCTTGTGCATAAATGTATGGGTACTGAATTGGGTTCAGATCTATATGACTATACAAGCTGATGGGCTTGGATTGAAAATATTAAGGTGTTTTCAATTTAAGACTCATAGTTTTGTAGTTAAGTAGAATATAAAAGATGGCTTCTGGAGGATTGCATTAGATCCTAAGATCTAGATGCAGTGCTCTCAGATTCAAGCCTCCTCAATGACAAAGGCCACAAGCCAGAAATTAGTCTGGGCAAATTGGATGAGTAGACACTAGATGAGGATTTTATGCACAAGCCTTCTGGCATCCATTGATTACTCTAGCTTGCAGTGTGGCAATACGTATAGTGAGTTTTTGCCTATTTTAATAACAATTAATACATTCTGGATGTTGAATATGTGAACTATATTAATAATGAATCATGACGTTAAAATAAATAATAAATAAACAATAACTATATATATAAGAAAATTATTTTTAATAAAAAAAAATCAATAAATTAATCCTTTATTTGTCAACAACTTGTCTGAAATAAATAGAAGATATTTAAAAAATAATTTTTCTGCCTATTATAAAATTAGGAGTTTTATTTATTTATAATTCCAATTTTAAGTACTATTTTCTTTCTTATCAACTGACAAGTAGAATTTTCATTTCAAACATTTATTGTAATACGGTGGAGATCAACATTTATTATCCATCATTAAAGAAAAGAAAACAAGATAAAAGGAAAATAAAAGAGAAAGACGCATTGTACTGTAGTATGTTGATGATGATTGTTATCATAAAATACAAATTACTTTTAATCTAGTTACAGTAAGCTCATTTTTAATGCACATGTATAAACAAATCCGTGAAATTTGTTCTAAAAATATCTTGTCCGTAGAGAATTATCGTTTGACAGGAGAGTGATTAAATTTTTTTGTTTGCAATCCAAATTTAAACAAAAAAATCAATACTTTGTTTAAAAAAAAAAATACGTTATTGTTACTTGTCATTAATTTAGCAAACTTTTACTTATTTAATCATTTTAATAATAAATAGAAAATTATACTTTTTTAAATCGTAAATTTAATGTGTATGCATGCATTAAAGTTAAGCGTTGATGGCCTAATGGTTAGCATAGCTGCCCATCAAGCAGTTATCCCGGGTTCGCTTCCCGGCCGACGCTTTAACATGTGAAAAAAAAAAGTAGGCAAAGCATGTATTGTTGATGATAGTTTGACATTGCTATTAATATTCCATCATCTCAGAATTGTGGCTTAATTATAAACTTTACTAAACTAAGATCAACTGACACTACTCTATTTTAATGATTCAATCAATCTAATATTGTGTTACAATTACTACACTATGTATAATAGCTTAAACGCGATAGCAAAAATATTACAAGTTAGATTTTGCAAAAAATTATTTTTATAATATATAACGATCGGTAATTATATAAAAGTTTAATTTCAGAATATTGTACATCCATGAATGCATATACTATATAATAAATTATAAATTGTTAGACATAGCATAAACGCATTATATATATTCCAGTCACACATAATAAAATTCTTATATACATTTATTATCGAATTGCTTTTTTTTTCTTATAATGGTAATAATGTCAGTAATGTTTTATGAAAATTATTCCAACAATAAAATGTCAAATGAAAAGGCAAAAAGTTCCAAGACCACACCACAACACACTTCTGATGCTAAATATTTCATGAAAAGCATGACCTCCTTAATAATTAACCATATGATTATTTTTTTTATAAATTGAAAACTTGTTCCTGTAAACATAAAAAAGAAATTGTTGGCATCAATAACATATCAGATATTAAAATTAGCAGAATAAACTCAAATAAATTTATTTTTAATATATTATAATATTGTAGACACTAACGAACCCTGGCTGTGTCAAATATTACAAGCTGATAAGAATAAAGATAGAATAAGGGTAATAAGACTTAATTTTCTAATATGTTTATTTTAATATTTCTATTGATTAATTGATAATATGAACATTCTAAACATTTTGTTTTTAAAATAATAAAGTGAATATTTATAATTTGATAAGAATTAGTTAGAAAAGATATAGAAAAGTGTAAAATAAATTATATAATCTCTTTTATTATCATTCTTCAATAATTTTGAAAAACTGTACTAAGAGATTTTTTTCCCCCCTCTTTAGTAAGATATTAAAAAATAATAATTTTACTTTCAAAAGATGATAAGTGAGATAAATGGGCAACATTTTATGTTTATCAGTTTTTTTTTTAAAAAAAAAAAGGTTTCAACATTTTGCTAGGAAATTTTAGGTACCAGTTTAGAATACATTCTCCACCATTTTGGCTTCTAAGGGGAGCTCCAAAACAAAAGACAATGATATTCAAAACAACAAGTAATTAAATAAATATTTTGGGTTTTTTGGCATAAAAAATAACTACAGAAGAATTTTTCTTATAGTTGTATTTTTTTTTAATTAAAAAGAAAGGAGAGAAATAATCAAATAACTTATTGGAAACATAGATTCAATTGGTCAGGGTATTAGTAAGATGTAAGATACGTGTTAATGTAAAACTAGAGAGACAAAAATTATTAAGAAAAACAATACTTACAATTGATATTCCTAATCTTCAGAAACATTCTAATGAATTTAAATTAGAACTTACAAATTGGTTTCAAGTATTAGTAGATTTTGAACATGATTCAGATTTGAATGAAATTAATATGAAAATAACTGATACATTTTTAAAAACTGCAACAAAGATAGCTGGTAGAAAAAAGCAACAATTGCCTGATAAAATTTCTACTGAGACTAGAGAATTCATGAAGAAAAGAAGGAATATGAAGATATAGAAAAATGATGCATTAAAAAGGATTGAATATCTTGAATTTTGTAAAATGGTGCGGAAAAGAGTTGAAAATGATATAAGAAAGTATAACAGTGAACTAGCAAGGAAAGCTGTAGAAGAAAATAAAAGTCTTAAGAATGTAAAACAACATTTTGGTATTGGTAGGAAATTTATATCTGCAATAAGAAAAAAGATAGAATTATTACTAAAAAGAGAGATAACATCATGAAATTGGTAGAAGATTTTTATCAATAATTATATAGTAATAAAGAACAAGGAATGAAGAAGTGAGACATGCAATTAAATGTGTGAAGAAAGGAAAGGCTCCAGGTAATGATGGAATTATAATTGATATATTAAAAGAAGCAGGTGAAGAAATAGAATTTTTTTTTAGCAAAGTTATATACCAAATGTCTAAATGATAAAGATGTACCAGATGATTGGAAGAATGCAGTAATAATATTAATATTTAAAAAAAATGATAAAGAAGATATTAGAAATTACAGACCTATTAGCCTTTTATCAGTTTTATATAAACGTTTTACCAAGATAATTACAAACCGTCTACAGAGAACATTGGATTTCGACCAACCAAGACAACAAGCTGGATTTAAAAGTGGTTTTAGTACAGTAGATAATATCCAGGTATTAAGAGAAGTTATAGAAAGGACAAATGAATATGAGTTGTCATTATGTTTTGGATTTGTGGATTATGAAAAGGCATTTGATTCTATAAACATTTATTCAGTGATTAAAGCATTGGATCATCAAGGCATAGATCCAGGATATTGTCATATTTTAAAGAATATTTATAAAAATGCAACAGCAACAATTAGATTACATAATGATACTGGGAAAGTCAACATTGAGAAAGGTGTAAGACAAGGTAACTCCATATCTCCAAAACTTTTTACAGCAGTGCTGCAAGAAGTATTTTGTGGATTAAAATGGGAAACTAAAGGAGTAAAAGTAAATGAAGATTATTTAAGTCATTTTGAAGATGATGTAATTGTTTTTGCAAATAATGCTTCAGAGCTGCAGGAGTTATCAGATGAAAGTAGGAAAGTAGGACTAAAGATAAATGTTAAAAAGACTAAAGTAATGTTTAATTGATTTGTTCAAAATATAAATATAAAGATTGATTATGATGAATTAGAAGAAGTTAACAGTTACAAATACCTTGTTCAGATTATTAATACAGATGTAAACATAATGGAGGAAATTAATCATAGAATTAAAGTTGGTTGGAGAGCTTTTGGTAGAAATAACTTGATACTGAAAGGAAATATGCCTATGTGTTTGAAAAGGAAAGTTTTTAACAAATCTGTTTTACCAGTTCTTATTTATGGATCTGAGACTTGGACACTTAATGGAAGAGCAATACAAAGACTTCAGACCACTCAAAGAAGCATGGAGAGATGTATGTGGAGAGTAACAAGAAGAGATTGAAAATGCAATGTATGGGTAAGAGAACAAACAGGTGTTACTGACCTCATTGAAAAAATTAAAAGATTGAAGTGGAGTTGGGCTGGACATATTGCTAGGAGATATGATAATAGATGGACAATTGAAATTTTAAACTGGATTCCAAGAGATTGTAAAATGCCCAGAAAGAGACCACATGTGAGATGGATGAATGAAATAAGAAAGTGTGCAAGGTTGATGTGGAGAAAAGAAGCTGAAGATCAAAGAAGGTGGATTAAACTTGTAGATACCTTCATCCTGCAGTGGACCAATAATGGTTGATAATGATGATGATGATAATGTGATAATGTATTGACCATATGAATATTTTTTATAAATTGAAGATTTGTTTTTGCAGACATAAAAAGAAAATTCTTGCCATCAATAAAATATCAGACACCAAAATTAGCAAAATAAACTCTAATAATTTCATTTTAAATATGTAATATTGTAGACAGCTACCAACCCTGGCCATGTCAAATATTACAATCTTATAAGAATAAAGTTAGAATAAGGTAATAAGATTAAATTTTCTTATATGTTTATTTAAATATTTTTTATTGATTAAATAATAGGAACATTCTAAACATTATCTTTTAAAATAATAATATGAATATTTGTAATTTTGATAAGAATTAGTTAGAAAGGAGAAAGAAAGGTGTACTGTAAAATATATAACCTATTTTATTGTCACTTTTCAATAATTTTGTTTATCAGTTATAATTTTGAAAAAATGAATTAAAATAATTCCCCCCTCCTTAGTAAGATATCAACAAGATTTAGTTTTACTTTCAAAAGATGATAGGTGAGATAAATATGCAACATATTATGTTTATCAGTTTTTAAAAGAAAGAAAAAAAAATAAGGTTTCAACATTTTGATAAGAAATTTTGGGTATCAGTTTAAAATATCTTATCCACCATTTTGGTTTCTAAGGGAAGCTCCGAAAAAAAAGGCAATGATATTCAAAACAAAGACTATTTAAAATAATATTTATTTTTTGGCATAGAAAATAATACAGAGGAATTTTTCCTATAATTGTATTTTTTTTTTTTAAATTAAGAAAGAAGGAGAAAAATAATCAAATAAATTTTTGGAAACATAGATTCAATTGGTAATTGTTAAATGTGAAAAAGTATGAGATAAGATGTGAGTGAATGGATACAAGATTTTTACAAAAAATAACATAGAGGGAAAGTTACAGCAGTAAACATCAGTGATTTGTGAAGAACACCCTTTCTTGATCAAACTGTTGCAGCAATCTTTCTGTATCCAGCTATTGAAGAATATAGAAGCAAAAGTTCATATATAAAAAGCACACTCAGAAATAGTTTTGTAGTCTGAAGTAAGTCTCATCTCCTGACAAGTAAAGAACCCATGTGCCAAAGTTTATCTAGAAGCAGGGTATCATTAAATATCTCCATGTAACCTGTTTACAAACAAACATCAACAAGGAAAATAGCCCTAAAGTAATCTGAAATAAGCCTTGTTTCTATCAAAAGCAGGACTATTCCATTATGTGTTTTAATCTGAAATGCAAATTAGTAGATTTATTATGTGTATAAGCCTGACATAAAAATATTACATGAAAAAATGGATAGATTCAGCCTAGGCGAAATCTAAAAGTATTCTTCTGTAAAAATGAAGAAATTTACCTATGTACATTATTCATCACATGATCACATTTCCTATACTAGCACTTAATTGTTGATAAACAGAGCAAAACTCTCCATACAGTATTGCCACCTGTGCTAAACAGAGTAATCAATGGATGCCAGAAGGCTTGTGCATAAAATCCCTATCTAATGCCTACTCATCCAATATCCCCAGACTAGTTTCTGGCTTGTGGCTTGTGGATGAGTAGGCATTAGATAGGGATTTTATGCACAAGCCTTCTGGCATCCATTGATTACTCTGTTTAGCACAGGTGGCAATACTGTATGGAGAGTTTTGCTCTGTTTATCAACAATTAAGTGCTAGTATAGGAAATGTGATCATGTGATGCTTAATGGTTTAACACCAATCCTGCCTAATAGGATAGTGGTGGCTATGGTTGTAAAAGAGCCAAAGACACCAAAATGTATGGGTGCTGAACTGAGTTCAGACCCATATGACTATATAGGCTATTGAGCTTAGATTGAAAATATTTTTTGTGTTTTCAATTTCATTCTCATAGTTTTGTAGTTAAGGAGAGATAAAAGGTGGTTGCTAGAGGGTTTCATTAGATCCTAAGATCTAGATGCAGTGCTCTCAGATCCAAAGCTCCTCACTGACAAAGGCTACAAGCCAGAAACTAGTCTGGGGATATTAGATGAGTAGGCATTAGATAGGGATTTTATGCACAAGCCTTCTGGCATCCATTGATTACTCTGTTTAGCACAGGTGGCAATACTGTATGGAGAGTTTTGCTCTGTTTATCAACAATTAAGTGCTAGTATAGGAAATGTGATCATGTGATGCTTAATGGTTTAACACCAATCCTGCCTAATAGGATAGTGGTGGCTATGGTTGTAAAAGAGCCAAAGACACCAAAATGTATGGGTGCTGAACTGAGTTCAGACCCATATGACTATATAGGCTATTGAGCTTAGATTGAAAATATTTTTTGTGTTTTCAATTTCATTCTCATAGTTTTGTAGTTAAGGAGAGATAAAAGGTGGTTGCTAGAGGGTTGCATTAGATCCTAAGATCTAGATGCAGTGCTCTCAGATCCAAAGCTCCTCACTGATGAAGGCCACAAGCCAGAAACTAGTCTGGGGATATTGGATGAGTAGGCATTAGATAGGGATTTTATGCACAAGCCTTCTGGCATCCATTGATTACTCTGTTTAGCACAGGTGGCAATACTGTATGGAGAGTTTTGCTCTGTTTATGTACGTTATTCTGGAAATATGTATTAATGATTTAAGTTATCATAATAGAAATTTGTCTCTACAAAAGAAAAGGTTAATAGAAAAACTTCTAGAAGCTCAGACAAAGAAAAAACAACATGAAGGATGATAACAGAAAATTATAACTACTAAAGAAATATTCAAAAGAGGTAAATTCCTTATAAATAAGTATTTTAATGTGCATATTATATGTATATTTATAAATAAGTTTTTAAATAACTAATAATAAATAATAATATATAATTGTTAATACTTTTTGTTAACTGTGCAGAATATTTTTATTTTCATAAAAAAAAAGGAAAAAGGATTGAAGTTCATTTAAATATTTTAAACTTTCAAATATTGTTTTTTAATGTTAATTATTGAAGAAGAAAATAATTCTGTTTAAGGTTAAAATTAAATAATTGTATTAGTAAAAAATCAATTGCTTAATCATATTTTCTTTATGAAGTTATATTTTTTAATAAAATTTATAAAAGCTGGAATTATCAAATTATCATGTTATCCATCAATTTTTTTAGTTATTTATTAGTTAATTTATTAAATAATTGTTTAAAAAAATAAGTGATAATGCCTACATTCCTCGAGTTGTCTTTTCTATGATTAGGCAGTATGTATAAATGAATTTCATAACAGCATTGTGTTTTAGGGATTTGTAAGTTATTCCAATAAAATTATTCAGATTAATTATAATCATAGTTTCTGGATCATGTGACTCTGAGCTAGCTTTAAGGCAATAATGGTTAATTTATTTATAACATAGGATTTATGTGTGTGTTTGGACATCCAAATAATTCTCTGGATGGTGCAAAGATCAAGATAAACTTTAAAGTTGATTCTCCACATTTTATATATATTTGTTGGAGAATAATTTAGTTTATAATTCACCTGTACACACATAGTATTATATGGATAGAACATTGGTAATGATCAGCTTGTATGTGTATTATAGCATTTTTGTTATAATTAATAGATTAGCACTTAAGAATGTGCATTCAGATGATTGGTCTACATTTTTGTTATAATTAATAGATTAGCACTTAAGGATGTGCATTCAGATGATTGGTCTGCATTATGTCCTAAATCTGGCATTGATTTTTGAATCACTTTTAACCATTTTTTAATTATTCTGAGATTTTATTATACCAAAATCAAGAAATTCAATTATTATTTAGCCCTGTATTGAGAGACTTTGTTAACTTTTTTTTTCAAACTTTAAAATTCAAGTATTTTTTATTAATATTTTAATTTCAAAAAAATTCTGAAGATGTCAGAATAATTGAAAATGCAGTAATTTCATATTATGATAAGCTCCACAATGATCAGAATGCATGGTTTCCTTGGCAGATTCAAAATTTGTGATAATTTTGCAATATTACTTTGAAACAATATTACAATAACTAAATGCTTGAACTTATGGAAAGTTTATTATTATTTTTGCATAATAATTGTATGATATTTATTATGAAACAAGAATATATATTATTACATATTTGTTTTTTTATAGAAGTGTTTCATTTTTAAATATAAATGATAATAATTTTCTGAATAATGTTACTATGAAAATTATACTGGTGTGTAAATCCAATTTATAAAAATTTCATCACTAACACTAGAAAATATCAAACTTTTTAGAAATGTCATCACTAAGCAGTCTGTTATAATATTTAGTGATATAAAAATTATGATGTTTTTTTAAACTTTTAAAGCATAAATTAATAGTCTTACTAGATATTAAAAATAATTTGTTCAGAGTTTTAAAACAAACATCAAACAAAGATTTCATTTATTTTGCAAATTCAATCTGTTACATCTAAAATTTGAAAATGGAACAATGCATTGTTTTTATTAAAATCTAATTTTTACAATTAATTTCAAAAATCATGTGAAATTTAAATTTTATTTAATTTCTAAACAAAAATATCTGTTGAATGTGGACCAATTTATTATATCCTGATAAATAATAATGGTCTAATATTAAATTGCAAGTTGAAAGCTTTTCATAAGTGAAAGCAAAGAAAGCTGTCAGAGTCCATAAGGGTTAAAACTAGTCATAAGGGATCACTGTTGATTGTTTTTCTGTAATGCTAAGAGTAATTTGTTATTATTAGCATAATTATTTAGATTATTGCAATGCTAACCTCATGCTCTGTATATATTAATCCATTTATATTAATCCTTATATTATTCCTTTGTTATTGGCAATGTTATATATTTATTCAGTCACTATATTGTTTTTGATTATTCTATTGGGATGGTGACGATTTCTCATATCTTAATATTACTCCTCTCTTTTCCTTATCATTACAATGTATTTATATAAAGAATGTTTTATCTGTCTCTAAACTTTATAATTTTGTTTGAGACAAACTAATCTTATCTAAAGCTTTTGTAAAATCAAAAATATATATTTCCAGTTTAGTTTTAATGTGGCAAAAAGTTTTGAGTAATTAGAATCATTACCTCATTACCAGTTATATATGGGTGTAGGTGTGTGAGCACATGTATAATTTATGATCTTAATTAATAAATCAAATATTAATAACCATTTCAGCACCTCTTTATTACTAGATTACTCAGTTAATGCAAATGGCTGTTTGATATTGGCTGACAAATCTAGTGAGTAAATGAATACTGAAAAGTTTATTGACAATATTTGGTTCATTAGTCAAGATGGAAATTATTTATAATGACATTTATTATATATGGGTTAAGCTTTTTAGCGTTTCTGATAATTTAATAAAAAATCAATTAATAGTGTTAATGATTTGCGAAAACATCAACTTATATAAATAAATAATTTTTCATTGTAGTTTATTGGATAAAATTATTAATTCAAATTTAGTCTTAAAGAGTGGGATTATGGTAAGGAAGTAGGAAATTCTAAGAATATTTTTTGCTAAAACACCTAAATGTGGTATGTTAAAAAAATGATAAAACAACTTTATAAGAATATCAACACAAATTTTGAATAATGTAAAATATCGTGTCTAATATATATCGTTCTAACATATAAATAGTAATAAAAATAAAATGTATTTTTTTTCAATAATAATTATGCGATTAAAGACAAAATATTGATTAAAAGTAATTAATTGGTTTAGTTGGGTAATAAAATGATGCAAGTCATGGGATCATTCTGATTTATTAGATATGACAGTGATTTGGATTTCGTTCAGTTATTTAATTAAAGTTATTTTATTAACACATTATGTATTTGTTACAGTAAAGTGATTTGAACAAAATTTTTGCTTTTATGCTCTAAGAAACTTGAATGTTTTTGAAATACTAGACATCTAACAAATTCTGAAAAATATCTTGCAGTTCGTATTATATAGGATTATTAATCTAAGTTTATTCAGGGTTGGATCCATAAATAACCCTTATTTACTTCTGAATTATATTATTTTTGAAGAATTAGAAATAGAGTTAAGAAGAACTAGATTTCTTTTCAAATTGATAATCACATAATCAATTTACTTTTTAATATAAAGTTTATTATATAGCTTTACCCTCATATTTGAAAATAATATTAATATATTTAGTTTTAATTCGTAGATGTAATAAGTTATTATCTCTAATATCATGTAAGAAGGATTCTTCTAAACATCACACAATCACCATTTCTTATGATTGCTTACAACTGTTATTAAAATAGGCAAAACTCTCCATACAGTAGTGGATGGGTAGGCACTAGATAGGTATTTTATGTACAAGCCTTTTGAAAATCATTGATTACTCTGGCTTGCACTGAGTGGCATTACTGTATGGAGAGTTTTGCCTATTTTAATAATTATTTTCCTTACTCATTACAGATGAATTTTCTTTGCCTTAGATAATTTTAAATTATGTAAAATATAACATAATATAGAAATGAATATTTAAATTGTAAAATGGCTAAGCAAATTAGAACCAGTTTAATGATAATGGGATCACAGCTCAATTTTATTATTGCAAGTACTCGTCCTTCAAATGAATTTTTAAATGAACTCCTGCACAACTAGCCATTTAATTAGTATTATTATTATTATTATCAACAACATCATCATTATTATCATGTTTCAAAGAGACTTTATTTCTAACTAAGGAGTTATAGTGATTTGCATATGCATACATATGCTTACCTTGATCAATATTGGAAATTATGTGAAGATTTAATGTGCATAAGAGTGTAAAATTATGAATTTTAAAAAGAACTTTTTAAATATGTGTTAAATTTAAAAGTTTAAGGAAATTGAATGAGTTTAAATTAGATTGGATAATTCGAAATTTGAATATAACTGATTATGTGGGAATTCAATTAATATTCAACGCATTCTTAAATTGTAAAACCAATTTCAATATTATCTTACGATAAACTGAGATATGTTATTGATTTACATGATTGGAATAAATTATTTAATATAAAGGAGTTGATGAAGCATTTTTATATTTATTAATACTATTAAACTTTATGTAATTAAGGTAACAATAATTTACTATTATAAGGAAAAACAATTGAATCCTTGGAGTATTAACAAATTGATTTCTAAAATAAATGACAAAAACAAATTATAAAATCAATTTAAAATATGATTTTTTTTCTACAGAACAGGCTTTTTCATACCTGCACTTATATATGTAATATATAAAGGGTTTGAACTCAGACTTTCTTACGATCCTCAATCATCCTGCTAACTTATACTGCTGATACACTTGATCACACACATGTTGAAAAGATAAATAATCACCAATATACGTATTTCGTGCTAAACCAGCCCTTGTCAGTCGGTCCAGATTATCATCTCCACTTATATATACAATCAATGCTCAGCTTATATTAAAATAGCCAATCTTCACACTTTAATGGACAGGATTCGAACTACTCCACCCCACGACTCTTCAGCTATCCATTTTCTTAAAAATCTGACGATGAAACGCACAAAGCCCATCTTAACCAATTTAAAAAGTTTTCACATAATATGGATTTATTTCAAAAATTAAAATCAATGGCAAAAGAAATTAAACAAACCACTTATATGAAAAAGTTAAATTTTTACTCTTAACAAATTGAACAACTGAATAGGAAAAATATTTTTTTTGCTTAATAATAAATAAGCAAATTATAAAAAAAATGAGAAAAAGTCCCACAAATTGGAATAATTGAAGATATTATTAAAGCATATGTAATTAATTGCGAATGATTTTTTTTTATACTAATGTTGCTGCAAATATATAAATGATCAACATTAGATTGATTCTTTTGATCTTTTTTCAGAAAAATCAAATTTAAATTCTACTGCTTTTGAGAATATTCAGCTAAATAAAATATTTAATGTCTATTAATGTCCTTCAGTTGATCAATTGTCTCATTGGTTCCCTTTACTTGAGCACTAAGGCTTTCAACTATGAAAATACTGATGTGCTACCAGTCATATTTTATCACATATATAATATCAATTAGTTCCCAATATGTCTAAAGCCATTTTTACTTTCTTTGAGATTGTGTATTGTAAGTGTGTTTGTTCATGTTTTGATTATCTATTGCTACCAAGTCTTGTGCATCCTCGTAATCTAGTTCAAATTCTTGATTAATTATTTCCATTGTTTGGTACTGCTTTTCATAACTGCTTCTGCTTGACTTTTCCATTTTAATTTTATTAGCCTGTCTGTTTTTCTTTGGTGGTCACCCTGGTCTTCACTTTTGGTCCATGTTTGTTTGTGTAATTTGTGGCAAGTTTGATGTGATTTGTTGTGTTGTTTTTAATTCTTAGTGTTCACAATGATTTTGGTTTGGTGTCTTATAATGTATGTACCTCTATATATCAATATATGTAACAAAACTGGATGTAAAATGTATTTTGATGTAAAACCTTCCTAGATTAATAAAGTGCTTGTTGAAACATAAAATATTTAATGTGAATACTAGTATAAAAACAAACAAAATATGGATTTAAATGGTATTTTAATCAAAGTAATCACTACTAATGTGTCTATCCTATTGCCTATATTACAATTTTTGTTTAATTCATCAATTTAATCTGGCATTTGTCCAGATTTATTGAAAGTCTCTAATCTTTCTTATGTTTAAAAAATACAGATAATATGCAAATGGGTATAATTATTATATTTATTTTTAAATATAATCCTTTCTCTATAAACCAATTGGATTTTGGGTCAAAACATATTACAGTTATTGTAGATTCATAGGAAAATGGTTATAAAAAAGATGTATATTTGAATTTACATAAGGCCTTTGATTTTGTTTCAAAGTATAAGCTTATTAAGAAAATTTATGTTATAAGTATTAAAGACTGTTTGAATGATTGTCTTGTATCTTATTTACATGAAAAAACACAATGTGTTAAAATAAATGGTGTCTTGAATGACTATTATTATATTAAATTTGGTGTACTGCAAAGCTCAGTTTTAGATCCACTACTTTTTATTGAAATATAATTATTGTTTGTACTTCACCTTCAAGTAGTAAGTTACAAATTGCATGTTATGCAAACAACTGAAGCTCAATTTCAAGATAATTATATGGCTGAGCACTTTCAGGAACCTTTAGAACCCATATTCATAGACTATCTTGGAAGTGTTGGTTTGAGTTGTAATTTTTAAAAGACTGGGTACTAATTTATGCAAATATATTCAAATTTATTCCATGTCTTCATATAGTACATTTTCTAGAGATGGAATAGCACAATTCCTTCCGGTTTATTGTATCCTAAGATAGGCTATGAATGTGGGGTCTAAAGGTTCCTGAAAGCACTCAACCATATAATTCTCTTGAATTTGAGATTCACTTGTTTGCGTAACACACAATTTGTAACTTACATTTTATTATTTATATCAATGACTTGCTAAAATCTTCCCTTGCATTCCAATACTGCATGTTGTACAGATGACATATATTTAGTGTCTTCTGCTACAAGCTATGGATTACTTCAAAAATTAATAAATGAAGATTTAAATATAATTATGCATTGTTTTTTTAAACATATTTAATTATCAATTATAGTAAATTCAAATGTATTACATAAATTATAAAAAATATAATTTTCAAGATATTTCTCATGAAATTGAAAACAAAAAAATAATAAAAATTGAATCGCCATTTTATTTGAAATTAATGCTGGACTCATATTATATATAGTAGGAGTATACAATATATTCACAAAAAAGTTTAACGCTTTCAATTTGTTAAGAATGACATTTAGGAACATTTTGCCACAGAAGATTATTATGCAATACTATAAAGAAACTATTTCTCCCTAATTAACTGGCATAGTTTCTTATTATTTAACATCTTTAAAGACTGCATAAATCATTGTACATACAATATATTAGAATTTTATCACTTAATACATTATTTATAGTTAATATTTTAAAACATCATTTTAAAATATATTGTTTCACAGTAATTTTTCTGGAAAAAGAAGTTAGACTAGAATATTTTATTTAAATAATTATCCACTTATAACAAACTCACAGCAGATATCAACTATATTATATTGATGCAATGTATATCAATATTTTACTGCAATATTATTCTAAAATTATGTAAATTAATACACTGTATGGGCTTACACACACTTGCACATATATAATGTAATATATAAGAGATTCGAACTCAGACCTTCACATGACCCTCAGCTCTCCACACCATCTCATATAGCTGACCCACCTGATTATACACATGTTGAAAAGTGTGTAATATTTCAAGGAAAAGTTTCAAAAAAATTAATGTTAGGATAAATTTAATATTTGATGATAACTCTATATTTTATTTCAAAGGTTTTATTGAATTATAACTTTACAGAACAGTACTTGGTATCATATACATAATATAGAGTAACACAAGACTATGAGTTTTTAAACCAAGAATTCACAAAGTGATTGATATTGACTCCCTGGGGTCGATTTAATTTTTTAGGAATTGAGTTTCAAAAAAAACAATTTGGGATTAACACAGCAAAAATAGATCTTCTTACTACTGCTATTTGTTTGTTACTTCAAAATATCTATGATTCCTAGAAGTATCTAATTAAGAAGTAAAATACTTAAAAAAACAACACTTTTTTTGATATCAAACTTTTGAACAAAACGATGTCACTTGCAAGAATGCATGAAAATGCATGTAGCACAAACATATCTGTTCATTGACTTATTGAATATATCAAAGCAAATGTAGGCATAAAAATGGTTGCACATCCACACTTGTTCATGGTGGGATAAAGCAATAAACAATATTAGCATAATCTATCAGTCGTGCATAGTCATGCTTTTATAAAACACTACTATAAATTGGTTCATTTGATGGGACATGTACTTAGTT
Source organism: Epiperipatus broadwayi (assembly GCA_028023455.1). Taxonomy (NCBI): domain Eukaryota; kingdom Metazoa; phylum Onychophora; class Udeonychophora; order Euonychophora; family Peripatidae; genus Epiperipatus; species Epiperipatus broadwayi. Next base: position 57,680 of record JAQFVV010000580.1, on the reverse strand, counting down.
GTGATTTAAACTTTGAATATAATTATTTATTGAAGAGTAGTACTATGAATAAAAAAACATAAGACACAGTTTATTTATTCAAATTTGAACAAAAATCTTTTGCTTCAAGAAAATACATACTTTAGTGCTTTTTTTTTGTTAGAGGACCTGTCAAAATTGTTGTTAATAAAAATGTTATTTCTTACAATAATAATATGACAAACAAAAACGAAATGCAGACAGTACAGTTTGAATTATTTGAAGCTAGGAATTGTTCTGTGATTATCAACCAAACATTTACCAATGTATCTCATAAGCAAAAAGGTCTTTAACAATGATGCTATGAAACCATCAAAACTAGCAGATGACTTGAACAGAATTCATCATGACAAAAAAAGAAAAAAAGATTTGTCCTACTTTCAATTACTTAAAGATAAAATTCTGAAGAGAACTATGATAGATGATATGCTTTTTTAATTGTTGAAGCAAAATGTTGATGGATTAAAACCATTACATATTCCTACTCATCATGAAGTCTGGTAAGATGCACACCATAAAGGAAAAACTGATTCTACCAACCGTCATGTTGGTATTGAACATTGTACTCCAGAAAACTTCAGAAGATGTTATAAAAATGATTCCCTGGAGCAATAACACAGTTCAAAAATACATTAACAAAATGAGTCATGAGGTGGAAAACTGTTTGTGTAATCATTTCCAAAAAACCTTTCCCCCCTCCAATTGGATGAGTCATTATTATCCAGTAATAGAGCATTGTTTCTGGTGTGTATTCACTTTATTTGAGATTAGGAATTGCATAAAAATTGCTTTTTTCTGGAACTTTTGAAACTGACACAAGAGGAAAATCAATTTTTAATTTAATGGAGCTATTTTTCAGGGGAAAAAGCAATTCTTTTGTGACAGATGGGGCACCAGATATAGTTGGTCATTATTGCAGTTTAATAAGTTACCTGAAACAACATGTACATGAAGTGCTTGCAGTTCACTATATAATATATAGGTATCCTAGAACCTTAGTGACAAATTGTATCAATCACTTCAGTTTGTTATAATGGCTATGAACATAATATGAAGTAATAGTTTGAACACTAGACTGTTCAGTTAATTATGCAAATAAAGCAAATAAGATATATATCAATTAGTTTTCTATACTGAGGTTCACTGGCTTTCAAAATGTCTATGTTGGGTGAGATTTTTTTGCACTTTTTCAATCTGTTTTAGTGTTTTTGAAAGATGAGGATTCCAGTTTGAAATAAAATTTACCTAAGAGTAAAACAGGTTTTGCTTATTTAACTTATTTGAAAAAAATAATGTCACTAATTTACAACTGCAAGGAGACAATTTGTATCTCATCAAAGTAAAAATCAGTAATATTGGCTTTTGTTGCCAGATTAATGTTTTTAAGCAAAATATTGCAAGAACTGAGATTTCTCATTTCCCCAACTTATTTAATATAGGTGCAATTCAAGAAGAGAACATCTTGCTGTAAGTCAATTCTTTGGAGTCTCTTCACTTAGATATCAAAACTAGGTTTGAAGATATTCTCATTGGAAATACTGAATTGGATAATAAACCCATACACTACTAGAGCAGAATCAAATATAATTTTGCAGGATGAACTGATAACAATCATCATGAATAGGTTCTCAAATTACAATTCAAACAAGGTTATAAAAAGTTTTGGCTGCAACAAGATATTCCATTTCTTTACTTGGATCTATGGACTGTAGTACAAACGTATTTGCTGTTATTTCCATTGTTGTATCTGCTAGAGAGAGACTTCCATATAATTTAAAATCTGCTTCAGAACAAATATCAATTGTGTATTACTGAACATGGAGATTTGAGAAAACAACTCACTAATTTAAAACTGGACATAGATAAATTGTTGACAGATCACCAGGCGCACTCATCTTATTAAATTCACTTTTCCAAGATAATTTATTTGGTATTATTTTTTATAATTCTGATTAAAATCTTTCATTGTTGTAGTTTTGTTAATGTTTGAGTCTGTCTGAATATGTTCATTTTTTCACTTCATTTTTTATGTTTAATAAAGTGATTTTATTATTTGTATTTATTTTGAATTTACATATTTATTTTATAAATGTCAAAAATGTAAAAAAAGCTCGTATTTTTTGTTTTAATTTTCGTTAGTGCAGTTTTCAATATTAAATGTTGCATAAGATAATGCCATATTCCATAGTCCTTTTATCTTTTTCAAATCTTAAATCAAGTGATTAAAATGAAAATTTGATATCCAGTGAAATATTTAATATCATACTGTTCAAATTTAGTAAGTAAGTAAAGAAAATGACTAGGGGTCGATGGTTTTAAAAGTTTTTGATAGAAAGAAGTACAGCTGAAAAAAGTTTGGGGACTCTTGTTTCAAACAAAGGAAGATATGTGGTTTACATTGTATAATATGTATTTTTATCCCATACTAGAGATGAGAAAAATTATAAATCTATGTGTAACAAAATAAAATACATAACATTTTTAACTGCTGCATGAGATTTATATTTTTCTATGTACATCACTGCATTAACATCTTTTTTGAGTCATGTCATACATTGCACAAAATTGAATTAATGACTCAACAAATGAAATTTTTTCATCTCTTATGCATAGAATATCTATTTTGTCCCTAAACGTATTTGGGTGTCTTTTTGTGTTTGAAACATACATTAATGTACATTTGGTACATCATAATGATAATAGTATAAATGTGCTGGCTCAAATATGTACATAAATACCTTTTTAAAATGTATTTAGTTGTGTATGTATATTGTAATTTGTATTTTTAAAATATTTTGGAGAGGACAAAATCCTACTATTGTGGTTCTAATGACCAGTATTTTGTTATGTTTCAAATGGGTTTGTTATTATCATTGGATGCAAGCACAGATTAAATATATGTCACAGTATTTAACTTTATTCCTGGGAGGGCAATTTATTACATTGAGAATACATAATAATGGATAAATTATCTTATTCCAGTAGTTGCATATGAGTAGTGGTATGTTTGTGAGTGTAATTTTAAAACTATTTCTAGATATGGAAATATCATTGCACATGATAATATAAGATTGTTTTTTGAATATGAATTTTTTTTATAGAATGTAAATCCAATCCATTTTGAGATAGAGGGTACAGAATCTTACTTAGCAATATTGATGCCATTTTCTTTTCCCACAGCAGTTTTTTACACATTGAGTGAATTTTAATATATTGTGTACATTATTATAGGTGTATAGTATGTGTCGTATGTCATTATTAGGAGATTGAAAAGGGCCACTTTGGCATAGAGTGATAATTATGAATTGGTAAGGAGAATAAATTATATTCTCAACTTTATTCATGACTTTTCCCTGTATCTGTGATTGCATTTCAGAGTTTCTCAAATGAAAAGAAAATCACATAAACAAGCTAGGCTTTCCTTTGAAGTTTGGTCAGGTTGGTATCCCAAATACATACACCATGCACTAGATTTTTTAAAATTCAATTTCAGCTTATATTTGTCGGAGTAATTATTTAGAATTTTTATTAGTTTTGGTATCTATTTTTCAGTTGGCAGAAAGATTGTTATGTCATTCATGTATGCAAGACATGAAACATATGGCTTCATTCCAGATAGAAATATTCCCATCCTCTCATTTATAATTGCATTAAGAAAAGGATCAATGTAAAATGTGAATAAAAGAGCACTTAATGGTGAACTTTGTGGAATTGAGTTACATGCAATGAATAATGAATGATGGTGAGTACTTCCCACTAAAAGTTATCTGAATTTCTCGATTTAAAAGAATATTCTTAATGAAGAAGATTAATGACCTGAGTATTAATGTATCTGCTGATATATTAACTAAAATATCAATTGGTATCATACAAATACTGATTTAATGTCTATATGAACTATAATAAGTTCATAGTGAGTAAATGATCCTTTATACATTATCAAATCATTGGATAATATAAGGAATGAAACATAATTGTTGTTAAATATTGATTAGGAAAAATTTAATAGACAAACTAATTTGAAAACTCTTCATAAAATTATTTGACTTCAAATATTTGCCATGCAAAATATGTCAATGACCATGAACTTCATGTGTAAAATGAAAATGAAGAAGTAATGAAAGTGTGAACATTGCTGCCACATAACAATGGAAGAAAGCATAATGATAATGTAAATTGTTTTTCAGTAAAAATATAAGTCAGATTGTAATATTTCATAGATTGACAATGATTGATCTTATTATATTAGACATACTAACAGATACACCACAAAATCCTATCAACAAGATGGAATAAGCCTGTGCAGAGGAAAATATAAACAGAATTTCCAATGCCTTTGATGCAACAATACTAAAAGAACATTATTTTTCATTTAAATGTTTTTTACTACCTGCTCAGTTATTCTGGCTGTTATAGATAAATTGCACTCTTCATAGATTTCCAAAAAAATTACTTTATTATGTGATTTCAGAAAACACCATGTGAGACTCCATATTATGGATTGCTGATCACCCAAATCCCAGATATATCCCTATCAAATTTTTTGATGAAAGACAGTGAAATTGATTTGAAAAACCAATTTACATACTAGAAAAAGATGTCCAATTTAAAGTAGGTCAAAACAGAAAATTATGTAACCACACCTATCTCAATTATGAAATTAATGACTTTAAAAAATAATGGAGCCTTAATGTATTTAAAAGATACATCTATACTGTTCTTAAATAATAATTATTATTATTAAACTGCACATGAAACAAAAATGTTAATCCAAATTACACCCCTATGCTAATTACTGAGCAGGAAACAATTCTCCTCTTAATAATACATGGATAAAAACACTGTGTTTTATCTGTAAGTAAAGACATTACATTATAAGTGCTTGTCCAAAAATTAAGTACCCACAGTGTGAAATGAGAGCCTCATCAACACAACAGTGCAGAAAGAAAAATGATACAGAATGATATGCAACATTCATAAAGGGAAAATTCAATTACTGGTATAATCAATGTTAACATCCATGACTCAGATAGCAATACACAAAGTATATTAATAGATAATAATATTCAAAGGCAGTGTCAACCATTGGATCAAAACATTTTGCAACCACAAAAAGATACAAAATTAAATAAGTAAAAATTCTTACAGAAGTAGTTGTAATAAACATGACTACACAAGATATTGTATAAATAACAATATTTGATCCATCACACAAGACATGGATATAAATTTACTGACTTTCAAATGCTTTCCAGGTTATCCATCATGCAAGAAAAGGAAAAAAAAGTGATTTGAAAACCCTGGGATTAAGTGAAGAGGATATACCACAGACATTAGAACATGTTAAAAATATTAAAAAGTCAAATATAAACTTGCCATATTCATATGCAGATGATACATCAAATGAGGAGCCAGTCAATATAGCAGAGATAAGTGTGGCATTTCCAAATGTAATTCCTTATGATAAATCTCTAGTTGGTGTCACTTGAGAGTCTAATATCTTTAGATAGAATGAAACAGTTAAGATAGATAAATATTTTTCTCGTATTATTTATATCTATACACTAAATAAGATAATGTTAATAAAATAGGGTTTATCAATATCAGAGGATTAAACTCTGTAGAAAAAACCATTGACTTAAAAAAATGACTTCATATTATTCAGACAAACATAATTGGTTTTTTGAAGTCTAAGATATACAACAGATCCTTCAAAATTTAATGATAATCAAGGATATTCATTATTTTCGAGAGCAGCATTCTCACCTTCAGCTGAGTCAGGAATTGTGATAAGCAAAACCTGTCCATTTAGCTCATTTAAAATAGTATATATTGATGCATTACATTGTAATTATTACCCTATAAAACAAAAGAATAACACCGAACATAGCATACATGTACATTCCTCCAGGTAAAATAATAATTAATAGATTTAGATTACATTAAACTCAAAATTTGCATCCTCAATACACCCTGTAATTTTTAATAGGAGACTTTAACATGTTGTACAATATATTTGCAGAAATTGGTTACATCTTTTGGCATTCCCTCTCAGGTCAGGAGAAGGATATCTTTCACAGAATTCTATCTCCTTCAACAATGGCATATACTCATTTTTAATTAAACTTGTTTTTTATTCACCAGTATTGCATCATATGATCTGCATATCACTCAAAAACTCGTTCAGATCTTTTTGCTGTGATGTCTTGTCTTAAAAATGATTTTTCATATAGACATATGATCATAGTGGGTTGAACTATTAAAAAAACTAATTTCAGAGCAGACTTAAGAGTATCGCTTTTCAGGAATATACATATCGTTATTCAACATTCGTGATTTAAAAATGGACTCTGTTCAAACATGGATTGCATTTGTTAACATGATCTCATATATAGTTAACTCAATGATGGAAAAAACCATCCCTTTCAAAAGATTTAGCAATTGAAGATGAATTTCATAAAGGAAATACACTTAGTACTAACATGATAGAGGGCTCTACAAATGTAATAGCCTTTAAAAAAGCACATTGATTGATTTGTGACTCATTGAAAGAATACATGGCAATAAAGAAGAGACAAATATATCTTAATCAAACCCACATGTGGACTAGGCAATAGATTTATTGGACACTGATGCATCCTCCACTATTCCAACAGCAATCACAATGCAAGAACACATCATTGCAGGTGATAAAATGCTAGAGCAATTTTATTCATTTATAAAAAATAACTTGAAAGAAGGGGAAAATTTAATTTTTCACAATCCAGAAGATAATATAACTTTTGTATCAAGAGAGTTTAAAGAAAAACATGCTTTAGTTTCAAACTTATGTCATCCAGGGATACATGGAATACCCTGTTTTGTATGCATACATTTAAGTGAATTCACAGCCAAATACACAAACAACTTTATAGCAAAGGGGATCTATCACACACATGAGCTTTATCTTATCTTATTGGTTCAATTTGTTAAGAGGAAGGAAATATATAAACACATTCCATAATCTCAGATATATTTCAATTATTCCACATGAGATTAAGATCCTGGTATCACTGATTAAAGATAGAATTGAACCTTATATTTTGTCATAACTGTTTATATTTCAATTGTCTTTTTTTGTTTTCATTATAAAAAAATGTGCAAATTATAATATTAGTTTGACTTGAAAGACACTTTAAATCAAAGGATTTGTATGAGGAAGATAAAAATTGATCTTGCAAAATTTTAGAAATTGTGTATATACCAAACTAAGAGTGTCCATATGTGTTTAATGTTTATAATTGGTAATCTTAATATTTTATATCAGTTTTACATATATATTAATTTTTATCATCAAATAATAATTGGGATATATTTGTATTAGATGATAACTGTACATATTCCAAATATTATTATTTTATATTTAATTACTAATTTTATATAAGTTTTATATATTTGCAAATTAATTTTTATTATATTTTAATTTCATCCATGAAATTTTTTTACATGGACTTTATTGTAAGCAGATAAATAAATGAATGATGATTATCATATAATTTTTGTTTGAAATGATTGGTAAGTCCAGCAAAAAGAACAAAATGTATTTGTTAATTTGCAGCTGTTTTACAAAATTCATAGGATTTATTATTTTTAAAAAAACTTCCACTATATGACATAATGAAGAAAAGCACCAACGATTAAAATATTAAAACAGAATGTTATTAACTTTTTTATTACAAACAGTTTTGTCAGACTCTAGAAATCATTTAAATTAAATTTTCATTTTTTATTTTAATGATTTAAAATTTATATTTCTACAATTATTGTTTTTTTTTTTTAGAAATATCAGCTAGAAATGAAATCCATTTTTAAAAATTATATTTTACGTTTGCAAATACAAAAAAAAAGTAATAAACTGAACAATAACATTTATTATTGTGATATTTAGAATAAAAATGTATCTTTAACAAAATATTTTTTATCAGAACTCCATTTCTAAAATCCAAACACATTTTTATTCAGAAAACATAAAGAAAGAAAATTGTTTTGAATTTTAAAATTCCACTTATAATTTTTGAAAAATGGCAAAAAAAATGCTATAGGATTAGAAAAGCTTTTCTTTCTGCCAATTATAATATCCTGTTGTACATTATTGCATTTTTTAAATTTGCATTTCTAATAAAGTAACATTTTCCAATGAAATAATAATCTGAATACCAGTTTCTCATCAAAAAATAGATATTTTACAAATACTTTACAGAAATAATCATAAATATGTTAAGAGATTCTGAAAAATATATGATTTTAAAAAAAAGATTTGCAATAGCTTTTGTAAAAATCCTCAAAGTCTGGCAACAAAGAAACTATCATTCAGTAAAAGTTTCTCTCATTTTTAATAGGTTACATACACTATACTGTTTACATATTTTTAAAATGAAAAATTATTACATACTTTAGTTATAGATTTCTTACAAATTAATTTAAAACTGGAAATTGAATGCTGCAGAGAACTGGCTCTGAAAAAGACTGTAGAACAGTCAAAACATAAGGTGTATGTATATATGTACATATAAAGAGTATTGCTAAAAAGTATTTGAAGTGGTTTGGATAAATTGTATTTGTAGGATATTATAGCAAAATAAAGAAAAGTGTGACTTTAGTAACTATAGTTATTATATTTTTTGAATTTGTCAATATTTTAAATGAAGAAATAAGATATATAATTAAATATATGAAGATGAAAACAGCTACAGAAAATGATGCACTTATTATTGATATCTTAATATAAACAAATGAAGAAATAGATTTGTTAGCACAACTGTATACCCAGATGTTTATATGATAAAGACATACCAAATGCCTGAAAGAATTAAGTAGTAATATTGATACTTAATGAAGATGATAAAAGATTATTTGAAATAATCAAACTATAAGTATTTTATCAGTTCTATAGAAAATCTTTATCAAAAAAATGACAATTCACCTCCAGTGATCTTTGAATTCTACCCAACCAAAAAAAGACATTTGAATTTAAAATGGCACACTGGATGACATCCAAATATTGAAAAACGTTATAGATAGATCCTATTAACATGTTTACAGAGTTTAAAGTACTGTATCAACAAGATATAGATAAAAAATATTGTCAAATTTTGAGCAATATTTATTAAAATGTAATAGGAATAATTAGTTTGCATAGTAATATGAAGATCATCATTGAAAAAGATAGTGATGATTCAATATTTTCAACTCATCAAGAATTATTTTGTCAATAGAAATGGGAATCTAAGGGAGTAAAAGTAAAATGCAGATTATTTAATTCATTTAGAATTTGCACATATTGTCATTGTTTTTTTTTTTAAAGTAATGTTTTGAAGCTTTAGAAAATATTGTAAAGAGATATCAGATAAAAATAAAAACATAGGACTAATGATAAATGCTGAAAAGACTAAAACAATGTTTAATTGATTTTCTCTTGTTTTCTCCTTTACTTTCTTTGTGTTTCTTCATATATTCATATATATTGCTTATAATAACTTCTCTCAAATATCCTTTAATGCAAAAAAAAAAAAACTTCTTTATTTTCCTGATAGTTTCAACTATCCAGCAGTCTTCATCAGAACATTCTCAAATTTCCTCTACCTTTTAAAAAAAAGTAGAGAAATTATGATGACTGCTGGATTGTCCAAACTGTCAGCAAAATAAAGAACTTTTATTAAAAAAAAATTTTGCATTAAAGTATATATGAGAGAAGTTTTATAAGAAATTATTTAATAATAATAAATTGGTCTAGTTCAGATAAATATTTATGCTCGTCTAAAAATGTATCTAATCAATAAGAATTATATTCTCCAATACTGTATATTATTTAACTAGCTCTAATTAATAAATAATAATATGGTTTGGTTTTATAAATTAAATAAATTAATATCTAATAAAAATCATGAGACTATGAAGTGAGTTTGCATGTGGCAAGACGAATATATTGACCCAATATCCCATAAGATATTACCTCAATGGCATAAGAACACTATCCTCTCTCTTACTATCTCAAACACTAAATCTATAGCATTCCTACATCTTCAACAATAATTAATTAATTAAGATTATCCCAGTCAATTAATCTTCATCTCTTTATCTAAATAATCTAGCTAAATAATCTCAGGTTCTTTTAAAATAATTATAAGCAATTATAATTTCTGTAATTATGTATGATAAGGGATTTAATATCATTCTCAACTTCATCTGACTAATACTAATAATAATTAAATAATAATAATCTTTAATGTATACTTTAATCTCATCTCTTTTCTCATTATAATACTGATCAGGTGTAACAATAAATAATAATATGATATAGTCCTTTATTATTCCTATGGCATCTTAAATAAATATGTGGCAATGAATAATACTATAATTCTGTATAAATATCTTATAGTTACTATATGACCATAATAATAATATGAAAAATGAAGTTTCTTGAAGAAAATTATATCAAGAAAATATTATAACTCTTAAATAATAATTTTATTTATATTGTCCAAATATTATATTTAACATTCAAATTATCTGTGATGTGGAGAAATTGAGTCAAAACTAAGATTTATAAAACTAATTTAATAAATTTTATTAACAACTTCAACAAATAAATTATATACATTATTAACATCATTAAGGAACCTTATCTAGTCACATTTTCTGTACTTTCCAAAATAAATGATATAAAACAAAATATGAGATATGGAACATTGTTTTATAAAATATGTATTATTAAAATATTATTATAGTTTATTTTATTACATCTGCATTAAGTTAATAAGTTCTAAATATAAGATAAAAATAATAAGTTTACTATTCATTTATTACTGGTACTTAGTTTCTTTGAAATAATTTAATACATCATGTAGTCATTCCTAACTTAATAATGACATGAATAAATTTAATTAACAAAAATAGTGATTAAATTAGACTATTTATTAATTATTAATTTAATAATCAAATATAATGTATGTGTTGGTGTATCGTTAGTACAGAATAGCCTTTACAAAAAAAAACTTATGATTATCTGTATTCCTTTAACAGGATTTAGTTTTATCATAGTATTTGTCAAAAAATATGCAACATAAGTGAGTTTTAAAAAATACTTAATAATTAATCAATATTTTTTACGAGCCCACTTTAGTTATCATCTATACATTTTTTTAAAAAAATAATCAATTTACAATCTAAAATATTTTATGATTCTCTCCTTATCAATTATACTCTAATAATCACTTAAATTCGTTTGTATCCTCACTCCAAGCAAGACAACCTATCTTATCATTTCACAATAACAATTCCGCACCTCCAAAATTATTCATTATTTCCTGTTTTAAATGCAATCCTATACGATGTAATACTAAAAATTTTGATAGTGAACCGATGCGAAGGTATATGGAATAACTAAAGTTTTAATTCAATGACCCCCTATTAAATAATCATCATGGTAACAGTGTATAATAAAATGAGGTCTGACTTCTGTCTAAAAACCTCCACCACAAAATATAATGTCCAAACTATTTATTCAGCTCTATGGAACATTTAACTTTAACACAAAGAAACACTACCATGGAAAATATACAAGTTATAGGGCTAAGTTATCTATACTTTCATAATCATCATCATCGATTATCCTTATTCCCATATTAATACATCCTACATAAAACATCATCTTGGTTTTATTTATCTTATTTCCAAGTTACTATCCTTATAACTTCTTTAGAGATTTATCACTCTACATCGCTAAAATTTTTACTACTTTTCCACAACAATAAATAAATTCGCATAGAAATAACAACCTAACTACACAATAAGAAAGATTAATTCTTTTCTTTTAGACTCTTAAATTAAAATACAAATAATTATTATAATTCTAATGCTTCAATGCTTTAACCATTTTAAAATAAATATTAAATTCAATTACGATAGAATCATACAATTATATTCCCATTACGTTAAAATATATTTATCATATAAGATAAAAGTAAGCATATATTTTTTAAAAATAAACAAACTCCTATAAGCTATGTGTATGCATCGTGTTTTATATACGTTCACACACATCCACACAAAAAATGACATAATATTTTAGTCATCTGAAATAGAATAACAAATACATCATAAAATCATTAATTTTTTATAATTATTACCATAAGTAATCTCCACTGGTTAATCACTTAGTTGACGTTTCTGGTTCATGAACTAAATAATAAACTTGCATAGTATATCATTTATTCAATTCTGTTACACTTAAAATATTACGTTTTCTTTTAAAATTATTAAATATTTTTAATAAAAAAAATCTAAACATTATGTTAATAAATAGATTAATATTTTATGTTTCTTTCCTATCTCAAACCTATGAATAAGCATTAATTCTAAAGTTAGTAAAAAAAAAAAAAGTTCAAAATCATATTTACGAAAAGTTCATTAAAGAAAATGTTTTTTTTTACCTACCGGGCGCTTGTTGATGAAACTTCTACTGATGCCAAAACCATGCACACTCCAATGGTTCCACTTTTAAAAACAAAATGAATGACAATTTTCCAAAATAAAATACAGTAAGTTGACTTTTTTAGAATATCCAGATTGATTCCTAAATAACCATGGATTTGCTTTTAAGAGTTTATACAATAATAATTCACAGATTCCATTATTCACTAAAATAAATTATTGAAAGTACTTTTCGTAGAATAAAATAACTTCAAAGTTCTGCTACTTTTGCTCATATTTCGCGAGGGTTTATGTTCTTTGATACAGCAATAACACTCAGAATCCTTCGATACTTCCGACATAGTTAAAGACTTCCATACATAATTTTAAATGTATTTTGTATGACCCGCATACACTAATTAATAATAGGACAATTTTAACTACTTATTTTTCAAAGTTTTTTTCAATAAGATATGAAAACGATCCAACAATAATCTTAATCTTTTTTTACATTTTTTTAAAAATTATTATAATAATTTTAAAATCGATTATTAAATATTTCTTCATAAAGAAATATTTCAGCGTCTTAAAATAATTATTTTATCAAATTTAATTTATTTTTTTTTTAAATTTACCAACTTATTTTAAATAAGTCCTCTGAATAAAGGCATTTTTATATACTTCTTTACTTTTAATTTATTGCGAACTTTTATAAACCTTCTCTGTGATGTCCAATTTGCTAACCTCAATAGCAAACCAATATTACCAATTAATATAGGCAAAATTATAGAAAAATAATAATTTGACATTTTTTTATATAAATTTAAGTTTAACGATGACCTATTCATGCTTAATGTGACATAGAATTAAGTTTAATAAATCAGTTGATAGGGAATTACTTAGCTTTTAGCATGGCATTTTTGTATAATATGATTTTATAATAACTTACTGTACTTTCTTTAAAGTAGAAATTAATATAATTGACTATTAATGGTACCCTTAGTTAACAGAAGTAGTAGTAATAGTGATAACAGTAGTAGTACTTCAAAAATAATTGTGCACCCATTTTTACACCCGAATAAACTACTCCCTTGATTGGTTAACTTAAACAATGTTCTGCTAGTGTTTTTACATCCCTAGCCAAGAATGCAGAATCAAAGTTAAAAATAAATAATGATTTATTTAATATTTATTATTTATTAAATTATTTAATTCCTAGTTAATTTTCAATAATAAATTGAAAGTATGCTAGTTTTTCTCACATGCGCAATTATAACAGAGAAAGCCAATCAGATTTTAAACAGATATCTAATAAATAATCAAGCTTAGACATGAGACAGAGATTTAGATAGAAAAGGTTGATACCAACCTTTTCTAAACTTAACTTTTATATATATAAGCCAGTCTTAAGCATCTTAGCCTGAAAGCTTTAAATATATAAACAAATACAATTATCATTCATTGTGTTATAAATATAATATATTACGGCACGAAATCTCAGATTTACTATACCGCAATTTTCATAGCAGCAACATTTGTAAACAATATTTATCTAAACAATATTTATCTGATTGGCTTTCTCTGTTATAATTGTGCATGTGAGAAAGGCTAGCATACTTTCAATTTATTATCAATTTTCAACATGCGATTTAGATAAATATTGTTTACAAACATTGCTGCTATGAAAATTGCGGTATAGTAAATCTGAGATTTCGTGCCATAATATATTATATTTATAACACTATGAATGATAATTGTATTTGTTTATATATTTAAAGCTTTCGGGCTAAGATGCTTAAGACTGGCTTATATATATATAAGTTAAGTTTAGAAAAGGTTGGTATCGTGTCTCAGCTTGATTATTTATTAGATATCTGTTTAAAATCTGATTGGCTTTCTCTGTTATAATTGTGCATGTGAGAAAGGCTAGCATACTTTCAATTTATTATCAATTTTCAACATGCGATTTAGATAAATATTATTTACAAATGTTGCTGCTATGAAAATTGCAGTATAGTAAATTTGAGATTTCGTGCCATAATATATTATATTTATAACACTATGAATGATAATTGTATTTGTTTATATATTTAAAGCTTTCGGGCTAAGATGCTTAAGACTGGCTTATATATATAAAAGTTAAGTTTAGAAAAGGTTGGTATCAATCTTTTCTATCAAAATCTCTGTCTCGTGTCTAAGCTTGATTATTTATTAGATATCTGTTTAAAATCTGATTGGCTTTCTCTGTTATAATTGCACATGTGAGAAAGGCTAGCATACTTTCAATTTATTATCAATTTTCAACATGCGATTTAGATAAATATTGTTTACTAGTTAATTTTCATATTTTATTTACATCTACCAAATTAGTTCAAAATCCTTTTAAAATCATATCGTTATATTTATTATTATCTTTAGCTTTTTTAAAATGTAGTTATTTTTTAAAACAAAACAAAATCTAATTTTACTTATTACATTCGTTTTTTCAAAATAATAATAAAAAAAACATGACTTAATATTTTATACTACTTATTTTTATTTTTATCTTGTGGTAGTTCGAATATAATATTTTAAATTTTACAATAAAATTTTAAAACAGTTTTGCAACTTTACTAAAAAAACTTGCAAGCATGTGTGTACTGATATCTATTTGTCACATGACTTACAACCCAGATGAAACTCTTATAATTAACTAAAAATAAACTAAATAATTCAATTTTTTTTTTTAAAAAATATTTTTAAATAAAATATTATAATGTAACAATTTTTAAAATAATAATTTAAAATCACAAAATCAAATATTCATCTTCTACCACAATATTAGTAATAAATAAATATTTTACATTCAATTAGTAAATATTAATTTTTATTACTCAAATATATTATTTACTTAACTTTAAGTTATTACTTTTAAAATTTACTTTAAACATTTATTTGCAAGACTTGTTAATACAGTATTTATTATGGCCAGTTTTCCCAACCATACAATATTATAATTTACCTTTAGTTAACTGTTTTTTTTAAAATATTAACACAATATTATATAGTAAATATTCTTCTTTGCTTTAAATAGACTTTTTAAAAGATCATCAACATATTATACACATCATACCCCTAAAACAGTTTTTAAATTTAAAATTTTCTTAGTAAATTGATATAAACAATTCATCCTGGCCTAAACAAAAGGGTACAATATATATATATATATATATATATACCCTTATATATAAAGTTATATATATATATATATATATATGTAACTTTATAAATAAATATTTGAAAATACAGTAATTAAAAGTCTATAAAAATTATATGTATAACTATAACTTAAAAGTGCTTTCACTACCTTGTAGCTTTGTCAACTATCAAATTTAAAATGCCAACTTTTCCATAATTCAATGCCAACTTTCCCATAAATCTGTGATCTTAATGTTTGCTGCTTGCCCATTTATTAAATTTTGCTTGTATTTATATATTAACATCGCCTCTTTAATTTTTCTTTTATTATTATTTCTTTCAGTTTCCAATATTTTTACATTGTTATAATGAAAATCAAAACCATATATATATATATATACATGATTTGTAATAAAAAACAGAAGCTGATAAATTATCACTATTTTTAAAATTTTGTTTTGTATTTTGAACCCTTTTAAATAATAATATGTGCTCTTTTGTTTTTTTTCCAATGTGCACCTCGATTCACCTATATATCCACTACCACACCTACATGTCCATTTGTAAATGATACAATTTTTATTTGTCAATAAAGTTTAATCTTTTGAATTGTTTATTAATTTATTTAATTTAAGTGGTGCATAAAATGCAATATCGCATATTCCTTTATAAATTTTCTTAATGAAACTTGCCTGTTGATTTGATATATATGGTATTGATATCCACAACTTTTTGTCAGAAAAATTAACATTATTATTAATATTTTTATATTTAGAAGTAAAATTTTTAACAGTATAATAAACACAATCTTAATTGTATCCAATGTTTAACAATTCATTACAATAAATTTCAATATTTTTAGTTTTACTGATGCATATTTACAAAGGTTATCATTTATAAATAAAAAGGACTTCAAACCTTCCATTTTATGTGACATTGGTACTTTTGATTCATATGGAATATATCCTCTTTTTGCTATTGGTTTAAGAGTCATATAGTAATCCAGTTTATCCTTATTTCTAGTAATCTTAAGATCCAAAAATTGACCACTCATTGAATTTTCATCTGTTTTAATCCACTTTAAACCCTTTATATTATTTAATTCATTAAACAAATCATTAATAGCATTTGGCTTTCCACAACAAAAACATCAACATATCGACTGTATAAAATAATATCTTTCTGATAATGATCTTTTTAAAAAATATTTTCTTCATGTGTAGATATAACAAAATTACATATTTGGGCAACATGTAGGAAGACCCATAGGCCACCCATTATTCATTTTATAAAATTCATGCTTAAAAATTGCATAAATGTTTTTATCAATAAAGCTTAATGTTTCAACAATAAATTTTATTATTTTAACGTTAACATTTTTTAACTTTAATGCATTATTAATTAATTCAATAGAAGTCATTCTGTCAATTGATCCATACATTTAACTGACACCAAAGGTACAAATTACATCATAATTATCAATAACAACATTATTAATTTTACCAAAGAAATCAAATGATGAACGTATTGTAAACAAACCAAAAACAAGAATTTCTTGTAACATTTTCTCAATTAAGTTACATGTTTCATAGTAAAATGCACCCATAAAATCAATCATTAATTGTAATAGTTCTTTTTCTTTATACAATTTTATATTTGAAAATATTCTAGGACATACTGCAGCTGAGGGATAAATCGTATAATAAGTAGAATTATCAATTACATTATTTTTGGCTTTTTTAAAAATGTTATTAGCAAATTGAACACATAAACTTTCAATATTTACTTTATTAACGTTTATCAAATTAAGAATACTCTTTTGAGTACTAACTTTATTTTCATGATCCGATTTTAGTAACAAGCACATCTGTAAACCTTTATCCTCTTTTATACACAAAAGATTATTTTCAGATGTAAATTTTCTAAATTTAGAAATTTGTTTGTTCCAATTACTATTTATTGCAAATTTACATGTTTAATTTGTTAATAACATTTAAGAAAAAGCCAAAAATAATGTAATTGGTCATTCTACTTATTATATGATTTATCCCTCAGCTGCAGTATGTCCTAGAATATTTTCAAATATAAAATTGCATAAAGAAAAAGAACTATTACAATTAATGATTGATTTTATGGGTGCATTTTACTATGAAACATGTAAATTAATTGAGAAAATGTTACAAGAAATTCTTGGTTTTGGTTTGTTTACAATATGTTCATCATTGGATTTTGTTGGTAAAATTAATAATGTTGTTATTGATAATTATGATGAAATTTGTACCTTTGATGTCAGTGAAATGTATGGATCAATTTACAGAATGACTTCTATTGAATTAATTAATAATGCATTAAAGTTAAAAAATGTTAACATTAAAATAATAAAATTTATTGCTGAAATACTTTATTGGTAAAAACTTTTATGCAATTTTTAAGCCCAAATTTTATAAAATGAATAATGGGTAAGCTATGGGTCTTCCTACAGTTGTCCAAATATGTAATTTTATTATATCTACATATGAAGAAAATATTTTAAAAAAGAATCGTTATGAGAAAGATATTTTATACAGTTGATATGTTGATGATGTTTTTGTTTGTGGAAAGCCAAATGCTATTAATGATTTGTTTAATGAATTAAATAATATAAAGGGCTTTAAAGTGGATTAAAACAGATAAAAATTCAATGAGTGGTCAATTTTTGGATCTTAAGATTATTAGAAATAAGGATAAACTGGATTACTATATGACTCTTAAACCAATAGCAAAAAGAGGATATATTCCATATGAATCAAAAGTATCAATGTCACATAAAATGGCAGGTTTGAAGTCCTTTTTATTTAGAAATAAAACCTTTGTAAATATGCATCAGGTAAAACTAAAAATATTGAAATTTATTGTAATGTGTTGTTAAACATTGGATACAATTATGATTGTGTTTATTATACTGTTAAAAACTTTACTTCTAAATAAAAAAATATTAATAATAATGTTAATTTTTCTGACAAAAAGTTGTGTATATCAATACCATATATATCAAATCAACAGGCAAGTTTCATTAAGAAAATTTATAAAGGAATATGCGATATTGCATTTTATGCACCACCTACATTAAATAAATTAATAAACAATTCAAAAGATAAAAGTTTATTGACAAATAAAAATTGTATCATTTACAAATGGACATGTAGGTGTGGTAGTGGATATATAGGTGAATCGAGGTGCACATTGGAAAAAAGAACAAAAGAGCACATATTATTATTTAAAAGGGTTCAAAATACAAAACAAAATTTTAAAAATAGTGATAATTTATCAGCTTCTGTTTTTTATGACAAATCATGTACATATTTGGTTTTGATTTTGATTATAACAACGTAAAAATATTGGAAACTGAAAGAAATAATAATAAAAGAAAAATTAAAGAGGTGATGTTAATATATAAATACAAGCAAAATTTAATAAATAGGCAAGCATCAAACATTAAGATCACAGAATTATGGGAAAGTTCACATTTTAAATGTGATAGTTGACAAAGCTACGAGGTAGTGAAAGCACTTTTAAGTTATAGTTATACATATAATTTTTATAGACTTTTAATTACTGTATTTTCAAATATTTATAAAGTTACGTATATTATTTTGAAGAAATGCAGACATCGATTTGTAATATATATATATTCAATTGATTTTCTCAAAAAAAAAAAAAAGATTGATATTCGTGAATTAAAAGAAATTAACAATTATAAATATCTTGGGCAGATTATCAATGCAGACTGAAGCATAACACAGAATTAATCATAAAATGAATAATGAATGGAAAACATTTGGTAGAAATAAGTTAATATTAAAAAATGTTTCTACTTATTTGAAAAGCAAAGTTTTAAAGATATGTGTTTTGTCAGTTTTTTTCTTATATTATGTAAGTTTCCTTGAACCCTTAACAGGAAAGAAATATAGAAATTTCAGACCTATCAATAAAGTATGAAGAAACAATAAAACAATAAAAGAAATTGAAGGTAAAAATTTGGATGATAGAATAAATAAGTATTACTGATATAATTTAAACTGACATGAAGATGGTCTGGGCATATTGCTAGATGAAATGACAATAAATAGGTAGTTAATGTTTTAAATTGGGTCCCAAAACATTGTAAATGATCTAATAATATACATCATATGAGATGAATGGATAAAATAATTTTATTGGCGTTCTATGAAGAAGAGAATCTAAGGATTAGTGTATCTGGATTAAATTTGGAGGGACCTTCAACCTGCAATGGATTGATAATATTTAAAATAGTAATGATATATAATTTTAGTTCTGAGCATTGTAATATCACAATATAGTGCTAAAATGACCGTTGTTTTTTATGCTGGCTAATTGTTAAAATAAATTATGATAAACAACTAATAAGCAAACAATAACAATCTATAATGGAGAATAGTCGTCTACTATTATAGACATAATTTTCAGTCTTGATTATATAGCCAAATGTTGTTTATAAACTTTTCAGTATCACTGTACTTCTTAGATTACTCTACCAATGCAAAGTGACCTTTCCATTAAAAATACAGATTTACATGAATATAGGGAGACTGAAAAATTTATTAACAGTAATTAGTTAATTAGACCAGAATGGAAATTATGTTAATTGGTGGGAAATGGTTTATTTGATTATTTACAAATATTTTATTTACAATTTTACACTTCCATGGGCTATAAAATGACAAAGAAATGAACTGCCCCATGAAAATTAAAACTGAGCTGAAGTTATGTTTATATATGGATTGAAACTTTCTATTTTTGTATCACCTTACAGACACTGTAGACGCTAAAGCAACCATGATTTAGCATTAGTATAGCATTCTAGTAAATACAGTGATGCTAAAATGAATTTAATAACATCTGGGTAACTAAATAAAACAAAAATATACCTATCATTGCAAAAAAAACCTTGTATTTATCAAATATATATACTAACTTTTAATATTAACGTCATTAAAAATAATATATATATATATTATTGGTGTATTTTTTCTTTCTGATGAAAACCAGTCCTCTGGTTGAAATATTATATTATTTATTGGATTTATAAGTCTTTTTTTGTTTATATATATATATATATATGCGTGGGTGTGTGCTTGACTAGAATTTATTTTATATGCACTAATTGATATGTAAATTAGCTTAATGCTAACTTAAGTTTCACAAGGATTAACCAATGACTGACAATTTTGTTTGATATGCTTAATGTTAATCTAAGATTAGTGAAGATTAAAAAAGTAAAACAATGTTATGTTTTATTAAATCATACCTAATGGCTGTATTCAGAGACTTAATATATTTATTATTAAAAGTGCTAACTGCTTAATTTAAAGATTTTAATTCTTTAAGCATTAGTTTAACTTTTAAAATATCTTGTTTTAAGTTTTAAAAAAGTAAGTTATTTATATTTGCATATCAGAAATAGGACGATTTAAATAACCTGGATAGAGAAAGAAGGGGTAGTGAACATGTTTATGTTAAACATCAGAACATTAAATTTGAATATACAATGTTTAATTATATTTAGTATTATGTTTTTTTATCCATTAACTGTATTTGATAGCTAACATTATAAGCTTGTAATGCCAGCAGATAAAACGTACAACATGTAAAATATCGTGTACATTTCGACTCATTTACTATATACATATATAAACTGCATTAAATATAGCAATCTGTAGCTTGTTTATTAACATATACAGTTTTCTAAAGCATTAAACATGCATTTTTACTTTCACCATTTATAATATCATTTCACATTTTTAAAATTGAAGTTTAGGTTAATATTTAATAAATCAATTTTTGTATGATTGAAAAATATTTAGATAATAATTACATTTTCATTAATGCTCTTTAGACATCTTACACATGAAAATGAGTTATTTAATCTCAAATCCTATGTGATTTTAATTAAGAAAAAATAGCAAATCTAAAGCCATCTATATTTTTCAATAAAACATTTAAATGTCATAATTTTCTATTTTATTATAAAATATTATTAACAAACAAACTATTATAATTGTCAGATATATTAATTTTAATCATGTTATTACTTGTACAATGTGTTATATATTTATTTTATCAAAACAGTTGCAATTGCCCCAGATGACTACTTCAGATCTATAACAAACATAATATAAATATAACTACATGAATATTTTACATAGACACACAACTTCTACTCATGTGCACATATATTTCACTTCTTAATTTATTGTACCAAATTGGTTACATGACTGCAATAAAAAAGGTAATAAAAATTAGATAGTTGGCAATATATTCCTTGGTTTATTTAAAGGATTATTTCATGAATGCGGAAAAATATTTGATGTTCTTATATCTATTTTTTAAAGGGTTTATTTAACTCATTATTTTTAAGTAACCATATGATGCTGTGAGAATCATAAAACATTTAATTGTTAATAGAAATATGATTTTAATATGAGAATTATTTTAATAGGTTACAAATGATTATAAAAGGGAGAGAGAAAATTTTGAAAGAATGTAAACAAGTTTTATTTTGGCTCTCTTCCTCTATAGTAGATATAATTAATTAGTAGTTTTAATTTAAACTAAGAAAATGTACCAAAAAAAATAATTTTCTTTCTTTGTTTTTGTATCTTATTTAATTAATGTTAATTTTAATCTTTTTTTAAAGAAATTAAGTTTTATGATTAAGAGTATTTTTGTAAAAAAATGAAAAAAAACAACAAAATAAGATTTTAATATCTTTGTAAATTTTATTTTTAATCAGAGGTGTTTTTCAATGTCTTTGATTAAAGAGGGACATAACTGAATGATTTTATCTATAGGAATTTATATAGATGGTTGTTGTGGAAAGTTTCATGAGGGAGAGATAATGATTGGCTTGTGGGCAAGATTATGCTAGAAAAATATGAGGGAAGAATCAATAAAGAAGAAGATCCTAGTGTCTGGTAAGAAGTAGAAGATTCCTACCTTAGCTGTTGAAGAGAGATAGCCCAAACTTACTCCAGCTATTAAAGAAAAAAGAACACACCTTTATCAAACTATTGACTAGAACAGCAGAAGTTTTAATCAAGCATTTAACATGCTATGAGTTTAGCCCTAAAATGATTTGTACAATGAAAACCAGTGCTAAATTCAGCTAAAAGATAAGCATCACCATTCTCCATGTAACCTATCTTCACTGGAGGAGAATGTAGGAAAGGTAAACCCCCCTAAAGTAGTTTGCAATATTGCCTTAAACCAGGAACATGAGTCTTTGTCAATATCTGTCTCACCTGGAAACTCAAGAGGAGAACCAAATGAATAAAATTTGGTTATTTTCATTTACTTAGAATTGCTATATACCCAGAAAAAGACAAATCCCATGTTTAGAAACCTTCAGAGAAAAACACAATTAGAAAAAAACTGAAAATGTTATAATGGAAAGGCATCCATAAACAAGAAAGTTATGGCAAGAGGTATTATTTTTTATGTGAACACATTCTATTTCATTTGTTAATAAAAAAATTATTTTGTTTCATAAAATAATAATAATTTATTTTTGTATTGTGTAAAGATTGATAATTGTAAATACTTTACTAAGTTAAAATATTTCACATGTTAGACATGTTTTTTTCTAAAACCAACTCAAATTTCTAATGCAAATGATGAAATAGTTTTTAAAAAGAAGAAAAAAAATGTTGTAATGTGTTTTTTTACTAAGCTAAATCAAAGATTGTTATCTTTGATTCTGAACATGTTGTTAATTAATTCATAAATATTTTAAAGAAATTGAACTAAAGATTGTTATCTTTGATTTTGGAAATATTGTAAAAATAGAAAGAAGAATCTTAACTATTTTAAAGAAATAGCTTAATGAATTTAGAATTAATCCATGACTAAAATCAACTGATTGGTTAATATATATATATATATATATATATATATATATATATATATATATATATATATATATATATATATATATATATATATATATATATATATATTGAACCTATATTGATATAGGCACATATAATTTTATCTAAAATTATATTAATAAAATAATCTTTCATTAAAGAAAAACATAAAATTAAATGTTGAAGAGTTTATTCAGTTTGTTTTTGAAAGAGATAAAAATCAAATAGTTTTCTAGCATTAGTTTTGAAATAAAAAACTACAATTAATTAATCAAAAGGGGGAGGGGAGTCTTGGTTTGAGAAATTAAACTAAGGATTATAAAAGGAAGTAAAGAGTTTTTATTAGTATTCGTAAAAATATAATTTAAAAGGTTAAAACATACAAATCTCTTTTCATTCAAGTTTAATTAAAGAAAAAATAATGTTAAAACTAATATATGTATGTATATATCTGCGATTGTCAACAATAGAATGAATGTTATTTTAAATAAATGAAAGTTAAAGAAGATCATCATTAAAAAACATGACAATGGTTATTAATTAATATCAAACAACATTTTTGCATGGCTATTACTAAATAAGCAATCTTTCAAAACACATTTATCAAATGATTATCACTGGAATTTGACAACAGATCTTTGCAGGAGATATTACGAAGACAACACGTCGCAGATATAAATAGACTTTTTTATTGGACAGTCTCAGTTTACAAATTTATTGAGTGAGTGCAGTTCAGAAATTAATTGAGCAGTTAACAAACAAAATGCAGTGTTGAGAAGATCTTAGGAATGCACATTTATCTCCAGCCCAGATGTCCTATGAAAACAGCAGATCTGCCCGTGAAATAATGTCAGCTTAACATCTTAGAAAATCTCCGTCAGTATCTAATTGTCTCCGATAGTAATAATCGTGAAAATCAGGAAATTCAGCAAGGAAACGTCCCAGCCAGCTAGTAAGCATTCATAATGGAAATATCCTCACCGAAAGCAGCCACCAAAGAGAACAAAATTCTACATCTACATTCAAAAGCCTACGTAAAACATTTGCTTATTTTGTTTATACTGTAATAGCCATTGCATTGCATTAATTCATATGAATCTTTCAAGAGTCTAATTATATGAACTCTATATCATACATAAATGAACTATTGATGTGTGTGATTAAATTTCAAATGTTATGTAGTCTTTTATTATCATTATTATGTGTGTGCATGAGTTAATATGTGCATGATCCTTATATCAATATTATTAGTCAAAGTAGATAAATTCCCAGTGTTCTGTTATGAAAATATTTAAGAATATTTAAACTATTTAGAATGTTAATTTAAAATATGCATGTGTTTTATTAGAAGTATAAAATGTTTAAATTTAGTAAATAAATGTTAGTTAATAAATTATCTTTAAAATTAAACTTTATTTGTCGGTCAATTCTTTTTAACAAATTCTTTTATCAATTCTTTTAATCGCTAATTAAGTATAATCTATTAGTGATTACAAATAGCTGAGCTAGTCGTGGATTTAGGCGTTGAGTTAGTGGCCACTGTTCAAATTGTGTTGTCTATTCTTTTAGTATTCTTTTAGAATAAGCAGCTGGCACCTGTGGTTATACACAAACAAAAAAAGTGCTTTGGACGTGGTGTTCAACTCAAGAGCCGAGAAGAAGCTATGTCCTGGAAATGTAACATTAGTTATATACTTTATAGCTATCGTTTGGGCATACCTATTCTCCGAGTATGTTCTTCTCTGCCTAAGAGACCAGTGTTTCGAATTGACACATTCGAACATGGTTCAATATATATATATATATATACACACATATATATATAATATTTTACATCGATGTCTGTATTTCTTCAAAATAATATACGCAAATTTATAAATAAATATTTAAAAATATAGTATTTAAAAGCTTATAAAAATATATATGTATAACCATAACTTAGGAGTGCTTTCAACTAACTTGTAGCTTTGTCAACTATAACATTTAAAATGTCAGCGTTCCCATAATTCTATGATGTCAACTTTCCCATAATTCTGTGATCTTAATGTTTGCTGCTTGCCTATTAACCAAATGTTGCTTGTATTTACATATCAACATCATCTCTATAATCTTCCTTTAATCATTATTTCTTTCAGTTTCCAATATTTGTACATTGTTATAATTAAAATCGAAACGATATATACATGATTTATTATGGTTATAAAATACAGAAGCTGATAAACTATCATTATTTTTAAAATTTTGTTTTGTATTTTGAACTCTTTTAAATAACAATAAGTGTTCCTTTGTTTGTTTTTCCAATGTGTACCTCAATTCCCCTATATATCCATGGCCACACCCACATGTCCATTTGTAAATGATACAATTTTTATTTGTAAATAAAGTTTTCTCCTTTGAATTGTTTATTAATTTATTTAATGTAGATGGTGCATAAAATGCAATATCACATATTCCTTTATAAATTTTCTTAATGAAACTTGCCTATTGATTTGAAATATATGGCATTGATATCCACATATTTTATCAGAAGAATTAACACTATTATTATTTTTATATTTATAAGTAAAATTTTTAATAGTATAATAAACAGAATCATAATTGTATCCAACGTTTAACAATTCATTATAATAAATTTCAATATTTTTAGTTTTATCTGATGCATATCTACAAAGGTTATCATTTCTAAATAAAAAGGATTTCAAACCTGCCATTTTATGTGACATTGGCACTTTTGATTCATATGGAATATATCCTCTTTTTGCTATTGGTTTAAGAGTCATATAGTAATCCAGTTTATCCTTGTTTCTGGTTATCTTGAAATCTAAAAATTGTACACTCATTAAATTTTCATCTGTTTTAATCCACTTTAAGCCCTTTATATTATTTAATTCTTTGAACAAATCATTAATAGCATTTGGCTTTCCACAAAAAAAAACATCATCAACATATCGATTGTATAAAATAATATCTTTCTAATAATGGTCCTTTTTTAAAATATTTTCTTCATATGTAGATATAACAAAATTACATATCTGGGCAACTGTAGGAAGTCCCATGGGTCACCCATTATTCATTTTATAAACTTTGTGCTTAAAAATTGCATAAATGTTTCTATCAATAAAGTTTAATGTTTCAATAATAAATTTTTATATTTTAATGTTAACATTTTTTAATTTCAATGCATTCTTAATTATTTCAATAGAAGTCATTCTGTCAATTGATCTATACATTTCACTGATATCAAAGGTATAAATTACATCATAATTATCAATAACAACATTATTAATTTTCTCAACGAAATCAAATGATGAACATATTGTATACATACCAAAAACAAGAATTTCTTGTAACATTTTCTCAATTAATTTACATGTTTCATAATAGAAAGCACCCCCAAAATCAATTATTAAACATAATGGTTCTTTTTCTTTATGCAATTTTATATTTCAAAATATTCTAGGACATACTGCAGCCGAGGGATAATTTCCATAATAAGTAATATTATTAATTACATTATTTTTGGATTTTTTAAAAAATGTTATTCACAAATTGAACACATAAACTTTCAATATTAACCTTGTTAACCTTTATAAAATTAAGAATACTCATTTGAGTAATGACTTTATTTTCATAATCCAATTTTAGTAACAAGCACATCCGTAAGCCTTTATCCTCTTTTATACAGACAAGATTATTTTCAGATGTAAATTTTTTAAATTTAGAAATTTGTTCATTCCAATTATTATTTACTGCAAATCCAAAATTCTTTTCTTTTACTTTTTTAACTAAGTTGTTTCCAACTTTTAAATCACACTTAATTACTCCCAATGAACATTCAACAGCAGACTTCGATTCCAACTCACGATCTTTCCATTGGCCACTGACATATTTTGCACCTAGATTTAAAATATATTTTTCTTGAAAATCAAGATTCATGCCAGCCAAATTAACAAAGTTATTATCTTGAAGCTATTTTTAAATTCTTTCTTAAACAAAAAGTTAATTTTCTTATTAAATTTATTACATAGTCTATTATAATAAGGATCAAAAAACACTTGAGAACTACTCTTAAAATTGTACCAATCATTTCGATTATTCAAATCAATCAAGTGATTCAACCTTTTAAATAACGTCTTTTTTCAAAGATTAGATATTTACATGAAGAAATAATATTATGTAACACCGTTGTTTTTAAACAGCAAATTGTATTAGACGACAACATACAAGACATATTAAATTTTATTTGACAACAATTTGGGAAAACTTTTAACATTTTACAGTTATATAAAAATTGCATCCTACATTTTAAAGCAATTATTTTGTAAGTTACCTTCCACCATTCTTTGATAATCCACATATCATTTCTAGAACTCATTTTCATTGATATATAATATTATAAATTGATGTTTGTATTTCTTCAAAATAATATACGCAAATTTATAAATAAATATATAAAAATACAGTATTTAAAAGCTTATAAAAATATATGTATAACCGTCACTTAGGAGCACTTTCAACTAACTTGTAGCTTTGTCAACTATCATGTTTAAAATGAGAAACTTAGTGAACGTCATGAGAGTTCCCACCCTGGCCTTCATGCCATTCCTCGGTTTGTTTTTTTACATCTTAGTTATTTCACTGCACCAATAGTTTGTGGAATGATTAACATGCTGGCAGGTGATTTTCAATGCATTGCTGATTTATATCCAATAGCACTAGTCCCTTTCCTAAAAAAATAAACCCTTCACCATTAGAGAACATCTGACCATGATCCATGGCCCCTTTGCTAATTAAAACAATAGAAGCAATAGCTAAAGAACACATACAGGATCAGCTCTACAATCACATCACATCTTATCAATTTGCTTGAAGGGGTTTTTCCACGGGTGATGCAGTCCATCTTTTCTCCCTTCTTTTGGAACATGTTAGAAAGCATAGAAAATCTTCACAGATTGTCATTCAGCTTGACTTTTTTCCTGCCTTTGATTCTGTAATTTCTTTGGTTTTATTACACACCTTTCAAGAATATGGAGTTCCGAGTGTTTATATCAGAATCATTGGGAACCTTATTCACAATAGATCAGTTTTCACATCACTTGATGGAAGAATCTCTGCTAGCTTTAGGCCTCACCTGTCAATTCCTCAGGGTTCTCCACTAAGCACACTTTGTTTTATAGCATACATCAACCCTCTTCTGTGTGAGATTGAAAGGAAAGTGCCTGGAATTTACCTGCCAACACTTAAAAAAGAGGTACATCACATTTCCTATGTGGATGATGTAAGAATATTTTTTCCAAATAAAAAGTTCCTTCCAATCATCCACCAAATTATTAAAAAATCCAAATCCAAATTGAATCTTCGTGTAAATTACTCCAAGTCTTCTGTTTGGAAAATGCTCACTGGAAAGTCCATGCAATCTCATTTACTTCAGAACCCCAAAATATTTTAGGCTTTCCATTGTACAAATCTTACACGCAAATGAGAAAAAATATTCAACAAAACATTTTGACAAAACCGTGAAAACAGGAAATTCACTGACTCAAATTTTGGTCTTTCTACCTGACAAACTTCACTACTAAATATGCTGATATTGCCAAGAATAAACTACTTCCTGCCTATAATCAAACCAACCAAAGTCTTTGTCAATAAGATCAATGCCATCTGCTCCAGACTTTTTTGGAAGGGCAAAGTGGTTGCTATTAGTATTGCCAAAATGCATATGCCTAAAGAATTAAATGTGATGGGACTACATTTAGTCTCCACATGCTATGCCCACAAAGTATTTAGTGTCGTACGAGCAGTGTACAGGGAACAAAGAAATTCAAATTTTCTTTTTCCAATAGAACCCACAGATACCCCCCTCCCATTGAGAGTAAGTGGATTTTGGGAATTTTAAACTTTGCGAAAGGACTCATAAACGTAACACAGTATTCCTTCCAATGAAAAAAGACATATTGGAAAATTTATGGCCTGATTTATAAGGATCAAGCTTTATTTCACAGTGAAATTGGTCTAAATAACAAACTATTAATCAAAAAACTCAAAGGTTGGTACATTGAATCAAAATTTATCGACTTTATCATAAAGCTGAACCTACTAGCATTACCCACTAACCACTTTCTAGTGTGGAAAAAAGGTTTTAATAAAATTGATCCTTAATGTCAACTTTGTAAAATGACTGATGAAACTATTCAACATCTCCTTTACACATGTCCCTACTTTAATAACATTAAAGCATTGATATCAACTAAAGTAACAGTTGATATTAGAATGCTATTATCTATTAACACAACCATCAATAGTAATGATATTTCCATAATCAGATTGGCCATCTTCCTTAGCTATGCGGTCTGGATTATCAGATGCCAATTTGTCTTTGAACAAAACATTCTCAGTGCCCAGAATGCCTACATTGAAATAATAAAAAAAATTAAAGACAGAGACAAAATGCTTACACCTTCAAATTTATTTTGGGACACATGGAATAAGGTTTTGTTTTTATAAACAATTGTTCAAAGCATACCTTGAAATTATAAGAAAACTACTTGTTTGGGACTAGAATCAGAGTAGCTTCTTTGAAGCAAAAGACAGTGTAGTTCAAAGTCATGTAAATTTAATTTAACAGTTGTAACAATTTTTTTTTTGTCTAATAAATTATTTGTTGTTTTTTTTTAAAAAAAATGTCAGCTTTTTCATAATTCTATGATGTCAACTTTCCCCTAATTCTGTGATCTTAATGTTTGCTGCTTGCCTATTAACCAAATGTTGCTTGTATTTACATATCAACATCGGGTCTTTAATCTTCCTTTTATCATTATTTCTTTCAGTTTATATATATATTGTAGCCAGTTGGCTTACATACCATACCCTAATATAGTGTGTGTGTGTGCATAAATATATACGTAAAATAAAGGAAAAGTAGAAATAAACACAGGATAAATTTTTGTAGATATTTTTTTTATTTTCCCTAAAATAAAATAATAAGTAAAGGGTTAAATAATAACTCTGATTTAAAATAAAAATTGTTGTATAAATTAAACTTTTAATGTCTGAACAAATATAAATATTGTATTATTATTATTATTATTATTATTATTATTATTATTATTATTATTATTATTATTATTATTATTATTATTATTATTATTATTATTATTATTATTATTATTATTATTATTATTATTATTATTATTATTATTATTATTATTATTATTATTATTATTATTATTATTATTATTATTATTATTATTATTATTATTATTATTATTATTATTATGATTGTGAAATGTAAAAACACAATATTGTTTTCAAAATTTTTTAATTAATTAAAACATGTATATGTTTTCAAAGAGGATTAGAGAGCTAAAAATAAAAACTGTGTTTTCATCAAAGTGTTATTATCACCTTAGATGATTCTATAAAAGGGCTGATAACAAAATTAGCTCCAGTCTGGAGAGTGATTTTTGAAGAGAATAGTCTGGATAATAGTTTTGTAAGTATGGTCAGCTGAATGGTTGATTACAATATTTTGCTGCAACTTGATGAAATGCAGCAGTTGGTTTTAGCTGACCATAGAATTTGCAGAATAGCTATCAAAAACTGATGTAGCTGAAGGCAAGATAGTAGACTGTTTTCCTTAGGAGGAGTTTGAATTTACATGGAAAAAATGACCCACTTTTTATGTTGAAATTCATAGCCTGAAGTCTATCAAACCAAGATAGCTGCTTGCCTGGAATAATCCTAGATAGAAAGAGATCAACTACAAATCAAGGTTTTACATGTATTGCATACTTTTACCTGATAATGATAACCAAAAATGGATTATATTTGTCTAATGGACCAAAAGAACCAGCTTTCTAAATAAATAATTATATATATATATATATATACATGGTGACTATCTAAAGGCAGAGAAGCCCAGATAAGCATATATACAGCTGTGGTGAGTAGAGTTATATATAATAATGGAATTTTAAATAATTTCTTTAGTAAAATGACATTTTAAAAGTGATACATGAATTTGTACTTTTTACGTTTATGGTGGGTGGATAGTTGAGCAGGGCTGTCTGGATGTGGTGTGTCCATGGTGCTCCAAAGTTTTTTCTTGGCACTGTCTAGACCTAGATATTGAGCTCCCAGTAGTCCAGTGGTGTATATGTAGGCCTCATGAATAGGCCTTGGTCTCATGAATAGACCTCATCTATAGCCCCTAAGACTCACAAGAGATGAGCAGGGCTGGCTCAGTACCTGATATTTTTTTCTGTATACTATTTCTTGAGGATGATCTGTCTAGGTACTTAGAAGGGGCAGTGCTTAAAAATGATGTATTTTCTCATGACATCTTGGGGCATTGTGTACAGAGTCCATGATTGCCTGTCTACTTATCATGGCATGAAGAGCTGCAGTTATGTATTCACTTTTCCTCTCTCACCTTGCCTACTTCATCAGCATTAACTAATGAAGCAGAAATACATTTTGAAATCTATATTTTCTTAATTCTATAAAACGATTTTATCTTTCGTTTATTGAAAAAAAAAGAGAAAGACATTTTAAATCAATCAACAATCATCTGTTAAAAATTTGATAGTACTATTTTAAGGCAAAAAGACTATTCAGAAAAGAGAATTAAATTGCAAGAATAATCTGTAATAATTTTATTGTGATAAATACAAATGTTATGTAGATAAAATAATGTATCACACATCTGTGCAAATTATATATACAAGTTTCAGTAAACCTAGTATAAAAAATGTATTTCATTTAAGTGAAACTTTAATCATTATTGAGTTTTATGGTTTAAGATTTTGATAATTATTTTATAGCATGTCAAATAGGTTAGTTCATGCACACACATGTATATGTGCGTATGTTGTCAATTATAACCCATATGTAGATTTTAATCATTTTTGTTGTTATTGAATATCAATTGAAATAGATTAATTGTATAATAGAAATTGCACGTTTGTGCACACATATATGTAAATCCATGTAACAATTCAAATTTTGAATAGCAATTATGTTAATCACCAATGTGAGATTTTTTTTTATTGTATAAGACTTAATTTATATGTAAAGCCACATGGACCTTAATTTCAATTTTTTAATGTTTTTTGTTATTAATAAACTTATGTTTAATTGTTAAAATTGTTTCCATCATCTCTTGTTCACATACAGTAATATAGCTTGTGTTCTCTGAGCTAGATTTGAGCATGGATAAATGGGGATGTGAATTTAGTGCTTTTGGGCATCCAGAGATGATCAATCATCATCCTGGTTGGCACAAAAGAGGATACTCGTTAAAGCCCATGTACTATATTTTATTTTAATCTTATTAAAAATTTAAGTTTATAGTTGGCCAGTACATTAATGGTACCAAGTGGCCAGAGCATTGATGATGATCAGTATGGTTTTAAATGTCCCAGAATTATTGTTTTGATTTTTGATTCTTATGTATGCTGATGGATTCACACTTAGTTTGTACCTCCAAATTAATGTTTAAATAATTGCCCAAGCTGGCAAAGGCTCAATAGGTAGCCTGGTCTACAGAAGAGCCATTTTCAATCCAGCCACAAGATGGTCTGCTGTTTTATTATACTGATTGTATACTGATTTGCTTATTCCCATTAATGATGATGAATGGTATTTTTATTATGCTTACTTTTATTTATAATGCTGGTTGATGATTAATTATTATAGTTGCTCTTCTGAGTTAGCTGGCTGATCTCTCAATGATCTCTCAGAGAGTTCTCATTCTCTCATTCTGTCGCTTAAATATTTTTTACTTAAATATACTTTTTGTAAATATTTCATTTTAAATGGACTAGGAGTGATGATGATTTTACCATCACCCAGTTCAAACACTTCTCTTTACGCCATCCCATTACAATATATATATATATATATATATATATATATATAAATTATTAATCAATGTTTGTATTCAAATTATAATAAAATATATATAATTATTCAAAACAATACAATAATTAATACAGTAAAAATATTTTAAAAACAAATATATACCATAATATAATAAAAGTACTTTTAACTATCTATGTAGCTATGTTAATTAAAAATGGAAAGCAACATTTGATAAATAGACAGGTTGCTAATATAAAAATTAATGAATTGTGGGAAAAATGATGTATGGTCTAATTCTTTTTGTATACATTTGTAACATTTTTTTTTTTGTAATACAATTTGAATCTAGTTGATAACGGCTATATAGATATATTTATTTTTAAAATATTTTTTACTGTATTAATTATTGTAATGTTTTGAATATATATATATATATATATGAAGTGGATGTTTGAAATTATCTACTATTATTTTTTTGTTATTGTTAATCAATTAGAAATTAAATAATTGTTTTTTAAACTAAAATATGTTTTTAGTCATAGGTACTTTATTCTATCCTATTCCTGTTTCATGAATTGTAATGTGTGTGATTTTATATCACGACAGCTTATATTATAGAATTTATTTTTAATGATCCCAATAAAATGATTTATTTCTAAATAGGGAAAGCCTATGATTTACTTAAGGTTATTTATAATAAGCAACTTTATTTATTTACATCTCTCTTGCTCACAGTAATAAATTATAGAATTATTGCTTCCTATGATAGATTCATGCATAACAGATATATAGAAAAGGAGTGTATAATAGGTATGGGCATCCAGTTGATAATCATCCTGGATTGGCATAAAGAGAAAAGTCCTTCCTCTATATTTTATTTAGTTTAGTCCCTATTGAACATTAAGTTTATAGTTGGACAGTAAATTAATGGTACTAAGTGACCAGAGCATTGATGATGAACAGCATGTTTTAATATCCCAACATTATTGTTTTGATTATTATATATTCTGATGGATGGGCACCTATTTTGTGTATCAAAACTATGCTTAAATAATTGCCCAAAGCTGTAAAGGCTAAATAGATGGCCTGGTTTATGATAGACCTATTTCAAATCTAGTCACCAGATTGACTGTTGATTTATTTTGATTATTGATCACCCATGATGATAAATGATTTATACTTATTTTAATGCTGGTGAACTTATAGTTAATTAGTTAGCTGCTGAACTCTTAGATTGATATCTCATGTACTTTATTTTTTATTAAATATTGATAGTTAATTTTATATCTGTTTTGAACTGGGGTCAATGATGATTTTCAATCATCCTAGGTTCAACCCTCAAAATGGTGATAGTGATACAACTGTCACCCAACATATGGTATCTCTATTTCCATACTATTACAAATGAAAACCTAATTTTGGGGCATTGTAACTATAGATTCTTGTGTATTAACCAGTTTTCTGTTAGTGTTATACTATATATACATCATATATCTCTTTATATACTTTTCTATATACATACATTTACACAGATATTTATAATTCATTAACATATTTATATGTTTATATTATCTAATTAATTAATCAATATCTCTTATAATCATATTTATAATATACATATTATTTTATATTATATTGATATTATCATTTTTATTCATATACTTACTTTTACCTCCATCGCTAATTTTAACATTATAAATTATTCATATTTTTAACTCTTTATATTTTATATTTTTTTTACATATCAACACTTAACACATCCCTAATTTATATTTATAATTTTAATTCTTTTATTTTTATTTATTTATTTCTAATCTATTACTTAACTTAATTTTTAATTTTTTTACTATATCTTATATTCACCTCTGGCTCCTAAATTAATTCAACTGTCAACGATTTAAACCTTTAAATTTTTAAATTATATCCAAAAAATATGAAATATAAAGGGTTAAAAATATGAATAATATATAATGTTAAAATTAAAGATGAAGATAAAAGAAAGTATATTAAAAAATGATAATAAATCAATGTAATATAAAAAAAATATTTATATTATAAATATGATTATAGAAGATATTGATTAATTAATTAGATAATATAAATATATAAAGATATTAATGAATTATAAATATTTATATAAATGTATGTATATAGAAAAGTATATAATGAAATATACAATGTATAGAGAGTAATTAAGAAGAGAAATTTATAATGTAAAAAATATATGTACACATGAGTAGACGTTATGTGTCTATGTAAAGTATTCATGTAGTTATATTTCTGTGGTTATGGAACTGCAGAAGACTGCTGGGGTAATTGAAACCGTTATTGATAATTGTACAAGTAATAAACATGTCAAGCGTTGGTGGTCGAGAGGTCAGCACAGCTGCCTTACAAGCAGTTGTCCCGGTTAAGCGGGTTCGCATCCCGGCGAATTAAGCAATGCAAAACAGAAAATATAATAATTTTCAGATATTTGATTCACTATTTTTGTTTAATGTCATAGTAATAATTTCGTAGAATTTAAATGGGGTAGAATTTTGAATATTGAATAAAAATTTTATTGTATCATTATAATTTCAGCTTTGATAAATTGTATTTCCACTTAGGTGAGGAAATAAATAAATAAATAATAATAAATTTAAAATTATTTAAAGACTTTCACGTTGATTTTGATTAATAATGATTATATAAACAACATTTATCCCATTTCAATAATGGTTATTATTATCTTCTGATTAATATATATATATCATTCATATTAATAACATTTTAGATTAATATATTGTTGCTGAATGTTTTGAATATTTTTACAAATTATTGATTTAAATAATATTCTCTTTAATTTTTCAAAATTATTAAAAAATTAAAATACTATTATATATTTTGTTTAATTTATCATTATTTAAGAACTAGTAATTCCTCATTTACTTACTGTGTAAGATGTACATGCCATTCTTAAATTTCACTATTGTCTAAATGTGAAGCTTTATTAACAATGACAGCATTAGGAATAGATAATCGATTCTATTTTAAATGGGTTTTCACACATAGTAAAATTTTTAGTCTTCTTCTGTTTTTAGTTTATATAAATGATAAACATTTTTAATAAATGAGAATTCTGTTTCCAAGATAGTAAGTAATAAAATCTAGTTAACTGATTATTATTTTAGAAACATCATGGCTGCCAACTAGTTTTTAAAAATAGAATGCTTATTCATTAAAAATGTTTCATCAGCTACAAATCCATTAAAACATTAAAACCCACAGACATATATATATATATATGATAAACAAAACAAGTTATAATTTTTGTAACTTGCTTTTAGCTTGAATTTTATGATCACTAGATGGAGCTTTACCAATATCTCCTAACAAGCTTTGTTTACATAAATGCTGAGAGAGATAGAATTCAATATCTCTTTTGTTTATGTAAACAAAGCTTGTTAGGAGTTATTGGTCAAGCTCCATCTAGTGATCATAAAATGCAAGCTAAAAGCAAGTTATGAAATTTATAACTTCTTTTGTTTATCATAAATGTACCCTTGAACGTTTTTGCAATGATATATATATATTGCAGAGGCTTTTATTATTTGGTGAAACTGAACTGATTTCAGACCCATATAGCTATCTAGTTTGTTAAGCTGGATTTGAAGACAATACATGTCTGAGAAATTTCCTGCTTTCAAACTGATAGAAATGTGTTTGATAAATGCTGATTTTAGAGTTAGTATTTAGATCTATTTTCTAGTCTTATTTTAAATCTAGTTTCTATTCTTCCAACCCTTCACTGACGTGAGCCAACTAACTCGAAACCATGATCTGGAGGTGGGAGACAATGAAAGTGATATTGAATTATATCTCTCTCGGTGTTTATGTAAACAAAGCTTGTTAGAAGCTATTGGTAAAGCTCCATCTAGTGATTATATATATATATATTGAAACCTAACCAAATGTCTGTTGATTATCATAAAACATCATAAAATGTTAAGAAAATACAAAAACCTACATGGTTTGGGTTTTCTAATTGAGATAAGGAAGGTTTGTCTACACTAAATCTCTTTTATTTCAATTTGCAATTATTGTAGATCCTAATAAAATTATGATCATTTAATAAAATAATTTCTCAGGGTCTTCTAAAATAATCTGTACACTTTTACTCTTGTTTTTATAACAACAAAATCTTTACAACTATTGTTTCTTATTTCAAATTTTAACTAAGAATAATTTAATCTATATAATAAAATATGGCTAGCAAAAATTATAATAATTTGTGTCAGTTTTAAACTAATAAATGCATGGATATCAAATAAAGATCATGAGTATTAGAAATATAATAACAAAATTGTGTAAAGACATATAACACTTGAAAATTTAAAGCAAGTTAGAAGTTAGTATACTAATTCACAATGAATTAGAAGAGAGTTGTTGTGTTTTAATATCTTAAGAGTTACTGGAGAGTTCAGGCTTGTGCTGTTTTGGTATTCACTGTTGGGAAGTATGAGGGTTATATAGTGAGATTTCTGTATTCAGATTCCTATAAAAGTTTATTTTAAAGATATTTTGAGAATTGTAAGCTTTTCAGTTGGAATTGCCTAAGCCATTAGTATCTGATGAAAGCAGCATTTTTAAAGAACCAAAACTTGCTTATTTAAAGAATCATTAGAGGAATTTCTGACTCGTTATTTTTATTTTTATTTTAGTTGTAGATGACCCTGATTTGCTTTCCTATATCTTTATCTGATTATTCTGTATCACTTAGCTCTTGCTGTAGAAACATTTTAGATATTTTCAGGGGTGTATTTCTGGCATGATTCAGTCATGTAGTTTGATGGTGAATCAGTAATAGAGCTATAAGTGACCCTTTTGGAACCCTCTACAGTTCACCAAGATTAAGTAAAGTTAAAACATGACAATTAGGTGAACAATAAAAAAAAAGAAATGGAAAATTAGATGGATAAAATAAAGCATTTAGCGAATAAAAGAAAAATTTATTCACAGTAGGTTAAACTTTATGACCATTTTTATTTCATTTTTGGTAAGGGGGTATGCACCAATACAGTACAGTACTTGAGTTTGAACCTGGTAAGTTCCACCTCATTAAAATAAAGTGACATTTTCTTTAATAAAAAAATATATTAATTTTGTTATAATAAAAGGTTTAAATTTATATAATTAAAAGGTCCTGTGTGGTTATATATTCCTGTAAAAAAAAAAAAAAAGGCTACTCAGGTCTAATAAACCTTGCAAAAAGAAAAAATAATAACTTTATAATATTTTCCCCAATAAAACTTCAATATTTCACTTGTAATTACTTTTTTTTGTATTTTACATTTTATCTTCAATTTTTTTTTGATAATTGGAATAGATAATCAGATTTAATTAATAAGTAAGAAAATTAAAAGGTTTATATATTTTTTTGAATTAAAAAATATTATTATCAAATGAAAGAGACAAGAAAAAAAATCTGAATTAATATTTTTGTTGGTTTATTATCTGGTCAAACAATTGAGCAATTTTGCACAAAATGATCTGCCTTCATTTTGTTTGCTTTTTTACTGCCAATTGTTGATCTGGAATGGATCACCCAAACTACGTACTAGGCCATAATAGACATAAAAAAAACATTTTTGGGACTGCAAGGTGCTTTTAAAAATACTGGTAATAATTGTGAGTAGAAGAGAAGCTACATTTCCAAAAGAGAAAGAAAAAATAATTTCTTTGGTAACTTAATTTTCAATATGAGTGAGTAAAAGAAGCTTTTATGTGTCAATTGCTGCAATCCATAGTAAAGAATTGGCAAGTCGACATAAAAGAGAATGTTTCAGCTTGTGTAAAGTCTTTTTAAAATAACTTGCTAAAAGAGAGGGGGAGAGAAATTACAAAAAACTGTTAGAAACATTTAACTCTCATATTCAATGCTTTTCATGATGATCAGATCTACATATAAATGGTATTAACTGTGTATGTATACCTGATATAACAATATAAAAGTCTAGAAAGTGGAAAGTCCTTTTATAACAACATGCACCCCAATTAGGAAACCATAAGTTAGAAATAAATTTAGAACAATCATTTCAAAAATATCCCAACCGATTGCATTGTTTTATACTACCTTAATAACAGAAGGAAAATTCCTTATTAAAAATCAATCTGTAGCAGTATTTTATAGCCTT
Organism: Epiperipatus broadwayi; assembly: GCA_028023455.1. NCBI lineage: Eukaryota > Metazoa > Onychophora > Udeonychophora > Euonychophora > Peripatidae > Epiperipatus > Epiperipatus broadwayi. Next base: position 18,073 of record JAQFVV010000580.1, on the reverse strand, counting down.
AGGTTATGGAGCTTAAAAGCATTCTTGAGTTAAACAAGAATCATATAAATAGGGTGCTGATTTCAGTCATCAAAGAAGAGTACTTAAATTTATAAGGCATCGGCCAAATGAATCCATGTCACTCAAAATTTCAACATGACCATTGCTGAGTAGTAGGGAAAGATGCACCTCCCCGCCATGCCTAATCCACCCTGCCACTACTGTTAAACATCCGTGAACCTGAGGCTATGCTGTAAAAACTAACCTGGAGATTTGCTACCTGCTTCCAAAAAATAATGCCATTGAAGTGCCACTATTATGATCTCTTAACTTTTTTATAATTAATTCTTAAATGTTTAAGAATTTAATATTAATGAATTGTAAACTCTGTAAGCCATTCTATAATCAATTTTATAAATCTTTAAATATGTAATCTTTTAATATAAGTGACTCTCTAATTTATTCTATAACCATTTTGGTTTAACCTCATAATTTATTTCACTTTTAATTTGAAGTGGCAATTATTTTCTTAATACTTTATCTAATATATATATATTAATGTTAAATGATATCTCAATAAACTCCCACCCTCACCAGGTTAGTTATTTTTAGCTTAGCTCCTCGCCATTAGGGGGAGCACCAATCGATTAATTAATTTGTTTTTACTTTTAAAACTATAAATGCTTGCTAGGTTGGGAGAAGATTTTTAAATGTTTTTTTAGTCATTATACTTTTTGCATGAAAAATAAAGTTCCACTTTTGATTAGTTTATGAATTAACCAAATGTTAATCTTTTTACTAGCTCAATATTAATTCAAAACAGATATATTAAGTATGTATATTACCTTTATATTTCTTTATCCTTGCCCATTTAAACATATATGTATACTTTTGTTAAAGCACACCTTAGACTAAATTGAATGTTATGTTAAACATACGTGGAGTTTTATTGAAGAAATACAATGACGGGGGGGGGGGGATTAGAACTTTAGTTTACATTAAAACTTAAAATATATTTTCTAATAATGCCTTTTAAATTACGTTTAGTAAAAGCAATCATACCATTATCTTTGATGTTATTACTATAGGTTATAAGCTTAGCTCTCTATATATTTTCACTAATTATTAGTCTATCCAATGTGTTGTTAGTATAGGCTTTTATTCCTTATATTAAACTTTATCTAGAGTTGTGCATTGACATGCCTGCATCATCTCATCTTCATTTTAGGTCGTAATCGGAGCAATGAATGACCATGGACCATCTACTCGCATAATGAGAGCAATGGATGGAATAATTCTGGCAAGCTTCAGCCCATTACAACTCTGTCCGAGACCTTTAACTCCAAGAAACTGATTCCATGAAATGTAGGTATGGCACTTTGACATATTCTTATTTCCAAATGAAAGAGCACTTCCAAAAAAAGTATCCGCAAATTTTATTCAGCTATTATACTAACACCGCAACATTTAATTATATTATATTCCTCCTTTAAAAACCTTGAATCTATAAATATCTATACATCTGATGTTATGGTATAACTGAACATATTTCACAAATTAAGTAATGTTCTATTGAAATGTCATTTAAAGAATCTAGATATAATAATTTATAGAAATACTCTCACATATGTTAATCATGCAAATAAAGTAAATAATTTTTTTTAAGTATATTCCCAAATATAATAAACTTATGATAACTTGATCAGTTAGTTAACCAACAATTATGTAACTTCTCCTGGGATTAGTCAAGGTTGTGTTTCTCTAATGTAATTTGGGTGAGACATCATATTGTACACTATATAATTGCACTAGATCAATTATTGAAATATCATAACACCACATCAAAAGTATTAATAACATAAACTATCTGTAAATACCTATTTTAAAGTGTGAATAAGCACAATATAGCTTATGGTAATATGAGGCTAATAATTGTTTAATGTAACTCCAATGTATAATTTCTGATTTCTAATTATGTTCGTGATTAAATATAATCTTAAAACCAAACATCTCTGATCATTGATAGTTCTGTATTTAACTGATTTATTTAAATTTTAAAATAGTTATTAAGGAACAAATGTCATAATTTGTAGAGTTATAAGATCCCACTAAGGTTAAGCATATGTGCTTGTCTATATCAATGTATACACACCTGCCATGATTCCCCCCTGAGTCACTTTGTTCTTCCACTGTGTGATGTCAGCTGGTGACAAATTAATTAATCTAGTATCATTAGAGTTGCTGCTCATACGTAACTGAATCTGGAATCTGGGCATAAAGAGTAGGGTTCATGAGTGTTCCTGACATGTGTATCTCATGCATGATTGGATTTGAAGTACTTGTGTTGAGATTCTAGATCGAATTGAGTGAGTATGCAAACCAACCATTATAATATATAACAAATTTAATTCATCAATATATTCTTCAGGAATAAAATACTTGATTATTTTAGTCATAAAAATAATTTTTATAATTGTCAAATTTCCATGATCTGTATAATTTGATACAGTAATAGAGTGGGAGTTTCTGGAGCTCATTTCATTCATGTTAGTGCACAAGGTCTCATACCTTCTTGAGTAGGAAAAAAATCATTTATTTTTTTGCAATTTTCATTATCAAATTTTGCACTGAAATTCTTTATTAATTTTTAAATGACAAAAATTATGGATGATATAATAAATTCTAGGTCTCACCAATAATGGCTATATTATTTAAATGTTCACATTTGAAAACCAAAATCATATGGGGTTGTTATGAATTGATATGTCACCATATCTAGACAATTTCTTCATTAACTTTATTTTTCTGATCTGAAATATATGATAATGAACTATGAAAATATATCTTTTTTCAAACCTTGTATAAAAATAAACCATCATGTCAGCTTTAATCAATTCTGTTGTAATTTGTTTACTATTCAAAAAACATTGTTTAATAATGTTACATTTCACCAGTTCATACAACAGGGATATTATGTAATATTATTTTTACCAAAAATAATCATTTAATCAAAGATTGTTCTGATGGATTTTTTAAGCTTTGCATCTGAAAAATCACAAAGCCCCCAATGTGCAAATCTGCAAGCTTTAAGTTTATATGACAAAAAATATATAAATTTTCTTCTTTCTTTTTCTTTGTATTGATTTCTACTTTAACATATCATACCATTTACAACTCTCTTAAACACTTTATGAATACACTTTATTTATATTAAACTAACAGTTTCAACTGTTCTGCAGTCATCATCAGAGCTTTTTACTCTGATGATGACTGCAGGGCAGTTGAAAGTGTTAGTTTTGATATAAATAAAGAGTATTGATAAAGTGTTTAAGAGAGTTGTAAATGGTATGATATGACAAGATAGGTATAATCAATAAGATTTACAATAAAACTTTGAAAAATTCAGATGAACCACTGGATCATAAAAATATATTGTAACATAAGGTTAGCCATAAAACACTAATTCTTTTAAGTAACATACCTACACTCAAAGATAGTCATTTCTTACTCTTGATAGTGATCTACAAATATTTCTGGGGAATCCAATATCAATCATTACTAGTGTTATACCACTAGTCATTTCTCTAAGTAAGACATGTTCTCCTCTGAACTTTTTCAGAAAAGAAAAATTAAAATAAAATATTTTGGAAAAACATACGCTAATGGTAAATTTATAATGGTAAACATGTTTGAGCCAAGAAGCACGGACATACAATGTTATATTAAATATGTACCATAAATGTTGGTTCATATATTTATATTAAGTATGAGTAATGGTTAACAAAATTAAAATAAAATGATCCAATTCAAATACAGATCAATATTAGCCAGTAATGGTGATGATCTTGATTTATAACATAAGTACAAATCTTCACAAAAGTATTTTTTGTTTTTCAGTTTTAATAAAATAAACAATGAAATCCCTGGGCACTAAACCTTCTAAGTAGAAAGTTTAATTTTGGAAAACTTATTAATACTTGTTTAGAAATTGCCCTCTAGTAGATTGCATGATTTCTTAGGCTTGTGGAATTTATTGGCATATTGGATGATAAAAACAGTATGTTTGGAAAAAGTTCAATGAGAAAACACAAATTAAATGAATTAAAATAATAAAAAAAATCAACAATTTATTAGCAATGTCTAATAAACCAATGTTCAGCTTTTCAAGCTAATTCCCATGTTCTTTATGAATCTTAACACATATGCATTAGCTTGAAAAGCTGATCATTAGTTTATTACAAATCATAACATTGTTCTCTATAAAAATAAATATCTATTTAACAATGTCTAAATAAATCTTATGTATATACTCACAACTATTAATACATATTACAAAATATAAAATATATTGTCAATTTATTTTAAGTTTAAAGCCTTACAATATCTATAATGATCAAATCTTACCATGGGAAATATTTAAACAATCCCAAACAGTGGCTTTATGTGGATATTGGTCTCATAATACATTTACAGTTGTCTTTATAAATTTTTTCAAAGAAGGTATTTTTTTTCCTTGGCCACTGTTAATGTTAGAAAGAAAATTCTGCATTATTGGTGACTTTATATAACATATAGTATTAGTAGGACTTGGCTAATTCTTATGGCTTCTGTCCATTTCTTTCTATACGACATTATTAAGGCAGACAATGACCGGTTTGGTTAAATTTCAGTATTAGTTTCTGGATCCAATTGCATTTTTTGGTGTGTTGTCTTGTATGCTTTTGTTACCTAGGCATACATAGCAAATAGTCTTCTTGTAGATAAAATCATCACACTGGTTCTTATAACTGGAGTATTGAAAATGAATTTAAAAACAGGCAGAAAAAATGTGCTAAGTTAGGTAGAAAACCATTTTAATCAGTGGTTTCTCATTTCTGCATCAGATTACTGGAACTCTACTTCATAAGTTCAGTCTTCAGATAAACTAGAGTACATGGGACTGTCTGAACTATAATGGAATACAATACTGAACTCAAATGGAATGACTTAGTTATTCATTTCAGACCTATTTATACCTGTTTGATTATTGTTCAACAGAAGCTAATTATTAAGGTATGACCAGTTTCTTTATAACCACATGTTTTTTGAACAACTTTTTCTTTATTTTCTTCCCATGTTATAGAAACAATTTTAAAAATATGATAGTATGATTTTATACATAAATATATTTAAAAATATTTTTTTTATTTGCATTAGTTACCTGATAGGACAAAAAAATCAACGCTGACATTTGAAATTCAAATGACAACTTTTAAAATATTATGGATATCAAAATTTTAATACTATATTTAACTTTGCCAACCAATTTACTACAAAAATGTGGCAGAATTTATTTAAATCTCAATTCAAAATAGGCAAACTAAAAAGAGTTCAAAATTCCTTAGATTTTTATAAATTACATAATTCAGGATTCATTTGTATATTAAAACAATTTTTGTTTTCTCCTTTACAGGGCAAATTATTATTTCACTCTTTCTCACTTATTACAAAGTACTTTATATAGTATTAATGCATAAAGTAGTTTCTCTCTTTACCTTTTAAACCAGGATGCTCAAGTGACACATAAATATATGCACATACACACATATAAGTTTATATACTTTATACATTTTTGTTACATAATTAATCTAAGCTGTGATCAGATTTGTTTTAGTTAAAAATCATTTCCCATTTAAAAAAATATGATGTGTTGGTGTAGTTTATCATTTCTCATTCGTATGCATACTACAAAACTTTTACTTTTTGTTTATTTCTCTAATAATTTTTGTATTTCAGTCCTTTTCATAAATAATGCTTTACAAAATATATATGCCCATAATATGCTATATTTGCTTGACATTGAATGATATAAAATGCATAGGATTTTAATTTTGGATCTTATAAAAATTTAACCATAGAACAGTAAGATGTACAATGAAGCTTGGGCACTAAAAGGATTATCTAAGGTTGACTTCTGTTAAACTAACCACAACACATCAAAAATTAAATATAAGCCATGCTCTCTTTTAAGTCTTAGAGGATGAAAGATATAAAATTTGCAAATGAAGCCATGCTTCCATTTTAGTTTTAGACACTAATAAATACCATTTGAAAATTAAGCCTTGCTCTTATTTGAATTGTAAAAGCTGTTAAATTCGAGAATAATTGAAACTGCATCTTGTTTCCTCAGAGCGTTACAGGTGGGTCAGGAAACCATTTGGAAAAATGTTATAGCATCATGTAAGATAATATACACTTCATTTGTCATATGAAAACATAGGGTTTTATGATCTAAACAAAGTTTAATAAAATAAATTTTCAGTTTTTGCCAATATAAATTTATTCATTCAAGTCATATGTTTCATAGTTATTTCCAAAATCTAATATTTACTTTTTTTTCTTAATGTGATCAATAATAGCTGGTAATTTCTCTTCCCTTTATAATTTTACTGTCATTTTCAGTATTATCACATTTTTTATCTTTTAATTCATATAGTTTCATTTCACCTTATAACATTTTTTTAACAGATCTAGGGTCAACAGGAAATGGGCCAGTCTTTATTCTCCTCACATCAAATTTGCATCTACCAAGATATTTTTGAAGTTGTAAAGGTGTTCTCATCCTAATTGACTTGTTATATGCTTTGCTATCTTTAGGGTTACTGGTGATATCTTCCTGCTGGTTTGGTTTCCATTCTCTTCATTTTTTGGTGTACTTCTTTTTTTATTCCAGTAATAGTTTGGATGTAAAAAATTATCTGGAGATTTTTCTGGAGTAGATCCTTTACTTTCATCTATCTTTATTTCATTCTATGCACTGTCAGTAGAATTTGACAATTTGCCAAAGAAAATTAATTGAATCAAACTCAGAATACTATTAGAGCATTTTACTCTTTTTTTAATCTTTGTATATTATTTAGCTTTTTTCTTTTGTAGGTTTTATAATATTAGTACTACTATTTTTAATTTTCTTCACAATTCTTCATTGTCATTCTTCTTGTTAATATTAAATAATTTAATATATCAAGCACAGAGTTCTTCTTTTCAAAATCGTTCATAAATATCTAAAATAGAAATAAAACACACTAACTCCTTTTTAAAACTTGTTTTTATATGACTATACTCATGTAAAAAAAAATTAAAAAATCCAACGTTTCAACTATTTTATATAGTCTTTTTCAAGGGGAGTGAGATAAGGTAAATTTTTGGTTATGAATATATTTTGTAATTTTTTTTTTTATGGAATATATGTTATTTGTTATATATATATATATAATTTTATTTTAGTGTGCCTTGAAAAAGACTATATAAAATAGTCGAAACGTTGGATTTTTTTTTTTTTTTTACATGAGTATAGTCATATAAAAACAAATTTTAAAAAGAAGAAATTAGTGTGTTTTATTTCTATTTTCTTGTTAATATTCAGGCTGTAGAATTCATCTTCTTGTTTAAGGAAGAAACCCTCTAAAAAATCATGAAACTGTGAACTCTGGTACTCATCTGAAAAATTCTTAACTTTACTACTAATAAAATTATCTTCAACATCATTATTTGTTTTCGTGGATGCCTAAATGTTTACTCTGACATCAATAACATTATTACAAAAGTCTATTTATTTTAAATCATCAATTTTAAGTTATTTAACTAAATTCAAACCTCATTTATTTTCAGTTTCTCTTACGATTTTTCTACTCTTTCTAATATACCTTTGATACTTTCTTGCAATTTATATTCACTAGATTCAACAGATTTTTGGATCACTTTGTAATTTTCTTCCTATATTCTCCATTTTCTGTTCTACTTGCTCTGGTATTTGATCTGCTATTTTCAGTTGCAGGCTGCTTATAGTTACTTGTATTCAAACTTTCTTTTATTTCTTAATGCATTTCATTTAAATCATTATTTCTCATTTATTGCTTTCCTTCAAATTTTTGTTGCAAATTTTCTTGATTTCTTTGATGTGTTTTTTTCATTTTTTGAATACATTAATTTTTTATCTCTGTTTTTTTTCTTCAACTATTTGGAATATTTCCCGACTTCTTTGATGCTTGTCTTCAAATTTTAAAAACTTTTCTTTTTAATTCTTTTTTTCAGCATTTTCTGATTTATTTTTTGTTGTGTTTCTTCAAATTTTTGTTGCATTTCCTGTATAAATACATTATTTAAAAGTTAAATGTGCTTTTTTTGTCTTCTAAAGAATTTTGCATTGTTTGAATAATATCCTGCTTTATTGCAACTGATTCCATTAGCTGTACGGATTTTGGTGTTGCATCCATATTTAATTAAGCTTCCATCCTTATTATTATTGAATGTGTTATCATCAGTATATAAAATTAAACATTCTATAATACTTTTGCTGATTATCCTGTTCATGCAGATTTACAACTTATATATATATATATATATATATATATATATATATATATATATATATATATATATATATATATATATATATATATATATATATATTCACTAGAATAAAACTACAAATAATTTTAAAATGGCTATATAAAATTGAAGATTAATATCCTTTGCTATAGCCAGCTTATGGCATATTCCACCATCTTGAGTAGCAATATATATATAATAAAACAGATCAGTCTCAACCCTTCATATATAATCTTCTCCAGAAAAATATGATATACCTCAGTGTTAATTATGTTTATTTTTATTATTTTTTATATATACTGTCATTCATAACATATTATCTTGCCTATACATACAATTTTTTAAAATGCTAATCTTATTTCTCATTCCAAATATTTATTCCATTATACTCATTATATACCAAAACATGCTAAATTTATCCATGAATCAATACCCAGTACATTATGTGACTATATAGAAATAAAATTGAATCATAAGAAAGATGGATGTTCAAGACATTGGTTGTGCTAGATATGTAATAGCAAATTTATAATAATGAATATGTTTGAACCAAAAACCAAAGATATACAATAAATTAAATATGTACTATAATTATTGATTCAAATAAATATTTATATTAGGTATGAGGAATGGTTAATAAAATTCAAATAAAATTATCTAATTAAAATATTTTGTAATATTAATCAATGATGATGATGATGATTTATAACAGAATACAAGTCCTCATAAAAGTATGTTGTTTGTTTTTCAGTTTCAATAAAATAAAAAAAAAGTATTTCTCAGGCACCAAACCTTCTAAGTAGAGAGTTTAGTTTGGAAAATTTATTAACATTTGATCAACATCATTTACAAAATATTACAACCATCCCTACATGTCCCTCAATGGATTGCATGATTTCTAAGGATTATGAATATTAAAAGCATATTAGATGATAAAAATATTATGTTTGAAATAAGTTTAATAAGCAAACATAAAGTAAATGGATTAATAAACAAAATAACTTAATTTATTAACAATGCATAAATAAAAATTATTGTGTATATACTCACAACTATTAGTACATACACAAAATATGAAATGTAAAATATATTGTAATTTCCTTTATAATTTAAGGCCTTTTAATATGTATAAAGTTAAGATATTACCACATGAAATATTTAAACACTCCCAAACCATGGATTGCTGTAGACATTCTTTTAAAATATACTTATGATTGGATTCATTAATTCCTACAATGATGGTTGTTCTTTTCCTTGGGCCCTAGTGAGTGATGTTAGAGAGGAAATTCACCATTGTTGGTGATGTCATATAAGATATAGTAAAAATAGGTCTCAAGTAGGTGTTATGGTACTTTCCATTTTTTATTTATGTCATTATTAAGGCAGCCAATAGCTGATTTTGGTAAACTACCACATCATTTTTTTGACTGCCTAGCCACACATAAGAAATAGTCTTCTGTTGTAATCTTGTGTGAAGATTTGCCAAAGTACCTCTAGTGGAAAATTGAACACTCAAGGCATATAGTATTAATGTTATAGCCTTAAATATATATGTATATACTAGATATTGTAACTGGAATATTAAAACATACTTTAAGAACAATCAGCAAAATTTGGCTATCTGAGTTATGGTGGAAAACAATTTTAACCAGTAATTTCTATCACTCTGCCCCCTGCATTGCACGATTACAATTCTATATTTGAAGTTGTTTTTAGATAAACTAGAGTAGACTGGAATGCCTGAACTGGAATGGACTGGATTTCACTGAAAGGACTTAGTTGTTTGTTTCAGACATATTTATATCTATTTGATGTTGTTTAATAACATTTTCCAAACAACACTCATCATTAGCTAATTATTAAGTTTAGAACAACATACTTTTGAAAAACATTTTATCCTCTTTAAAACATGTGGAAATAATTTTATAAATATCATTTCATGATTTGATATGAAAATTCATGAAAAAAAAATAGTTTTTCCTCTTTCTTTAAATTACTTAGCAGATAGGAAAAAAAAAATATTTCCAATATTTGAACCTCAAATGATAACTTTTCAAATATTAATTCCAAAATGTTAATATTATATTTGGCTTTGCTATCCAATTTACTATAAAAAATATGATAGACCTTATTTATAACTTAATTCAAAATAGGCAAACAAAAAAGAATTCAAAATGCTTTATAATTTTATAAACAACACAATTCAAGTTGTATTTTTATATTGGACTATTTCAATCATCTAATATGTGTATTGAAGGTCTTTCAAAAAATTTAACTTTATTTAAATATTCCAAATACATTTTACTGTTAGTAATAGTACATCTGACATTTTAGTATATGCCCAACATTTTGAGAGGTATTATTCTCTCTTGACCAGTTACAGTACTGGAATGGGATTTGAACCTGGATCCTTAGATTCTTCAGTATTGAATTTTAAGCTAATACTCTAACCAACTGAACCATTCTTCCAAAGGCAACAGTCTGTAGAAATTTTATATATTTATCTATGATCTTCCTTCTGATTTCTCCACTTTTTTTCTAACACAACACAATTCAAAGTTCCTTCACATATTGAGACAATTTTTTTTTCTTCTTTACAGTGCAAATTATCATTTTATTATTTCTTACTTATTACAAAATAACTTTATAAAATATTCAATAATATTATTGAATGCATAAATTAATTTTTCCCTTAATCTTTTAAATCAATGTACTTAAGTAACACATATAACAGTACATACAAAAAAAGTAGTTTGTGCATTTTTTATTCAGCTTTGTAATATAACTAATCTGAAATGTGATCAGATTTGTTTTATTTACAATATGAGTATTGAGAACCTGTATTTTTAGTGAACCGACAAAACAAGTGTACACATATAATTGAATAAACATTAAGACAACATGCTCTTCCTGCAATCTTAAACAATATATAAATTTTTTCAGGATAATACATTTATAGACTGAACTATATTGAGTATGGATTATGAAGCTTTTTTTAAAAAAAAATATTTAATATTTATTGGAAATAAGCATACAAACAAATTTATAATAACAAAATTTAAATGTTTTTCAACAAGATGAAGTCTCACAAAATACTAATTTATAGGATGTTCTTTGATCTAAATATGCTATATTAAGTTTATGTTACACATAAACATATTTACAATAATTATCCCCATTAAATTCATTACCTGCTATAGCATTACATATTACAATTTACATAGCCCTGTTTACTATAAAAAAAAACTTGAGTCAAAGAGTTTAAGCTATATATCACTTGTATTATCAAGGTTAATTTATATTAATTTATCTGTTGCTGATATTACATAATTATCTTTGTAATTTTGGACAATCTTGCTACAGAAATAGGAATAATTATTATCTAACACTAATAATTATTATCATTAAACTCATCATATCTGGAACAATACTTATCTGTCATCACTCTTATTTTCCCCCTTTATTTTCAATATCATTTATTTATGTATTCAATTAATCTTTTTTAATTATACAATCATAAAACATTTTAATTGCAATTATATATTAGACTATTTTCACTGTCTAATATTAAGTATTCAATGTCTTTAGAAAAAAATAACTTTATTTAAATCATCCAATATTCAAGTGTTAGTAATAGCACAGAGGTTTGTATATGCACAATGTATTGAGAGATAATACCTCCTCTTTTTCGGGTGTTGCTGGCCTGAGCAGTGAAAACACTAGCATGGGATTTAATCCTGGAATTTTAGATTTTTGAACATAGACTTTTTAGGTAACACTTTTGGCAGTGTGGCTCATTTGGTTAGAGTGTTACATTAAAACTTGATATTCATGAATCGAAGGGTCCAAATTTAATTCCCATGTTAGAACTATCTTTGGCCAGGCCAACAACACCTACAGAAGAGCTGAGAATAATACCTCTCAAAATGCTGTGCTATTACTACCAGCTGAATGTAATTGAAAGATTTAATTAAATAAAGTTATTTTTTTTCTAAAGATATTCAATACTTAATATTAGATGATGGAAATAGTCCAACATATAAATACCACTAAAACACCATCATCACAAACCTTCAAGAAAAAAATAAACAATTTTGATTTCATATCTACTGATATATACTAAAAAATGTAATCTCTGACTGATGTATTAATAAAAGAGTTTAATATGTAAGATTTGCATTTGCAGGAATGTGGTGTATTTAGTAAACATTATAAGTCACTCCCTTGAAGTTCACCTCTTAGTATTTCTTTCTTAAAATTCTGCAATTAGTTTAATTACCTTGAATTTTTCAATTATAACTAAAATTTATGCATAGAATCACTATTAGAATGCTTTTAAAATCAACATTCCTTAAGATGATTATTTCTGATATTTTATTTATTTCAGAAAAGTAAAAATGTTGCTACAAGATCTAATACAGATATGGTTTTCATTTATTGACATTATTTACTTTGTAATTAATTTTACATGCAAAATGTTTCTCCAGTGGGATTTAAATGCTTACATTTATTGACATTATTTACTTTGTAATTAATTTTACATGCAAAATGTTTCTCCAGTGGGATTTAAATGCTTAAATGAGATTCATTGTAAATGAAAAAATAAAACATTTCCACAATTCCTTTATCAATCAAACTAACTAACAAACTGAAATAACATAATGTATTACCTATCTATTAAATACTCCAATATATTCTTCACTCCAAAATTGATTAAAATCTTCATACAAAAATTCTAGGAGCACAAAGTCCAAATAAATGATTTCTCAACTATTATAAAGAAAAGGTTATAAATTAATTATAGGAGAAAATATAATACTACAAATTGGTTATTAGTTAAATGACAATCAACAAAACTGTGTATATTTTCAATAATTCATTTTTTTAGATTTTAAAGAGGATATTGCTGGCAAAATTTACTTTTTTATTTACTTATCAATGTATGCATGGTATTCCTAATATTACATTTACTGTCCTCATAATTCTTTTACCTATTTGTTTCCCTTTCCACAAAGTTAAAGATATTTCTCAACATCAAACAACATCCATTGTCCTTTTTTTAAATGATCAAATATATAGATAACATATGAATATTAGTAAATGTGGAATATTTCTTGTTGAAGATTGGTTATTTAGAAAATGCCATTTTCTCTGGCCCTATTTTATCAGATATAATTGGAAGCCTTTTTTGCATTCCAAAGATATATACAAATTTAGGGTACTTTGATATTATTCTTGTCATGCCATATCACTCCGGTGATGTATTATTTTAGCTTTACAATATATTTAAATAATACTATCAAGGAATATGGGTCAATAAATTTGTCCGCAGATCCTGTGTCATTATTTTAAACATATCATGAACTTAGAATAATACATCACCAGAGTAATATGTCATACCAGATGTAGTCTGAAAGTTCAAATCTAAACAAAATAATGGAGACATATATTCATTATAGAAATAAGAAAAAAAACCTTTATAATACTAAACAAAAGAGATACTTGTGATTTGCACCTTTGTAGCATGACACTTTGGGTCATCAAAGCCATCCTTCACCCTGCTGGCAAATTATGACAATTTGTGCCATTATAAAGACTCAGCACATGTAATACCAGACTTCAAATCTAAAAAAATCTTATTTCCAGTGATGGAGAGAAATATTTACTATGGAAAAAGGAAAAATATAAAAAAGAGCCTGAAACTTTTTTTTTTAAATAGTGAGCTATAAGAAAGTTTTAGCTGTAAGTAAACAAAACACAAATATATAAAGTTTTAGCTGCAAATATATTTTTAAACATAAAATTGTATTCCTTACAAATGATGTGAACTGTTAGATGTAAATGAATGTTTGAATATATATAACCATATTACTTACAAATGACGTGAGAGCTATATTATATTGTGGGGGCAAAATCACTGTGGCAAAAAACAAACAAACATTTATTATCTTTTAAAATTGAAAGGAAAGTCTCACTTTATGCGACGTAGATTAATCATGCCAGGATTCTTGGTTGTCATGACATCACAAATAAAAACTGAATAATATTAAGACCCAAACACCACCAGAGTAATATGTCATACCAATTTAAATTGAGTTTTACTACATACAAGGTAATGATAAATAAGCAAATGATTATTAAGATCCGTTCTATTGCAAATCAGCACTCATAAGTTGATCAGATTATATTTTTTACATGTATTTATTATACCGACTTAGTATTTATCAATAGAAAATTATCATAATTCATTCTGAAGATGTCAAAGATGCCACACATACGCGCGTGTGCACGCGTGTGCACAGTATGTTATCTTTCCCCCTAAACAAAATACCTTAATGATTATTTCTAATCATTTTAGGCTAAACATTATTATGCTATTTTTAGTCCAGATATACATTTTAATTTTTATTGTATGATTAATATGTGATTAATATTTATTTTTAATTAAAATCTAAAGTGTATATCTGAATAAAATTGATATAATTTTTGAGAAATGTTCATAACAGTTATTAAATATTCAATATACCTCTTTAATAATCTTATTCTTTTTTTTTTTATTTTTCTTGCCAAAAAATCTTATTATCTTATGATAGTTATGAGGAAATATACTTTAAAGATTCTTTTTATGCAAAATGATTACATTTATCTATCTTTAGATTATTTATATTAGTATTGAAGGGTAAATAAAAAAACTGTTAATTCTAGATTGAAATTATTGTATAATTATTTAAAATGAATTTGTAAAAAATAGACACATAAATCATAATAAATGCATTTATATTAAGAAAATCAAAATTATTAAGGGAAATAAAAACCGTGATATGTGTCAACATTTTTAAATTCATAATGTTACTTGCAATGATATATTACATGTATTAAAATAATTAGTTTGTTGTTTTTTTTTGTTTTTTTTTTAAAGAAAAAAAAAGACGTTATAAGATATTTAGAAAAGAAGATATATTTTTAGTCAATAGCTGAAAATCATTTATTTTAAAACTTCAAGATTAAAACCATACGTCCTTTGCCTGACTGATTTCGATCAATATATATATATTTTTACCTTACGACAATCTGACATTGATTTATTCCCCAAGAATTTTTTTTTTAAAAGGAATGCCGCCAGGGATTATGAACTTGTGATAATGCCAATTACTTTACAGAAATCATGAAAACTTTTCATTCTATCATACGCTGAATTGAATGTATATATATGTGTAAGATTAAAAATATACAATTAGCATATAAATGGATTTTTTTATTTAATTTTAATTAAAATGCAATCTATTAAAAAATATAATGTCATATGTATATAAGATAAGTGTAACAAATACTTAGAAAATCACTGTCCCCAGTATACACATGCTTTGAATATTAAAAATGAATTGGCAATAATAATAACATTTAAGATAAATTTTTTTAAAAAGTATTTTATTAAAAAATAAAGCACATATCGTAGATCAATAAACATCACATAATCACCATTTCTTATTCTTGTTTAAAACCGTTATTAAAATAGACAAAACTCTCTATCGTATTGCCACTCGGTGGTCTCAGATCCAAGATTCATCAAAGACTCCAAGCCAGAAACTAGTCTAGGAATATTGGATGAGTAGGCACTAGATAAGAATTTTATGCACAAGCCTTCTAGCGTCCATTGATTACTCTGGCTTGCACTGAGTGGCAATATGTATAGAGTTTTGCCTGTTTTAAAACAGCTTGATTGTCCAGGCGCCATAATACATTTTTTTAAAAATTGACCTAAGACACAATTTTCACAATAACTTAAGTTTTAATAATGTTACAGCAAAAACCTTTACATTGATAGAAACTAGAAAAACTATGGAAAACAATAAGGCTAAAACAAGTAGTAATTACCATTTAAAAAATAAGAAGAAAAAAATTTCAACTTCTGACATAATTATTATTTTGTTGTTTGTTCATAATTTCTAATTCATCATTAACTAAGTTTAAATTACACCTTCAGTGATAATTCCTTTGTATTCCTCAAATACACCTTCAGTGATAATTCCTTTGTATTCATCACAAAATTATATTTTAACCCATATATAAGACTTCTTACCTGAGATAATCCATAGCTTCAGAATCTCCAAAACTATTCGCTTAAGAATTCTTCATTTATATCTTGTACCCCAAAAGTAGATAAATATCAAATGTGTCTATAAGAAAAAAAGATTCATCCTAATAAAAGATACACCAAATCATTTCCAGAAGATTGATATGCATTTGTCATCACAGAAATTGTTTTTTTTTTCTATCTAAAACTAGAACTTGTAGCTTCTGTCTGTATCACTAATAAAATGAGGTTCACCTCTTCATTTTATATTTTTGTGTGTACATCAGTGATGTTGATATTCTTTATGCACGGCAGTGATGCTATCTTGTTATATTTATTGTATCACAGATATAATTTATTTGCATATAGTCCATTTGTTTGTTAAAGACTTGAAAATAGTGTGATGAAAGATAAGGCAAAACTAGTGATTCCACCGCATGAGTATCAAGACATAGGCAAGAATCAGAATTTGATTTTTTGCCTACATATGCAATCTTTCTGTACATTTGATTATTAGTTTTGTAAATCATTATTTGTTATACAACATGCAAGAGTAAACACAAACTCACCATATAAACATAATAATAAATAATATATAGGGCATATGAGCACAGACTTTCATATGATCCACCACTCTCCACACTATCTCATAACACTGATACACTTGAACACACACACACCCACATATATATATATTGAAAAGATAAATAATCACCAATACACGTATTTCATGCTAAAACAGCAATCATCAGTTGGTCCAGATGACCATCTCTACACCTATATGCTATAAGTGCTCAGATATATATTAAGATAGCCAAACCTCATACTTTAATGGACAGGCTTCAATCTATCCCACACTCCAACTCTTCAACCATCCATCCAATTGAAAATCTGATGATGGAATGCTCAAAGACCACCCTGAGGCCAAGATTCTTGTCACACCCATGTTGACCTAACGTTATATAGACATAGGTATACAATAAGCCTGTGTTTCAGTTATTACATAATAATAAATAATAAATTATTAAACCTTTTGAGAATCATTATTTTTATAAAATAAGTTTGCCTCGAACTTGAATTAGAACACACAAAATTAATATACATAGGAATTCATATGAGCATAAATAAATATTATAGAATTTATATATACACACCAATACAAATGCAAATTAATAAAAATTAAATCACTTTCAAATAATTAAAAAAAAATATTAAAATTGTATACTTATGAGACTGATATTCTGCAATTTCATTTAAACTCCATGGAAGGCCTTGTTTGTGCATGGTCACCATATTTTTAATCAGTTTTGTCTAACTCATGAGGCTGATAACAATTTTCTGTCTCTATTGGTTGTGGAAATTAAAAAAATTGATAAAAAATTAAATTTTCCTGTTATGAAAAAATTAATAAAAAATTCAAATTTCATTGCATTTTTTTAAAGACATTATTAGAAAGCTATGTTAAAGATTTATCAAATGCCCATATTTTTGTTGATGTAATGCTTATAGTTTTTACATCATTAAAAAAAGAAAACAACATTTCGGCCAATCAAATAAGATGTGCTGGACAACCGTTTAATTAAGATATCTTAGATAAAACAATTAGTTGAACTTCCGGTTGCCTTTCTGGATAGTTTACTCATTCTAAGC